>JARQAD010000002.1:5533379-6018379 GCA_029955455.1 Quercus agrifolia
TATGTGATTAAATGATTACATTTATCAAATTCCAATAACTTAAACTTTTGGGAGAATTGGTAATTTAACAATCAATAGAATTCGCATATTGTGAAGGAGGAGTTTCATAAACCGGTCCAACATATATTTTTTTGTTTCTCCCCTAATAATTTATTAATATAATTCTAGAAAGTCCCCTAGCGAATTTGATTGAGAGCAATCTACTTATAAATGACATAAATCTAGGTTACCACATCTCCATGGTCCCAATTAACTAAAATTTAAGTATGCCACATGGATCCTAAAATAAAAATAAGTATGCCACATCCACCAACTAGAATTAATGTTTTGTGCATTGGCACCTTCTCCCCTCTTTCTGTTCCAACCACAAAGGACTCTAAATTGGACAAAAGTAAGGTTACAATTACCAACTTTTTTATAATATTTTTATATACAATTGATGCGGCAAATTCTTACTAGTTTATACTTGGACTTACTGTTAGGACATATGTGATTCACGTGTTAGGAACATATGTCACTATTTTATGTAATTGGCTAATCCTTTGACAAAACGTACTTTACTTGTAATTGGGTAGATCTAGGTGTTTTTAATACTTCAAGAAAATGTGTTTCAAGATCAAGTGTTGAGGTCATCAAGTCTGTCCAAGAAACAAGCTGAGAAGTGCAAGTTCATTAAAGCTCGATAGCTAGCTCGACAATTGGCATGTGTCGAGGTTTAAGAAGCTGTTCAGCCTGTGTGCTCGACACCTGCTCGACACCTCCTCTACACCTCCTATCTGTCGAGGTTTAAGAAAGAAACAAAAATATGATCTATTTTCTTGGAATCCGTGAATGGGTCTTAGGGACTTCTTTTCTCCTAACCCTATACATATAAAATGATTTTTTTAAGGGCCATCAAAGAGTACACAAGTTGCACAAGCTTTGAGAATTGTTTGTTCAAGCAAATTATGACCAGAGACAAAGTTTTTCCTTAGTTCATCTCTTCTGAAGAAGTTGCTGTTTATATGCATTGTGGGGTTTTGTGACCAAGCATCTTCTTGATCTTCATCGTGTGGATGAACTGAAGAATTTTGCAGCCAACAACCTTCTCTAGTTGGTGATTGAAGTCGCATACTAGGATCCGCGCAATTGGTTAGTCACATACTTGGGAGCTGTGTATCAAAAGGAGAAATTTTCACTACAGAACAAGTCCAATTGAGTATTGGGGTAAGGGTTCAACTGTAGGTTGGTATAAGGTACTGGAATTCCTTTACTTGTAACCGCTTATTGTGATAATAGTGGAATTTTGAGAGTGGTGACCTTAAAATCACCCGATGGGGTTTTTGCCGCGTAAGTTTTCCCCATTTGTGAATAAATCACCGTGTCAATTTATTTTCCGCTGCATACTTAGTTTAATTGGTGATTTGTTTGTGTTACCATGGGTTTGCATGTTAATTTTTTTTATTAATAAACTTGACTAATTAATCAATTAATTCATCAGAATGGGTCAATTCGTTTTTGGCCTATCAAGTGGTATCAGAGCAGGCCAACTCTGATTAGGTTTTAATCTTTATTGTGTTGATCCATTGACCCTTATTTATCATGGATAGAGGATAGTCTCTAATCATACCTCCTTTATTTAATGGCACTAACTATGCATACTGGAAAGTACACATGAGAGCTTTCTTGCAGTCTTTAGATGAGAAAGTGTGGCAAGCTATGGAGATAGGCTAAAGTAAGTCTACAGAAGTGCCGGCCTATTGGGATGATGCCAAGATCAAAGCAACAAACTTCAACAGCAGAGCATTGAATGCCTTATTTAGTGCGGTCACCAATGAGGAGTTTAAGAAGATATCCTCAATTGAAACTGCTAAGGAAGCTTTGACCATTCTCCAAACAACCTATAAGGGAACCAAGGCTGTTAAGGATTTGAAACTACAAAGGCTCTCTACAAGCTTCAAAAAGATTAAGATGGAGAAGGATGAGTCGTTTGATGAGTTCTATGTCAAACTGAAGGATATAGTGAACTCTACGTTCAATCTTGGGGAAACCATTCTTGAACCCAAGATTGTGAGAAAGGTGCTTAGATCTCTGCCCAAGAGATTCCATGCGAAGATCACCGCAATTGAGGAATCAAAGGATATTGACAAGATTCCTTTGACAGAGCTGGTTGGTAATTTGTAGACCTACGAGCTAGGGTTATCAAGGATTGGCAAGTCGGGCAAGAGCAAGAGTATGACATTGAAGGCCAAGAGTAATGACACGGATGAGTCTTCCGATGATGAGGATTCTAAAATGAAGTCCTACATCACTAGGCAGTTCTAGAAGTTTATGAAAAATGCTAATGGAAAGGGCTTCGACAAGGACCGTAGGCAATCCAGTTCTTCTCAGTTTAAGAGCCAAGACAAAGGGAAAAATGATGCAAGGGATGGAGATCAATACACTGTTCTCGCAGGACCTAAGTGCTTTGGGTGTTAAGGCTTCGGTCACATGAAACAAGAGTGTCCTACATATCTCAAGAGCAATGGGAAGAGCATGGCACTTGCTGCTACTTTGAGTGACATCGAGCCTGAGGATGATTCCGACAATAAGGATGACAGAATCTTGAATGCCTTCACTGCCACTGTCAATCCTACTAATGGGATTGTTGAAGATGTGGGTGAAGAAGAGAAATTGGTGTAGTCCAAGTTTGAGAAGATGGATGATCAGGATGACATCCATACAGCCTATGAGAAATTGTACAAGCTTTCTGAGAAGCATGAGAAAATATATAGGCTGACCACCAAGAAACTCAGTGATGTGGAACTTGACCGTGAGGAGCTTTCCACAAAGTTTGATGAAACTAATCAGACTATTGGAGTACTGAGGTTTAAAAATAATTTCTTGGCTGAAAAGACCAAAAAGCTTGAAGCGGAGCTATTTTAAGTTAGGGCTCAATTGGAGAGGGTTTCAAGTGCAAAACTTAATGAGATGCTTAGTCTTCAGAAATCTTCTTCTGATTAAATAAGTTTAAGGTATGGTTTCTCTTCCTATAATATTGCTTCTACTAGTACTACTGTTTTTGTTCCTCCTAGTAATAATGTTAAAATTGAGAACAATAATGTTAAAATTGATTTAGCTAATGAGAACATAAATAAGGATAAATCTATCTTAGGAGCACCCCCTAAGCAAGATAAGAAGGAAGCCAAGAACCCTAGGGCTAAGAAGGCTGACTCTTAAAAGCCTAAACAAAAGAAACAACATCTCTGTCATCATTATGGAGTTGTTGGTCATACTAGACCAAATTGCTATAAGTGATTAGCCACTCAACAAAGCAACGACATGATAGCATCTGGAAGCCAAAATCAGCTTCAATCCTCTCTTGCTCCCCTTGGAGATCTTCTCAAAGCCCTTATGTTCCTTTCGAACTTGAATGGTTTTAATTTTTCCCTCTCACCGCCAGTTCAAGGGTTTAATCAAAGAAAAGGTTCTTCCAGGGTGTGAAAAGAAAAGGGCTCCAAGTGATTCTATCATTTTCTTCTCTTTCTTTAAGTGTTTGTTTTTGCATAACTTTTGTGTTTTGATTTTATTTTAAGTCAGTCTAGTTTTTATACTTTGCCTTGTTTAACATGTTTTTGTTTGTTTTCACTTTTATTTTTTTTATTTATTTTTATATAAAAATTAAAAAAAAATTGAAAAATAGAAAAATACAAAAACAGTGTGTGTTTTGTGTACATTGGTACTTGTGTATGTTGGATGGCCATTGAAACAAAGTTTGCTAAACTTTGTATCTTTTGTAGCTTAGATGAACATCTCTATGCATAACTAAGCAAGTGAGTTTTGTGGCTCTTATTTGTGATTAGTAAGATTATCTCTTATACTTAATACTCGTATCACTCTTTTTGACGGGAAGAACTAGAAAATTCTAAGAGAAAGGCATAAATAACCATCTCACCACTGTTGCCCACCAATCATAAAATGATATCTGTATGCTTCGGCATAGCAAAAGTGCAATTTCAATGACATCTGTATGCTTCGGCATAGCAAAAGTGCAATTTCAATGACATCTGTATGCTTCGGCATAGCAAAAGTGCAATGTCAAATGCTTAACATAATTGGGTATTTCTTTTCTATCTCTTATATGCCCATGCATGATTTGTTTAAAAGAAAAATATGCAAAGAAAATAAAAGCAAAAAGAATCAAAATTCTTTAAACATGATTGCAAGCATGTCTTCTAAGAGATGTGGAAGGTATAGAATGTACCTCAAAGGTGATAGTCCCCATCAAGTAGTTATGATTGTGTGTGAGTTAAAATGACTTTCTCATATCTCAAATCATCATAACATGTAGACACTTATGCAATATTGCGAAGTTTTTCACACATAACACGCAATATTCTTTGCTACTCTTGATACACATGCAGGTACAATGTGATTTGGTCATCACAAGGTTTACATGTGTTAATGTATGCTCACTAAATTGTCTTAACTTATTTTTGAAATATAAAATTGGTTAGACTTGTTTAGTGTGTGTGAGTGTGTGCATTTTTGGGATCTATGTGCTTAAAATTGTTGTTGAGAGATGATTTTTGAGAGTTTAAATTGCTGATTGGATCCTTGGTTGAGTTGCATGCTTGATTGCATTCATGTCTGTGTTTTTCTCTTCTTGAAAAATAGTTTTTAAAAGCTAGCTCGACACCTCCTTGACACCTGGCTTTCTGTCGAGCTTCTAAGCTTTTTCTTATCACAATCTTAACACCTCCTCGACACCTGGTGGATCGATCGAGAAAGCTCCTGTCCCCTCGGTAGCTTCTCGACACTTGGTGGATCGATTGAGCGTCATCTCTTATGTCTGATGTTCTTGTACCTCGACACTTGCTCGACACCTGTATCTGTTGACGGCCAAATCCTCGACACTTGGCTCGACACCTCTCGACACCTTCATCTGTCAAGCTTTACTAAAGTTCTATATATACTTCCTCGTGCAATCCAAACCTCTTTTCTCTCGATCTCTCTATTGATACCTCTATCTTTTCACCTCCCAAACCTCTCTCACTCACTCCTACATTCTTTCCCAAGGGATTCTCAAGCTTTTTCAAGAGTTTCTTCACTTGGTAAGCTTCTAATCTCTCATTCTTCATGCATTTCATGTTTTGAAACCTAGGTTTTAGGATTTTAAAAACTTTTGGGGTTTTTCAAAATTGATGAGTGATTGTTGAAATTTTGGGATGGGTTTTTGCTTAAATGGGTTTAAAATCTCATGCATTGCATCACGTTAGCATAATAACAGTATTATCATGCATTTTAGATGTGTGCGATTGACTGTGTGTTGGTAGGATTGAATTGGGTTGAGCCCATGATGCAATTTCTTTTGCATGTCACATGTTCATGCATTTCCCATGCATATGTACTCTATTTTTCAATATAGTTGTTATATTTGAATTGTTTTAGGACTTTTCTGATTGTCTCTCTATCTCTCCCTCTCTTTTTGTTTTCTTTAGTAGTGTCTATGGCACCAAAAGGTAAGTCTACTAAGTCTCGGAACCCTCTTCGTTTTGGGACATCTTCATTTTCTGATCCTACTCCTTCTCATCTTCGGTTTTGTGATGATGATGCCCACATGGCATTCTCAGAGAACTTTTCTAGATGCGGCATTCATTTGGAATGCCAAGTCATTTTGGCGGACTTTGCCGACACTGACCTTCCCGATGTCATTCACAGTCAGGGATGGGAGTCATTGTGTGATGTCTCGGTCACCTGTCCTCTCGTGCTTATCCAGGAGTTTTACTCCAACATGCACGGGAGAAAATTATGTAATTCAAGGCTTTATGTGGTACTTGACTCAATTGAGATGATTTCTTTTTAATTTTCGAATGATGAAAGTTTATGATTTACCTAAATTATAGTGTAATATACAAAGTTATTTTAGATAGTTTTCTTAATCCTCTCATACTTTTAAGGTCTATTTTGGAAGAGAATGATGGTGCCAAAAGCTTATAAATTGAGAGGTTCACACACAGAAGAAGCCACAATATCAAGTTATATGTCTTCAGTAAGCTTTGATACTTTGTCTTACTACAGTTTTCCAGTACTACAATTTGACGGTGGACATGATATTTTGTGTTTATTTTAGAGTTTTAGTTGAGTTATAAAGTATTGTGTTCCCCTTTAGTGCTTCTTTTAGGTACTATTCATCTATTTCATTATATTATTTACCTCATTCATTGCCTTTTATTTTTGTTACATATGATAAAAAATATTCCTAAGTTATTACTTGAATACCAAAAGAAAATTACAATTGTATGGTTTTTAATAATTTTGTTTAGCAAGTCAATGTCATAAAGTTTTGTGATAGATGATCTGCAAGATTAGCAAATTCACAATCCTATTATGTAATTCACAACTTAAATCACAAAAGGTATCCATTCATGATTAGAGAATAACTACTAGAGGCACAATTGCAATTTGATTCTGCATACCAACTTGGAGTCACATTGAATATCTCATTTAGAACCTACAGTTTATCATTATAAAAGCATTACAAAAAATATATACACACACAAACTCTCAAAGAGATATTATCATTGTCAAAAAACATTAGAACATTTCTCCTTGCATCCTCTCAATTTTGCTTTTGTTTTTGTCTTGTTTTTCCAGGATTGAGAAAATCTTTTAAGTTCTAGAAATTTTTTGTAGCTTAAACCTATTGGTCAAGAAAAGTTGTACTTATTTAAGTTCTGAAGAACAAATCTATTGAAATGGGGTTAATGGTCATCTTGGATGGATTTTTTTGGAAATTTTCATTGATAATTGAAAAGTTGTTTCTAATGCATATTTATATAATACAATTGGTTAGGTAGATTAGGTAATTATCATTATGATTATCTAAAAATTACCATAATGATCATTATTGCTTAGAAGTTAATCAATGTCTAATATATATTTTAGTTGATTTAAGAATCATCAAGATCTATTATTGCTTAAATCAATTTCTTGTTTGGATTAGGATTGTCATTTTTTTTTCCAACGATAATAAACTTTACTAGTTGAGCAAACTTACACTCATGTCGAACAAACAATAATTATTCAATGAAAAATCATGAAGTAAAGTGATGTGCATAGTACTCACCTCTTACATGAATGGTGGGCTCAACTAATTAAATTGCTACCTAGCTTGGTAGCTCCAAATTCCTTGCATGAACAAAAAAGCTACGAGGTGATGAATGGAATAGATCCTTGGTGGTTACATGTTTCGTGTGCTTTTACTTGGTCTAATCAGGTTAGTGTCAGAGCCAGGATTTGAGTTGAGGGGGGGGGGGGGGCAAAATTTGCGTATGAAATATGTGTAAGGCATGCTAGCTAGTGGAGGACTTGTAGTTGCTAACTGGTTCATTTAAAAGGTAGAGTTATGCTCTATTTCAAGAATAAAGAAATAGAATGGAGTTTTAGTTGGCTAAATTATAATTAAATGTGTGTGAGTAGAGATTTTGGTTAGATGATATCCCTCCCAACTTAAGAAAGATAGTCGAAGTTGATGTATTAGTTTGATCTAGATTACTATTTCTATCAAAACAAAAAAGTACACAGAGGTTTTTCATAAGTATTAACTAAGAACTAAGGGGTTTTTCTAGGCAGGCTAGGGGGGGCAATTGCCCCCCCCCCCCCCCCTCGATCCCCTTAGCTTCACTCCTAAATCAGGTGATGGTGCTAATCTTTCTTAGCCATAGGTGGTCATTCCATTAGCAGCATTTAGGTTCCATTGTGGGGCTGGTACAAGTCCACTTTTATAGTTTACCGCCAGCGCCTCCTCCAGATATAGCAGCACCACTTCTATATGGAAAGGGTTCTCTTAAAATCTAAAGAATAAAATAGAGTGATGATGATTGCATAAGAAAGAAAGGAAGGAAAGAAAAGGAGAACAATAAGTTAATGATGATTCGGCTTGATGGCTACATACCTAGCACCTCAGCGACTATATCTTTACTATGATGAATTGTTTTGAATTACAGTAAACCCTAAACAGGGTATGTATTGGAGCTACATTAACTGTAGGCTCTTGGTCACAATACAATGACAACATAATGAAACACAACGACAACATGTTGATAGACGTTGAAGAGGAAGAACACTGCCACAAACCATAGTATTTCTTCAAGTCATTTAAAGAGGAAGAACACTGCCACAGTGCCACTGACAAAGATGATTTTGATTGTGCTAAGACCAAGCCATATTAATGTTGTTGGGTTTTCAAGCGTACATGTTGTTGGCTTTATTAAGCCTTGATTTAAATTTTAACAAAGTACTCACAAGAAAGAGAGGAATGAAAATTTTATTAGAGTACTTCAAACTCACAAACAAAGAGATTAGGCTACTGCCTTGACAGCACGCAATAACTTTTTCTCTCACACACTTTCACATCATATGTTTATCCCATTTTATAGGGTGAAGTTACAAGAGCTGTCATTATTATCATGATTCTTTGTTTCATAACAAAAAATTCTAGAATGTGGAAGATTCAAAGACACAAATGTTATGGAATGACAATAGCAAACAGTTATGGAACAACAAAAGACATAAACAGTTATGGGAAAAAAAAGACACTAACTTTTGTGAAATATCAAGAGGCACCTTTTAGTTTACCACTTCCAACACTCCCCTCTAAACCAAAAGCATCTTCACACCAAGCATGGTCCTCAATCTTTTGAATCTATCAACTGGTAAGGCTTTGGTAAAAATATCTGCTACTTACTCTTCTGTATTGCAATACCAAAGCTTCACAACTTTCTGTTTCACATAATCTCTCAAGAAATGATACTTCCTATCAATATGTTTGCTTCTTCCATTAAGGGTATGAAGCCAACTTGCCAACCCGTCAAACTCGACCCAAACCAACCCAACTCGCCTGGTCAGACTGGTTTTTAAGGCTTGGTGGGTTGGGTTACAAAAGTTTTTTTGATAGCAGGTCAGGTTGGGTTTGGGTCACAAAATTCCAAACCCGACCCAACCCACCCATATATTTAATATATAATTTATATATATATATATATATATTTACATAATTAGTTCTTCCTATCCTATATAAAAGCCAATAAGTTCACACAAACCCTAGAACCTTTTGTCTTAAAGTGTCACCTCCCACTCCCTTCTCCCACTTCACTCCCTTTTGAACCTTAACCCTCTTTCCCTTCACTACTGTCCATTAGTTATCATCACCACCTCGATAGTGGTTCTATCTTTTAGGTGGTAGCTCTCTCTTACGGTGTTAGGTAAATGTTTTCTCTCTCTCGGTCTATTTCTCTTTCTCTCGCTTCTCTCTCTCTGTCTCTCTCTCTCTCACTCACTCACTCACTTTATCTATTTATCTCTCTTACCGTGGTGGATCAGTATTTATTTTTTTCTTTGTTAATTTCTTAGTTTTCTTTTATATTGATTTTTAAATGATTTTGTTTTGTCTCAACCACGGGTCTCTTACCCTTACTCTATTTCTCTTTTTCTGGCTTCTCTCTATCCTCTCTCTTGCTTTATCTACTTATCTCTCTTGCTGTGGTGGATCAATGTTTAGCTTTTGCTTTATTGATTTCTTAGTTTTCTTTTGGTTGGTTTTTTTTTTTTTTTTTTAATTAATTTTTTTTATTTTTGTTTTTTAATGTTTTTGCTTTGTCTTAACTTACAGGTCTATTTCTTACTCTACAATATTTTCTCTTGCTAACTTGCTATGTCCCTTTCTTTCTATTTGCCTTGCAAGTTTGTCTCTGTCTTTGTCCAACCCATGGGTTCAACCTAACCCATGTGGGTTGGGTTGAATTTTTTTTCACCCACCATGGTGGGTTGGGTTAAAATGTCCCTTTAACCCAACCCAACCTGACCCATGCACACCCTTACCTTCCATGTGGAATTGGATTTTTAGAAAGTTTCATGGCAAACTTGTTATCCATATAAATAATTATGGATTCTTCTTTTGGATGATAAAATTCTTTTAATAAATTCTTCAACCATATTGCTTCATTAATAGAAGAGGATGCTGCCACATATTCTTCAACCATATTGCTTCACTTGTGGGTTCTACATACCCATTAATGACGAGTTCCCATAGCTCTTATGATCCAAACAATGCTTTCTTTGAATCTGCCAGCTCTTATAATTGTCTTTCATCAATTTAGGAATTTGTGGTTGGACCATGTTAGAAGACATCTTCATTAATGGTGTAGACAAAGACTCTAGTCCCTAAGAAATTGGCTCTGATACCATTTTGTTGGCTTTATAAAGTCTTGACTTAAATTTCAACAAAATACTCACAATAAATAGAGGAATGAAAATTTTATTAGAGTACTTCAAATTCACAAACAAAGATATTAGGCTACTGCCTTTGAGAGTTCACTACAACATTTCCTCTCATTCACTTTCACATCATACATCTATCCTCTTTTATAGGGTGAAGTTACAAGAGCTGTCATTATTGTCACGATTCTTTGTTTCATAATAGAAAATTCTAGAATGTGGGAGACTCAAAGACACAAATGTTATGAAATGACAATAGACACGAACAAATTATGGAACAACAAAAGACACAAAAAATTATAGAAAAACAAAAGGCAAACTATTATGAAATATCAAGAGACACCTTTTGGTTTACCGCTTCCTACACTTGTGATATAGGTATTATAAAAAGTGACTTAGGTCCATGATTTACATGATTTAGTAGATATTTAAAATAGTTAAAGACTAAATTTCAAACTTCGAATTTTACTTATAACATATATCACATCTATCTAGCTACTTCTACTAATCGTGGTAGGTCGCTTTCCAGTTTCGGATTGGGTCACCTGGACCAAATAAAGTGTTGCTAAATTTTATCCTTAATCAGATTCTTTGTGCCAAACTATAAACTCCGTATCTTAGATTAGATGAAAAATGTCATACTCAGTGTACAAAATTTCTATTTTTGTAGGGTTTGAAAGAGGTCATTGGTAGATAGGGTTGTCCAGTGACCCGAACCAACTGACTCGCTCGCCCAAACTGTAGGTCCATAGGTGGTTCCGAATTCAGTTTGTTGTCGGTCACAAGTTGGCAATAAAAATAACCGAATAATTTGGTTCGAATTCGGGTTTTAAAATATTTCACTTGAGTAACACAAACTGACCGAATTATTTATACAAAGAAAATATGATTTGACATGCCAGTAGACTGCTAGCCCACATTCTTGCATTTCGGTATTTAGGAAAGGGAAACATGTATGAGTGTGTCATTTCATCAGAAAACAAAAGTCAACCTTTTCCGCTTAAATTCCCAATATACAAATCAACCATTTAACTCAAATTAAAATTCAAAATCAATAGTGTTGATGAGAGTGGAAGCTGAGCACTCAGTGATTTCAATGGCACAATTACCCAATTTCTAAATGAACGGTTATAATCTTAAAGTTAAGACCCAAATCTAATGGCGACAATTCATATCAAAGATCTGATATCTCTCACCATCTCTAACGAGTCTCTTCAGTTTTCACTTCAGAGTCCAGATTGAGCACTCAGTGATTTCAATGGCACAATTACCCAATTTCTAAATGAACGGTTATAATCTTAAAGTTAAGACCCAAATCTAATGGCGACAATTCATATCAAAGATCTGATATCTCTCACCATCTCTAACGACTCTCTTCAGTTTTCACTTCAGAGTCCAGATTGCAAAGTTCGTGGGTCATGGCTTCACGCTTCCTCTCCTCTTCACGCTTCCTCACCTCTTTACTTCTTCAGTTTAAGGGTTTAAGCTTTGGTCACTCTCAAACTATCAGAGTCTCAGTTATCTATTTGGCTCTCTTAAACTCTCACTTTTCTATTTGGTTGGCTCTTTGACTCTCTCTAAATTGACTCTCCAAATCTAAACCCTAGTCATTGCCAATGCCATAGCCCACTCCTCTCTCTACCATCTATCATTATGGGTTGAACTGTTGAAGAGATTCAAAGTCTAGCCGTTGCCGTTGTACACTCAGTTCTCCCTCCAAAGCGTAGTAGCCGTTGGTGTTTACTCTTTACCCTGTTGCTGTATCCTCTTCACTAAGTCAGTTCTTACTCAAAACACTTAGGTAATTGTTCTCTGTTTCTCATCTTTCTTTTTTTCTTCGTCTTTTTGGTTTTTATTTTTTATGGAAATCAAATGTTCATATCAAATAAACCCAAAGATTTATAATATGAAACCCTAACTAAAAAAAAACCTTGAAACCCTAATGATTTTACTTTTGTTCTTTGTTTTTTTTAATCAATTTTGTTACTGTTTTAATTTTACACAAGATTGAAAGTGTTAGGACATATGTGTTTCACATGTTAAGAACTTATGTTATGATTTAATATAATTGGCTTATCCTTTGACAAAATGCACTCTACTTGTATTTGGGTAGACTTAGGATGTGTTTAACTAATTCAAGAAACCACGTTTCAAGATCTAGTGTTGAAGTCTTCAAGTTTGTTCAAGAAATCAAGCAAGGAGTACAAAATCATTAAAGCTCAACAGCTGGTCAATACCTGCTCGACACCTCCTATCTGTCGAGGTTTAAGAATTTCAGATTTCAACTCTGATTTTCTTGGGATCCGTGAATCTGTCTATGGGCCTTCTTTTCTCCTAACCCTAGACATATAAAACGATTGTTTTAAGAGCCGTCAAACAGTACACAAATTGCACAAGCATTGAGCAAACTCTGTTCAAACAAATTGTGACCGGAGACAAAGTTCTTGACCTAGTTCATCTATTTCTTGGAGAAGTTTTTGTGTATTTGCACCTTAGAGTTCTGTGACCAAGCATCTTCCTGATCTTCATCATGTGGATGAACTGAAGAAATTTGCAGCCAACAATCTTTTCAGATTGGTGATTGAAGTCGCGTACTGGGATCTACGCAATTGGTTAGTCACGTACTTAGGAGCAGTGCATCAGAAAGGGGAACTATCACTATAGAACATGTCCGATTGGGTATTGGGTAAGAGTTCAGCTATAGGTTGATAAGGTACTTGGGATTCCTTGCTTGTAACCGCTTGTTGTGATAATAGTGGAGTTTCGGGAGTGGTGACTTGAAAATCACCCGGTGGGGTTTTTACCATTAGGTTTTTCCTGCCTTCTCGATAGCTCCTCGACACCTAGTGGATCGATCGAGCTTCTGTTCTTGTATTTGATTCTTTGCTGCTTGATACCTTCTCGATACCTCAACTATCGAAGACCAGTTCCTCGACACCTACCTCGACAGCTTCCTCGATACCTCCCGATACCTCAGCTATCGAGCATTACTGAAGGGTCTATATCTTTCTCAATCGCGATTCTTCTCCCATTTCTTAAACCTCTCTCGATCTGTCCGCGACTGTTCATCTCCCAAACACTCTCCTTTTCACTCCAAGCCTCTTCCTCAAGGATTCTTCAAGCTTTTTCAAGTTTCTCTACACTTGGTAAGCTCCTAATCCTTTCTCATTCATGCATTTCATGATTTAAAACTTAGATTTTGGGGTTTTCAAAATTGATGAGTGTTTAATGAAATTTTGGGTTGGGTTTTCATTTAAATATGTTTAAAACCTCATACATTGCATAACATTAGCATTATAATGATATTATCATGCATTTTGATGTGTGCTATATGTTTGTGTGCTGATAGGTTTGGATTGGGCTGAGCCTATGATGCATTTTCTTTTGCATGTCACATGTTCATGCATTTCCCATGCATACGTACTTCTTTTCAATATACTTGATATATTTGAAACTGCTTGGGACTTTTCTAACTGTCACTCTTTCTCTCCCTCTCTGTTAGTTTATGTTAGTCGTGTCTATGGCATCTAAGCGTAAATCCACTCTAGCCCGGAACCCTTTTTCATTCCGGTGCTTCTTCATCTTCTGATCTTTCTCCTTCTATGTTCAGTTTCGTGATGATGATGCCTTTAAGGCACTTTCGGAGAACTTCTCTAGATGAGGCATTCATTCGAAATGCCAAGTCATTTTGTCGGACTTTGCCGACACTGAGGGAAAGTCCAAGAGTTTACTCCAATATGCACGGGATAGATCGTTCAGTACCTCTCTTTTTCACTCGCGTTCGAGGTACATACATCCCTGTCACATCGCAGCTGGTTATGGATATGCTTCATGTCCCTAGGATAGAGTTTCCTGACTATCCTAGTTGTGAGCGTCTGAGGACAGTGTCCAGGGATGAGCTCATGTCTTCTTTTTGTGAGCGCCTTACTGCTCGGGGTGAGCGTCTTTTCACACCATGTCGACCTTTTGCTAAAGGTACTAGATTCATGAATATAGTGATGACATTTGTTTTACATCCTCTTTCTCACTATAACTCCATCACAAAGCCTCGTGCTCGATTTCTGCTATCTCTTTTTAAGCATCTCACTATAGATTTTCCCTCTCACTTCATTCTGTCTATCATAGATGTTCATTTGGATTTGGCGTCCCGTGATAAGCTCATCTTTCCTTCCGCTATCATGAGGATTCTACGCCATTTTTATGTTCCTTTTCCCTCGTCCAACCATTTTTCCATCATGTGTGCCATAGACTACGCTACCGTTAAACGTAGCAAGGCCCAGTTTCGGTCGCAACAGACAGATTCAGCAGCACCCTCCTCTCATTTTGCACCATCCCGGTCTACTCCATCTGCATCTGCTCCTTCCTCTTCCAATGATGTGTCTTTAGGAGACGTCATGGCGCAACTGCAGTGCATGGATGCTCGCCTAGATCCACTCTCTACGGAGTTGTATCAGGTGAACGTTCATGTCGGTCATATTGCATGACGGCAAGCAACTATGGGCAGCTTTGCACCTGAGCCTACTCGTTCACCACCTCATCCAGTTGCTTCCGATTCCGATGCTGAGGATGATTATGATGATGATGGTGATGACAATGACGCTTTAGATGATGATGGAGATGCTAGCTCTACCGATGAGATGTCTACTTGACACTCTACCCTTTGTCACTCGTGACAAAAATGGGAAGTAGTTTTGGATATGAGAGTAGTCACTCTTAGGGGAAGAGTTAGTTTTTGGGATCATTGTGTTAGGGGGAGTGTTGTTATTATTTTTAGAGGGACGTAGTGAGGATATTATGTATCTTTTTCCTTTCTTTCTTTATTAGATACATTGTTCTTGCACATGAGGTCTTGTGGCCATTTACAGACACACATTGTACTTATTTTCTCTTATATATTGTTGATGTATGCTTTTCTTTCACCTACCCTTTCATGTGTTGTTTTTTTTCTCTCTTTATACACATGCTTCTTATTTATTTGTATGCAATATATTATTCTGTTTCACACAAAGATGCCTTGATGAGTTTTGTTTAAAGTGTTTCAGAAATACAGGTTGTCAAAGTCTACTTGCCATAAACTCTCTTCTTGCAAAGTTTTTCAAGAGTTTGTGTTAGGATAGATTTTATTGTATTCAACAAGTGAATATGAGTTGAGTGATTTATGATTTCTTTCATATGTTCATTTGTTTGTTATGGTTTTGTCACGGATTGCCAAAGGGGGAGATTGTCAGGTCATATGTATTTCACATGTTAAGAACATATGTCATGATTTAATGTAATTGGCTTATCCTTTGACAAAACGCATTCTACTTGTATTGGGTAGACTTAAGATGTGTTTAACTACTTCAAGAAACCACATTTCAAGACCTAGTGTTGAAGCCTTCAAGTCTGTTCAAGAAATCAAGCAAGGAGTGCAAAATCATTAAAGCTCGACAGCTGGTCGATACCTGCTCGACACCTCCTATCTATTGAGGTTTAAGAATTTCAGATTTCAACTCTAATTTTCTTAGGATTCGTGAATCTGTCTATGGGCTTTCTTTTCTCCTAACCCTAGACATATAAAATGGTTGTTTTAAGAGCTGTCAAACGGTACATAAGTTGCACAAGCATTGAGCAAACTCTGTTCAAGCATATTGTGACCGGAGACAAAGTCTTTGACCTAGTTCATCTCTTTCTTGGAGAAGTTGCTGTGTATTTGCAGCTTATGGTTTTGTGACCAAGCATCTTCCTGATCCTCATTGTGTGGATAAACTGAAGAACTTTGCAGCCAACAATCTTTTCAGAGTGGTGATTGAAGTCGCGTACTGGGATCCACGTAATTGGTTAGTCACGTACTTAGGAGCCATGCATCAGAAAGAGGAAGTGTCACTACAGAACAAGTCCAATTGGGTATTGGGGTAAGGGTTCAACTGTAGGTTGGTAAGGTACTTGGGATTCCTTGCTTGTAACCACTTGTTGTGATAATAGTGGAGTTTCGGGAATGGTAACCTGAAAATCACCCGGTGGGGTTTTTGCCGTTAGGTTTTTCCCCATTCGTAAACAAATCACCGTGTCATTTATTTTCCGTTGCAATTTTAGTTTATTGGTGATTTGTTTGTGTTACCACGCTTTGCATGATAAATTGATTAATTAATAATTTGGCTAATTAATTAATTAATTCCTATCACAAGGGGTCATTCAATTTGTGGCCTATAAAAAGCTTACTCCAAGTAGGGTTTTCTGCCTTCAAATTTGAAACTCCAACACCCACTATTTCTTTAAGGTATGGTTTTTGCTTTCCTTTATGTCTATTGTTTAAGTTGAGATTTTTTTTTTTTTGTTTGTTTTTGTTTTTTACCATTTGAGTGGCTGCTTGATAAGGATAATAGACGAATCTGGTGTAATCATTTATGTAAATCACATATTATGTTTAATTGTAATAATCAACTGTAAATCATATATTCTGTGTTTAGTTTTTAAATCATATATTATGTGTTAGTGTTTAGTGATTAATTTGTTAAGTAAATCATATATTATGTTATTGTTTAGTGTTTAATCTACTATGTAAATCATGTATTAGGTTTGTGTTTAGTGTTTAAACTGCTATGTAAATCACATATTATGTTAGTGTTTAGTGTTTAATCTACTATGTTTAATCAATTTTAAGCATCACTTTTTTGGCTTTTATTATTAAATTAAATTTCAAGCTTAAGTTGTTTGTATTTGGGCTTTTTTTTTTTTTTTTGGTTTTGTTTTTTTTATTTTTATTTTTTTGCATAAGTAGGATATTGTTTTTCCTTTTTAGTTTGTGTGATTGTTGTTGTAGTTGTTGTTGTTGTTGTTGTTGTTATTATTATTATTAAAACTATTAATTATACTTGTTATTCTAGTTTGCTAATTCATATCTTTGATTTTTTTAGGTTATGAAAATCTCCACTAATGCACCCTTTGTCCAAACACCAGTTGCTACACAAGCTAATGGTGCTATTCCCACCCAAGTTGAAACTTCTATTGCTACTCGAGCTTCTGTTGCTACCTAAATTGAAGCAGCTAATGCTACTAAGTTGCCCCTCGTTCCACCAAGCAAAGTGAGTATGACAGTTCCTGTTAGTGGATTGGTAATGGTAGGAAAAAGTCTATTGTTTGGGGTCATTTTGAAAAAATAAAGATAGGAGAGGGTGATACTAGTAAAATTAAGGCTATTTGTAATTATTGCCAATAATCTTATAATGCTGATAGTAAGAGTTGTGGTACTTGTAATTTGTTAGCTTATGTGCCAAATTGTCCCAAGAACCCTAATAGAGAAGATCTAGTTAAAGGGTAGCAAACATTAGCTTTTGAACCCAAAGAGGATGGAGAAGATGGGTTCCAACTTATGTCAACAACCTTTTCTATCGAGACTTTTAGAAAGGCGCTAGCCGAAATGATTATAATTGATGAGTTGCCTTTTAGGTGTGTTGAGGGGTATGGGTTTAAGAAATATGTAACTACCTTACAACCTGAGCTTTATTTAAAGGATATCCCATCTTGTCAAACTGTGGCTAGAGATCAGATTGGCATTTTATAATAGTGAAAGAGAGAAGCTAGGGAAATCCTTAAAGGGTTGTAGGGTGTGTCTCACTACGTATACATGAACTTTTATTCAAAATTTAAAATTTCTCACATGTCACTTTATTGATGATGCTTGGAAATTGTATATGAGAATTTAAAATTTTTGACAAGTTGAAGACCACAAGGAGGAGACTATAGGTAGAAAGATTGAGATGTCTTTGCGTGAGTGGGGTATTGATGGGATATTCACTTTGACAGTAGATAATGCTAGCTCAAATTTAACAGTAATTAAATTTTTGAAAAGGGTGACTAAAGATTGGAATGTGACAGTTTTGGGAAATGAGTTCATGCACATGAGGTGTTATGCCTATATCCTAAATCTCATTGTGAGGGAGGGTTTGAAAGAGATTGATGCATCTATTGCTAAGGTGCTTGAAGCTATGAGGTATGTGAAGTCCTCACCCAATAGAAATCAAAATTTTAGGAGTTTTATAGAGAGGTTAGGTATGGAGTCCAAGAGTCTTCTTTGTCTAGATCTACCTACTAGGTGGAACTTAACTTACCTCATGTTAGAAATTGCTGAAAAATTTGAGAAAGTGTTCCTTTGAATGGCTTTTGAAGAAGATGGTTATTCGTTGTACTTGAGGACCAACGAAGATAGTGGTGGTTTGGGATTTCCTTGTATGAGTAATTTCCAAAATTGTAGGGCATTTGTGACTTTCTTAAGCCTTTTTCTATAATGCAACAAAGAAGTTCTCCAATTCTTTGTATGTTACTTCAAATGCCTTCTATGATAAGATCTTTGTTATTTAGGAGAGTATTTTTAATTTAGTTAAATCCCAAAACACTCTCTTGAAAAACATAGCCACAAACATGCAGACTAAATTTGAGAAGTATTGGGGGGAAGGGGATAAAATTAATCCTCTTTTGTATGTGGCTGTGGTTCTTGATCCACGAAAAAAATAAAGGTTTTTGAAGTTTTTTTCTTTTTGAAATTTATGGGAATGCAGAGCCAGAAGTGATGGTTGATAATGTGAAAGATATTTTGTATAAGTTGTATAATTTTACTCTTCTATTCATTCACCAAATGTGCAAGAACAAAGTGGGAGTGAGAGGGACAGAATTGGAAAGTGATGCTAGAGATTCATATGTGATGGTTCACTCGTGATATGAATGTTTCTTGCAAGTTGAGCAATCTGTAGGTTGTAGTAATGAGCTTGAAAAGTATTTGGTTGAAAACTATGATAGTAGAAAGAATGTGAATTTTGAGATATTGGAGTAGTGGAGGGACAATTGTAGTAGGTACCAAGTGTTGTCTAAAGTGGCTAAGGATGTGATGGCGGTACTAGTTTCCACTGTTGCATCTGAGTCAGCACTTAGCACCAGAGGCCACATTTGTGATGCATTTCGAAGTTCACTATCTCCTCTCATGGTTCAAAACCTTGTATATTCACAAAATTGGCTTCAAGCCAAAGTTCCAAATTTCTCATCGCCAGTTAAGGGATGATGTAGAGGCATTGGAGGAGGAGTTACTTGACTTAGGTAATGTGTTTAAATTTTGAAAGTCTCATGTATTCAAGCAAAATTTAATTTATTGTGTTTCTTTCCTATTCTTTTCTAGTTTTAAATCAACAACCAACAACAAGTGCAATAGCTAATACCCGCTCAAGCAAGGGTTTTTCCTCAGAAAAATGACCCTTAATTAGTATTGATGATTAATCATTGACTTGGTATGGTTCTGCCTTTAGCCCCCTCACTGTTATAAACTTGGTTTCCTTACTAGTTGGTTTTGTATTTGGTATTAATGTATTATTTGTTGAATATTTTTTTATCTATTGTAGGAGGATGGTCATTTATTTTGTATAGAAGGTAGCTTTTTTTGCTTTCCTAACAATACTCAACTCTCAATGCTTATAGAATAGAAATCTTAGTTCAAAAGTTTTCTTTTCCATAAGTTATAGACTTATTAACTATAGATTAGTCATTCAATGCTTTGGAAAAGCCTTTTTTTTTTTTTTGGAAATACCTATGGTATTTCATTATTGTAACTAATTATATTGCTGGGAACATTTTATAACTAGCTAGCAAGCTTTCTGCCTTATGGTTTACTGCCCAAAAAACTTGCAGTAACTGCCTCTATGGTACCAAGTATATATATCCATTAATTGGAATATTGTAGTATACTATTATCTATTGTGATTTATTTGATGCTGAAAATATTATTTGTTGTGTGGTTGGCAAGTTTAATAGGTGTTGAGCTACTAGCTTACTGCCTAGGTGCTTATTGTGTTGTTTAACATGTCACAGATGGTAAAATGAGGGTTTTTGCAGGTTGTGTTGTGCTATCTTTAGTCTATTTTGATGTATTTGTTTTTTGTAGTTAATGTGGGAAAGATTATATATTTGGGTTGATATGCACTGCCCAAGTGCTTCTATTGTTTCAAAGATTACAGGTGATAAAAAAAAAAGGCTTTTTGGTGTGTTATGTTGTGTTATTCTGTCCAGGTTTAAATTTGTGAAAATTTGTGAGAAGCTGCAAGATTATAGTGGTTTTGATATGTCCTAAAGGCCTAATAGATCTAGTGTAGTTCTTAATATAAGCTAAGCTTGAAGGCCTATTTTAAAATAAATTAAGCAAAAAGAGGCCCAATTTGAAATATATAGGAAATTCAAAAAAATATAAAATCAATGTGATTTATTAAACTACCAAACCGAGTAATTTAGGCTAAAAAGGCCCCAAAAAATGAAATTACGATAACTTTAACTAGGTCTAAAATTTTGGCCCACTTTGAGGCCAAGACCCAACTAACCGACAAATTCAACCCACCCAACCGATTACCCGAAATGTTAGATCCGACTCGAATATTTGGACAAATACAAGTTTGAAACTCAGCCACCCGATCCAAATGGGTCGAGTTCGGTTTAGGCCTTAAACCGACTCGGCTCGACGCTAAGCATCTCATTAAGTTTTGCACTTGAAGTCCTCTCCAATTGAGCTTTGACTTGAAACAACCCTGCTTCAAGATTCTTGGTCTTCTTAGCCAAGAAATTATTCTCAAATCTCAGTGCTCCAATAGTCTGATTTGCTTCATCAAACTTTGTGGAAAGTTCTTCAAAATCAAGTTCCACATCATTGAGCTTTTTAGTGCCCATCATATAAAGTTTCTCATGCTTCTCAGAAAGCTTGTACAGTTTCTCATAGGCTATATGGATATCATCTTAATCATCCATCTTCTTGAACTTAGAATCCACAAAGTCCTCTTCTTCGTCTACTTCTTCAACAATCCCCTCAATAGGATTAACGATGGCAGTGAAGGCATTCAAGATTCAGTCATCCTCATTGTCGGAATCATCCTCAGGCTTAGTGTTGCTCAAGGTAGCAGTAAGTGTCTTGCTCTTCCCAATGCTCTTTAGAATGTAAGACACTCCTGTTTCATATGTCCAAAGCCTTGACACCTGAAACACTTTGGTCTTGAGAGAACAGTGAACTAATCGCCATCCCTAGCATCCTTCTTCACTTTATCTTGGATCTTGAACTGAGAAGAACTAGATTGCCTACAGTCCTTGTCGATGCCCTTCCAATTGGCATTCTTCATGAACTTCTTGAATTGCCTGGTGATGTAGGACTTCATCTTAGAATCTTCATCGACTGAAGACTCATTCATGTCACTATTCTTGGCCTTCAGTGCCATGCTTTTGCTCTTACCCGACCTACCAATCCTTGCTAACCCTAGCTCGTAGGTCTACAGATTTCCAACCAGCTTTGTTAAAGGAATCTTTTCAATATCCTTTGATTCCTCTATAGCAGTGATCTTGGCATGAAATCTCTCGGGTAGAGATTTGAGCACCTTTCTCACAATTTTGGGTTCAAGAATGGTTCCCCCAAGATTGAAAGCAGAGTTCACTATATCCTTGAGCTTGGCATAGAACTCATCAAACGACTCATCCTCCTCCATCTTGATTTCTTCAAAGCTTGTAGTGAGCCTCTGAAGTTTTGAATCATTAACAGCCTTGGTTCTCTCATAGGTTGTCTGGAGAATGGCCCATGCCTCCTTAGCAATTTCAGTGGAGGATATCTTCTTGAACTCCTCATTAATGACCGCACTGAATAAGGTATTCAATGCCCTGCTATTGAAGTTTGCCTCCTTGATCTTGGCATCATCCCAATTGGCCAGCGCTTCCTTCAGCTTGGTCCAACCTATCTTAACAGCTTGCCACACCTTCTCATCTAGAGATTGCAAGAAAGCTCTCATTCGTACTTTCTAGTATGCATAGTTAGTACCATTAAATAATGGAGGTATGATAAGAGATTTTCCTCTTTCCATGACAAACAGGGGTCAATGGATCACACAGCAAAGATTAAAACCTAATCAGAGTGTGCCTGCTCTGATACCACTTGATAGGCCAAAAATGTATTGACCTCTTGTGATTAATTAATTGATTAATTAGTCAAGTTTATTAATTAATCAAATTAACTTGCAAAGTACGTGATAGCACAAACAAATCACCAATTATACTAAGTGCAGTGGAAAAAAAATTGACACGGTGATTTGTTTTTGAATAGGGAAAACCTACATGGCAAAAACCCCACTGGATAATTTTAAGGTCACCACTTCCGAGAATCCACTATTATCAAAATAAGCGGTTACAAGTAAAGGAATCCCAGTACCTTCTATCAATTTATAATTGAACCCTTACCTCAATATCCAATTAGACTTGTTCTGGAGTGACAATCTCTCCTTGTAATGAACGACTCCTAGTATGTGACTAACCAATTGCATGGATCCCAGTAAACGACTTCAATCACCAACTAGAGATAGTTGTTGGCTGCAAAGTTTTTCAATACATCTAGATGATGAAGATCAAGAAGATGCTCGGTTACAAAACCCTATGGTGCACAAACATATTAGCTTCTTCACAAGAGAGATGAACTAGGGCAAATTTTGTCTCTAATCATAATTTACATGAACAAACTTTGCTAAACACTTGTGCAACTTGTGACACCTTTGACGGCCCTTAAAATGATCGTTTTATATTTCTAGGGTAGTGAAAAAAGGAAGCCTAAACACATAATCACAGTTTAGAAGAAAATAGAATAGAAAAATCTATTTTTCTTAAACATCAACAGATAGCTATTTGTCGAGTTGCTGTAGAGCCACGGGGCTGGAACAACTCTTAAAGCTCGATCGATGCTAGTTGTCGAGCTTTAATGAAAGACACTTTCTCATCTTGAATCTTGGACAGACTTGCATGGCTTTAACACTTGATCTTGAAACAAGGTTTCTTGAATTATTAACCACATCCTAGATCTACCCAAATAAAAGTAAAGTGCGTTTTGTTAAAGGATTAGCTAATTACATAAAATAGTGACATATGTTCCTAACATGTGAAACACATATGTCCTAACTGGGGTATTACAATCTCCCCCACTTAAATCCCTAATGTCTTCGTTAAGGCCCACTTTGTGGGATAATGTCTCTGAGCCCACATAGGATTACTAGGCTGGCTCTGATACCATATATAATGACCCAAGGAAAAGTGCTAGCCACATTTGCGCTACACCTCAAAAGGACTAGTCACAATTGAGGCTCCTTGTAGTTGTTAATAAAGCCTAGATATATCTAGTAAATACCTGATGTGGGACTCATCACACACCCACACACATTACACAATCAATCAAATTGGGATTTTACAATTGCAATACATGATTTTTAATAAATTATATAAAAATTTATTTTAGCTGGATTTTTGTTGGTACATAGGAGACACATAAAGGCTTCTCCATATTTAATTTCAAGTTAATTAGATAAATTTTCGTAGACCAAACGATTGTTATAAAATGGATGGCTTGCTGTGTATTGAATTTGAAAGTGCGATGAAAACGTTGAGATTTTGTGGAATTTACTTCAAATCTTTGTTGAATGGATTGGTTTGTAAATTCATGTGCTTTCTTTGACATATGTTTTACTTAGTTAAGTCTATTAATGGTTTGGTTTAATAATTTAGTGCTGTAATGGGAAACTCATGAGATATGCTACCCCTATTATGAATTGATGTATTTTATGTTACGTTTATATTTGCACATTGCTTGCAGTGGAGAATTAAAATGCTTTGGTTTTGTGTTGCGGTACTATGAGTTTGTATGCTTGTTTGGTTCCCGTTTGGGAATGGGTACTTGTCTTAGGTTGGGCAAACTAGGTTTTTGTGCATTTGATTTGTTTTAGGGGATCCTATTCGATTTTGGAGACCAATGTGATGATAAAATTTGTGATAGGCCTTGTTATTAATAGGCTTGTTCCTTATGTTTCTAGGCTTTGAGATTCTTGGTGATGGACCTAGTGATTGGATTAGTTGATTTTGTGATGGCCGGTTAAGGTAAAATTGGTTGGCTTTCCAAGGTTAGTAGCTTTTTAATAGGTTTTTTGAAAATAACTATGTTGCATAAACATTGTTTTTGGGTCAAACACATTTTGGAAAATTAATGGTGGAACTATGTTTTTCTAAAAAGTGTTGTGTTGTGACCCTACTATATATGATTATATATGAAATTGCATATTCTTATTGCATATGGGGAATTGCATGATTTGTTAGCATGGAAAAGACTAGCATCTTTGATTAAATTCTTGAGAATAAGTTTTATGGATTTATTGCATTATTTGCAAAATTTAAAGATGCTTTGATAATTGGGAGAGTTGATACAAAATCTTTTGACAAGAAATGAGTTTGAAGGCTTTGAGAAGCTTGTGAATATCTTTGGATATTAAAAGGTTTTGTGAAACTACTTGGAAATGAATTGTGTTTTGAATTCATGTAGTATGTGAGCTCTTTATGTTTTACCCATATGCCGTGACGTGTGATTACCCGGTGATTACCTAGCTAGATAGTATAGTCCGTGTGACATTGGTATCTTAGCACTCGTCTTTGTGACGGCATATGAGTTCCGTCTTCGTGATGGCGATGAGTTCTGTCTTTATGACAGCAGATTACTTCCAACTATGTGTTAGCAATGAGTTCCATCTTTGTGACGGCATTGTCATGTGGCCTTGGGTTGGATTTTTTAGTTTGGAACAGTGTTGTTATTGCTCACAGTGTATAGTATGTAGTTTCATGTTGAAATATTTTAAGAAAGCTTTGTGCTGCATAGTTTTAATCATTCTTGTCATTTTGCCAATGGAAATGGATTTGCTTGATTTTCATGAAAATTCCCAAATTATAACATCTTTTTGTAAAATGTTCATTATCATGAGATTTACATTTCCTCCACCCCTATTAATTATGCTACTTATTGGGCTTTAGCTCATCCCACTCTCCAATAGTTTTTCAGATAAATTTGCTATACCCTGGGCATAAAGCTTGTTTAATTGGTAGTGATTGGAGCTATATGCTAATTGAGAGAGTTATGCTATGATTAGTTGGTGACTCAATTTACTAAACTCATTAAGGCCATAGCTAATTCTATTGGAAGTTAGGCTCTTGAGGTTTGTTAGCCTTGGGCATGATAGACCTAGATTTTCTGTTGAGATTATGTATCCTAGAGAGGATCATGATTTTGTGTTAATTTATTTGGGGCTTTGGATTTTCATGTATATTTGGAGACACATGATTTGTAGTTTGTATTGTTTGTTTTCAGATAAATTTGCTATACCCCGGGCATAGAGCTTGTTTAATTGGTGGTGATTGGAGCTTTATGCTAATTGAGAGAGTTATGCTATGATTAGTTGGTGACTCAACTTACTAAACTCATTGAGGCCATAGCTAATTCTATTAGAGGTTAGGCTCTTGAGGTTTGTTAGCCTTGGGCATGATAGACCTAGATTTTCTGTTGAGATTATGTATCCTAGAGAGGATCGTGATTTTGTGTTAATTTATTTGGGGCTTTGGATTTTCATGTATATTTGGAGACACATGATTTGTAGTTTGTATTGTTTGTAAGTGTGATTATAAAGCTCTGACTTATATTATGGAGAGATCAATATATTTATTTATTTTTATCAAATGGAAAAAAAAAAAAAAATCACTACAATACCTCTTGAAGGCTCGGGCTTTTATGCTTTGGACCCTTTTAAGTTTGGGACGTGACACTGTCACTCTCGAAAGCTGGGGTAGAGGTGGAGGTGGTTTTCTTGTTGGCTTTAGTCTTCCTAACCATGATGCTAAGGGTTGGAAAGGAAAGACAAAAATAGAAACCAAAGAAAGGAAACAAAGAAACCAAGGGCATACAACATTAGAAGGGGTTAGAGCACAAAAATCTCAATAAATAACAATCTATATGATGCATGTAATGAATACATGGTCTAATGCATTGAAATTTGTTCAATTATACTTTATAAACCAACAATTGACTTGAACATAGAGTTTTAGAACAAAAACCCCAAATTTTGAAAAACCCTATTTCAAAAATCCCAACAAATTGATCAATGTATCATTGCACTAGTTAGATAACATCATTTAATAACATAACCAATCAATAACACAAGTCAATTTCATTAATTTTAGCCCAATTGAACAAAATCCCCAATTTCTTAAACTTTCAAGCCCTAGAAATTCAAGTTTTTCCCAAATCTCAAAATTAATCAAATTAATGCATGGGAATCATGTTAATAACATCTAAAGACAAAAACCCAATGATCAAATGTGAACGAAAACAGCTCAAAATTCAAAAACCCCAAAAATTATGAGTACGAAAGTTTCAACTAAAATGCATGCAAAATGTGAATAAATTGAAAAAGAAAGGGTAAAAGTGACTTACAAGCAATAGAAGACAAAAACCCTTGAGAAATTTGAGGAAGAAAACGAAAAATTTGGCTTAGAATGGATCGGTCGAAGAGGACCAGTCAATTAAATTTTGAAAAGATGTGAATAGTGTGAAGAACACGAGTGAAAAACCTTTTTAAATACTCATAGTACGAATTTCGATCGGTCAAAAATTAGATTCAATCGATCGAAAAACATATTCGATTGATCCAGCATCAATCAAGCACTGATTGAGCCAAGCAGATTGTAACCAAAATTTTTATCGCATTTTCGATTGTTCGAGCAACAGGTTTAATCAATCGAAAATTTGGAAAAAATAGATTTTTGAAAACCAAAGCATTTTAATGCAGAAACTCCTCAAAGAACAATGTTTTATGAATGATGCATGAGTATGAGTTTGAAAGTTTTCCAAAAACACTTGAATTCAACCCAGATTTCCCAATAACAAGATTTTCAATAAATTTGTCCTCAAAAACTCAAACTTTATACGCATTTTGCATTAAAATCAAGGAACTTTTAATCTTGGATGGCCACAACAAGATCACACACAATATCATGTACTAAGTTTAGCAAAGCATAACATGTGTAGTGTGTGCAACTAGTAAAAGCTTGAGATACATGTGAGGTGATATGTAGATAGTAATTAATCACAATTTCTACAAAATTCATCACATAAGTTTGAATGAGACTATCACCTAAAGAGTTACATCATATAACTCTCACATCTCCTAGAAAACAAGCTTGCAATCATGTAAGTTTATTGTTTTGCCTCAAAATGTACACACCAATTTTATTTAATTTGAAATTATGAGATTAGTCAAGTAATATACACACCAATTTTATTTCATTGAGAATTGATTATAGTCCAATAATGTACACACCAATTTTAGCATTAATCCGAGGATACACCTTATATTCTTTTTGTGCATGTGCTACACTTTCTCGAGCACAAAATCATATGATATGTACTAAGGTTTTCATGATTGGCTAGCAAACAGTGGTGAGATGGTTATTTATGCCTTTCTCATTAAGTTCAAGTCCAAAAAATCAAAAGAATGTGACTTCAAGATCAAGTGATCAAAAACTATAAACAACTCCCACACAACATGCACTACAAGGCTAAAACTAGTAAGGTGTAGTAAAATATGCTTATCCAAGCTAAACAAGATACATAAACATGTTATGTAAAGATAATATGGTCAGCCTTGATTACAAATCCAAGAAAAATAATGCAAAACACATTTTTCCTTCCTTTTCCTTTTAATTTTTTTATTTTTTTATTTTGAAAAAAATAACAAAAGCAACCTATCATGAAATGCATGAATGTTATGCAATACAAATTCTAAAGATAAAAATAAAAATAAGAATAAAAATAAAAATAAAAAAGCAAAGAAGAATGGTCACAAAGAGTGGAGAGATGAAACATAAGGACCAAGAAAGCCAAAGATGACTAGGGACACAGAATCACACCAATGACTTGACGAAGTGTCTCAAACTAGCTTTCTGACGTTCAGTAGGGATATATTCAAGAGCCACAATTTTTCTTTCAACTAGATCCCTAATAAAGTGATATCTAATCTCTATGCGCTTAGTCTTAGAGTGTTGAACAGAGTTCTTAGAGATATTGATAGCACTAGAATTATCACAACAAACAACCATGGTGTCTTGCGATATCCCATAATCACTTAAAAGCTTTTTCATCCAAAGAAGCTGTGAACAACAACTTCCAGCAACAATATATTTTGCTTCTGTAGTAGACAAAGAGACATAATTTTGCTTTTTACTCATCCAAGTGACAAGATTGGCTCCTACATAAAGACACCCACCAGTGGTGCTTTTTCTATCATCGGCATTGTTCGGACATATGTGATTCACTTGTTAGGAACATATGTCTTTATTTTATGTAATTGGCTAATCCTTTGACAAAACGCACTTTGCTTGTAATTGGGTAAATCTAGGATGTGTTTTATACTTCAAAGAAAAAGAGTTCAAGTCCAGTATTGAAGCCATGCAAATCTATCCAAGAAATAAGTAAAGAAGTGCTGATTCATTAAAGTTAGATAGTTGCTCGACAGATAGCTATCTATCGAGGTTTAATGAGGCTCGACAGATACTATCTACTGAGGTATCTATTGAGAATTACGGAAATCAGTTTTTCAAATTTGATTTTCGGCCCATGCTTATGTATTTATGTAGGGTTTCTTTTCTCACGATCCTAGAAATATATAAGGCTTAGTTTAGAGGCCATCACATAAGAGAATACAAGGAGAATGAATGCAAAAGGTGACTGATGCATTATTCTCTATGAAAGAAGCTACTATGTCTTTGCGCCTTAGGGTTTTGTAACTAAGTACTTCTTGATCTTCATTGTTAATGAAGTGAAGAACTTTGCAACCAACATTTTCTTCAAGTTGGTGTGTTAGTCACATACTAGGAGCTATGCATCTTTGGTTAGTCACGTACTGGGATCCGTGCAAAAAGGGTGGCGTTCATATATTGAAGAGTTTAGAGGTTCTAAAACGATGGAAGGTTTCTGCTGTAAGTTCATCTACAGGGATTGTAGAGTCTAGGGACAAAGGTTTTGTACTAGATCTGAAACTTCTCTTTACTATAGTGGATTGTTTTTCGGGAAGGTTTCCCCCCAGGTTTTTAATATGAAACTAGTTTGTTTCATTGGTTTTCCTAGGTTATCATATCTTGTCTTATTTATTTTTCCACTGCATGATTTTAACATGATATTGATGTTAGTTTGCTTTAACAATGTTTATTCATAATAAATCTAATTAACAACTGGGGTTTAAAACTTGTTGATTCTATCAACCGGGGTCTAAATTTCCCAACAAGTGGTATCAAAGCCGGTACACTTTGATTGGATTGATTTCCTGAGTGTGATTCTTAACCCCTATTGTCGTGGATTATGGACAATATATTTTGATTCCTTTTTTATTTGATGGAACTAATTATGTGTACTAGAAAGTTCGTATGAAAGTTTTTTTACAAGCTCTAGGTGAACGGGTATGGCAAGCTGTTGAAGTTGGCTGGACTAAGCCAAAGGAAGTGTCAGTGGATTGGAATGATGCAACAATAATAGCGGCAAATTTCAACAATAGGGCCTTGAATGCTTTGTTTTATGGGGTTACCAATAAGGAATTCAAGAAAAGTTCATCTACGGAAGTTGCCAAGGAAGCATGGACCATTCTTGAGACCACCTATGAAGGTACTGCGGGAGTAAAGACTATGAAGCTTCAAAGACTCACTAGTAGTTTTGAAGAAATAAGGATAGAGGAGGATAAGACCTTTGATGAGTTCTATGATAAACTCAAGGATATTGTGAATTTTGCCTTCGACCTTAGAGAATCTATAGCAAAATCCAAAATTGTTAGGAAAATCTTTAGGTCCTTATCGGAAAGATTCCATGCCAAGTCCATTGCCATTGAAGAAGTAAAGGACATTGATGAAATTCCTTTGACTGAGCTTATATGGAACCTTCAAACCTATGAGATGAGATTAGGTTTAATGGGAAAAGGTGGAAAGAGTAGAAACTTGGCTCTTAAGGGTATAGAGGAAGAGATTGAGGACTCTGAAAATGAAGATGAAAGTGAAGATGAAGATGATGATGAGGATGAGGATCTAATCTTCATAACTGATGAGATTATCAAGCTTCTTCAATTTAGAAAAATGGATAAGAGCAAACCTCCTAGGAAATCTAAATCCTCAAGGAAGGGCAAGAATAAGAAACCCCCCATCCAATGCCATAACTGCAAAGGTTTTGGTCATATGAGGATAAAATGCCCAAACTACCTTATGAAGGAAAAGACCAAGGCGTTAAAAGTTAAAGGGTTGGTTGCTACTTGGAGTGATATTTAGAATGATTCTTCTAATGAGTATGTTGATGAATGCAGTCATGTTATGGCCTTTGCTGCCACAACCGATAAGGTGATTGTGGAGAGTGCTAATGACAATGAGGATTCTTCTGATGATGAAGTACCCCAGAAGTTGACCCTTCAAGAAGCCTATGATAAGCTATGCATTAAATTTATAAAATCTAAAAAGGCTTCTCATCTTTGTAGAAAAGAGCTTAATGAGGTAAAAACTGAAAAAAGCTGATCTATTAGTCAAACTAGATAAGACTACAACGTTAGTTGAGACTCTTGTTGTGGAGAACACCTCATTGGAAGAGAAGGTCAAGAATCTTGAGCTTGAGCTTAGTCAAGCTAGAACTAAAATAGAGAGGATGTCTAGTGCAAAGCTTAATGAGGTTTTGAGTGCTCAAAAGCCTAGTTCTGATAAGATTGGCTTAGGATATGCTATCTCCTCCGACCCCTCCTTTTCCACGGCTTTTGGATTAAGGACTGTCTTTGTGCCATAATCTGAGAAAGGCAATAAAGGTATGAAATCCAAAACTAATTTGACTAATTCTAAATCCTTTGTTAGACCTTATGTTTGTCACCATTATGGTGTTTCTAGGCACATTTGTCCTAATTGCTTTAAGTTGTATCCTCAAAAGCAAGTGTCCAAATGGTCACAAGTTTCCTCTCAAGGACCTACATCTCTGTTTGAAGAGTTATTAAAAGTCTTGATCTTTTTAACTTAATTTCAAGAAAATTTTAATTCTTCTATGTCTTGTAGTAGACATACTAGGACATGTGCATTTTCATCTTCACAGCCAAAGACTCGTGCTGTGTGGGTGACCGATGCCTTATTCTCTTTGAAAGAAACTACTACGTCTTTGCGTCTTAGGGTTTTGTAACCAAGTGCTTCTTGATCTTCATTGTTGATGAAGTGAAGAACTTTGCAATCGACATCTTCTTCAAGTTGGTGTGTTAGTCATGTACTGGGAGCTGTACATCTTTGGTTAGTCACGTACTGGGATTCGTGCAAAAAGGGTGGCATTTGTATATTGAAGATTTCAGAGGTTCTGAAGCGATGAAAGGTTTTTACTGTAAGTTCATCTATGGGTATTGTAGAGTCTAGAGATAAAGGTTTTGTACTAGATTTGAAACTTCTCTTTACTATAATAGATTGCTTTTCGGGAAGGTTTCCCCCTAGGTTTTTACTGTGAAACTAGTTTGTTTCATTGGTTTTCCTGGGTTATCATATCTTGTCTCATTTATTTTTCCGCTGCATGAATTTGACAAGATATTGATGTTAGTTTGTTTTAACAAGGTTTATTCATAATAAATCTAATTAACAATTTGGGTTTAAAACTTGTTAATTCTATCATACCATTCCCTGGGAGCTTGTTTAAATCGATAAAGTGCTCTCTTTAATTTGTAAACATCATTCGGTTTGTGAGGATCAACAAAACCCTTTGGTTGTTTAACATACACTTCTTCTTGCAACATCGACATCCATTTGATACAACTTGAAATTCAAATAACTAGCTATGGCCAAGTGTATCCTAATGGATTCCAATCTTGCTACCGATGCAAAGGTCTCATCAAAATCAATCCCTTCCACTTGTGTGTATCCTTGAGCAACAAGCCTTGATTTGTTTCTAATAACAGTACCATGTTCATCTAACTTGTTCTTAAAAATCCACTAGGTCCAATCACATTTACTCCCTTTGGTTTAGGAACTAATTTCCACACATCATTCCGAACAAATTAGTGAAGTTCTTCATGCATAGAATTGACCCAATCAGCATCTTGAAGTGATTCATCGACCTTTTTTGGTTCAAATTGGGATAAATAGCATGAGTGAGTAATGGCATTCAAGGTTTTGGATCTCAATCTCATTTTATCATTCAAACTACCCAATATGTTTGTGACAGAGTGATTTAACTTTACTCTAAAAGATGGACCTTTCACCAAAGATGTGGAGGTACCTTTTTGTTCTGATGAAGGACTAGGCTCACCTTGTTCTTGTTGAGTTTCATGAATAGGTGGGGATGGTTCTGAACTTGATGGTACTGAAACAGCATCATTTAATAACTGTAGTTCTTCATCACTATGCTTCCCAATATAATCATTGGGAATAGAATCATTAACCTCTATAGTCTTTTCTTGAATCGAAGGAGTGTTTTCTTAATGAGTTTTTGAACATAATTCATCATTGATCACCACATTGGAAGACTTCATGACTGTTTTGGTTCTCAGATTGTACACTCTATATGCTCTACTGGTAGAAGAGTAGCCTAGAAAGTGTCCATTGTCGCTCTTTGCATCAAACTTTTCTAGGTTCTTCCTATCACGTAGAATATAACAGTCACTGCCAAATATCCTGAAGTATTTGACAACAAGCTTTTTTCCTCTCCAAAGTTCATAAGGAGTTTTCTTGGAATCAAGTTAGAAATACACTTGGTTGAGTGTATGGCAAGCGGTGTTAACTGCTTCTCCCCAGAAGGACTTGGGCATTTTTTGTTGTGTAGCATGACAGGAGCCATCTCTTGAACAACCCTATTCTTCCGTTCCACTATTCCATTCTGTTGTAGTGTCTTGGGTGATGATAACTCTTGATATGTGCCTTGATCATTGCAGAAGGTAGCCAGTTTTGTGTTTTCAAATTCTCTCCCATGATCACTTCTAATTCTGGCTATCACAGTACCTTTCTTAACTTGCAATTTTTGGCACAAGTGTATCATCTTTTTAGGAGCCTCAGCTTTATCTCTCAAAAGCATAACCCAAGTATATCTAGTGAAAGCATCCACAACAACTAGAATATACTTCTTTCCACCTAAACTTTGAACTCTAGTAGGACCCATGAGATCAATGTGCAGCAATTCTAGAGTTATTGAAGTTTGAACTTCAGTTACAAACAGATGCTTGGACTTCACTTGTTTACCCATCTGACATGGTCCACATATGCACTTCTCCATCTTTTCAAACTTGGGCAAACCAATAACTGCATCACACTTGGAAATCTTTTCTAATTGCTTGTGACATGCGTGTCCCAACTGTTGTTGCCATAAGTCTACTTGGTTGATCGTTGCATTGAAACACTTGTTGCTTATACTTTGTGTTATACCATAATAGTTGTTAGCTGTTCTAACACTAATACACATGCAGTCACCTCCTCCATCAAGTATCTTACATTCATACTTGGTAAAGAGAACATTTAGTCCATTGTCACAAATTTGACTGATGCTGAGTAAGTTAGCCTTCAGCCCATCAACATACCAGACATCTTCAAAAACCGGTAACCCTGGAATGTCCATAGTTCCAATGCCTCTGATCACAAATTTGCTTCCATCTCTAAACGTGACTGACTCAATCTTTACTTCAAAAAGTGTCATGAATAAAGCTTTATTTCTTGTTATATGCCTGAAACAACCACTATCCAAATACCAAAGGCAAGAATCACATGCCTTTAAGGCGGTTAAAGCAGTATAACACACATAATTATCATCACATGTAATTATACCAAGATACTCAAGGAAAGACTTAACACATGCAACAAGAGACAAAAACCAAAAGTAGACAAGTTGGAATTTTAGCAATAAAAACTTGAAAGATTCCATGACAACAGGGGTCAAGGATAAACTCTTAGATCAAAGGATCTAAATACTAGAGCTAACCTACCCTAATACCACTTGTACGTTTTTAGACCCCTTAAACACAAGTTGTTTAACCTAATATTAAGCCAAGTTAATTAACAAGTTCATTAAAGAACACACGATATGATAACCCAGGAAAACCAAATCGGTAAAAAACTTGGGGAGGATTTAACCTATCTATCCTCAAGGTAAAATAGATCCACTATGAAGGAATTGAAGTTTGTACAATATGACTTAGACCACTAACATCCTATTGCTACCTCAAGTAGAAAACTTACTACCACGATCACGTGACAGGTCTGAGTCGACAGACTACTTCATTCCTTATTCCACAACAACCACAAGTTCTCCTACTTGTTTTTTTCTTTAAGCTCTTTAAACAGCAACCGTAGAGATCACCAAATTCTTGACATCAATCTTGATCTTTATAACTCTAAGTGTGTATAAAGGTAAACACCTTTAGATCTCATAGAAGATTCACACATATAGCATATCAACAACTTCTAAATCCTGGCTAGAGTTTTTCCTTTTATACTTGAAGCAAAACATAAAACCCTACACGTCATATGGGCTTGGGCTGAGTTGGAAATTCTGCAGAAAAAAAAATTGCACGAGGTTCGATCGATTGAGTCTAATTTTCGATTACTTGATTCCAACTTTACAAATAAACACACTTTGAGTAGCCTAAATCTAGACTCTAAGTTTTGATCATGGTTTGCCAACACATTACAAATTGAAGTTCTAATACATTTAGTTCCTAAAGTCTTAGAACCTAACAAGAACTTTTCTCGACAAGGCATTCATTCGAAATGCCAAGTCATCCTATTGGATTTTTCTAATACTGACCTTCCCACTGTCTTCTATAGTAGGGGTTGGGAGTCCCTTTGTGATGTCCCGGTCATTTGTCCCTCCGTTATAATACAGGAGTTTTACTCTAATATGCACAGATTTGATTATTCTATACATCATTTCATCACTCGCATTCAAGGTACACGCATTGTTGTCACTTCGGATCTTATATCCAAGGTGCTACACATCCCGAAGGTAGCGCATCCTGACTACCCCGGCTATGATTGTCTTCAGACTATGTCCAAAGACAAACTCTCATCTCTCTTTTGTGAGACACCTTATCTTGGAGTGACCGCCAAAACACTCCTTGCTGAGTCTTTTCAAAAGGTTTCAGGATCCTTAACATGGTGATGACATTTGTTTTTTATTCCTGTTTCACTATAACTCTATTACCGAGCCTCATGCTCACTTTTTGTTATCCCTCATTGAGAGGATTACCATTGACTTTCCCTCTCATTTCATACTCTCCCTTATAGATTTCTATAAGGTTTCGGTGACCTGTGATAAACTTATTTTCCCTTCTGGCTCTTCCAGTGATGATGAGATAACTACTTCTCAGTGACTTACCCTTTGTCATTTATGACAAAAAGGGGAAGTAGTTTTGGATATGAGAGTAGTCATGTACTTAGGGGGAGAGTTAGCATAGGAGATATTTTTGTTAGGGGGAGTGTTTTTGTTTGTGAGGGATGTAATTAGGATTTGTTGTATCTTTTTTTTTTCTTTCTATTTTAGATACATTGTTCTTACATTGTGATAGCAAACCTTGTATTCTTATTGATATATATATATATATATATATATATATTGAGGTTGTTATTACATTCTTTCACCTATCTCTTCATGTATTGTTTATTTTCTCTCTTTATGCACATACTTCTTATTGTTTGTATGGAATCTTCTATTTTTATTTCACACTAAGATGTCGTGATAAGTTTTTTTAAAGCGTTTCTAAAATATAGCTTGTCAAAGTCTTTCTTGTCATGAACCCTCTTCTTGTAAAGTTTTTCAAGAGTTTGTGTTTGGATAGATTTTATTGTATTCAACAAGTGAGTATAAGTTGAGTGATTTATGACTTCTCTCATATGTTCATTTGTTTGTTGTGGTTTTGTCACGGATTGCTAAAAGGGGAGATTGTTAGGATATATGTGAATCATATTAGGAACATAGGTCATTTAGAATTGACTAATCTTATGACAAAACACACTTTACTTGTGATTGGGTAGATCTAGGATGTGTTTAATACTTCAAGAAACAAGAGTTCAAGTCCAAGTGTTAAAGCCATGCGAATCTATCCAAGAAACAAGTGAAGAAATGTTGGATCTTAAGTCTTGACAGCTAGCTCAATAGATACCATCTTCGAGGTTTAAAATGGATCTTCAGCCCGATGCTCGACACAACTCGATAGATAACCTATCTATCGAGATTTACGAAAATCAGTTTTTCAGATCTGATTTCACACATATCCATGTATACTTGTTTAGGCTTTCTTTTCTCATAACCCTAAACATATATCATATTTTAAGGGCTGTCTCAGATGATGAAACTTGATGCAAAGGTTTTGTTCAAGCAAATTGTGACCGAAGACAGAATTTTCCCTAGTTCATCTTTCTCTTGAAGAAGTTGTTGCATTTGTATGCTGTAGGGTTTTGTAACTAAGAAACCTCGTGATCTTCATCGTGTTGATGAACTAAAGAACTTTGCAGTCAATATCCTTCTCAAGTCGGTGTGTTAGTCACGTACTTGGATTTGTGCAAAGGAGTAAGTCGCGTATTGGGATCTGCGCATTGATTGGTTTGTCACGTACTTGGATTTGTGCAAAGGAGTAAGTCGCGTATTGGGATTTGTGCATCGATTGGTTTGTCACGTATTGGGAGCTGTGCATTGAAAAGGAGACATTGTCACTACAGAAGAAGTACAATTATGTATTAATGTAAGGGTTCAACTATAGGTTGGTAGAAGGTATCGAAATTCCTTTACTTGTAACCACTTGTTGTGATAATAGTGGATTCTCGAGAGTGGTGATCGTAAAATCACCCGGTGGGGTTTTTGCCTTGGAGGTTTTCCCCATTCACGAACAAATCACCGTGTTAACTTTATTTTCCGCTACATATTAACTTAGTTGGTGATTTGTTTTTGTTACCACACGTATTGCATGCTAATTGAATTAATTAATTAACTTGGCTAATTAATTGGTTAATTCATCATAAGGGGTTAATACATTCTTGGCTTGATTAGGTTTTAATCTTTGCTGTGCGATTCATTGACCCTTGTTTGTCATAGATAAAGGACAGTCTCTTATTATACCCCTGTCATTTGATGGCACTAACTATGCATACTGGAAAGTACACATGAGAGCTTTATTGTAGTCATTAGATGAAAAAGTGTGGCAAGCTATGGAGATAGGCTAGACTAAGCCTAAGGAAGTGCCAACTGATTGGGATGATGCAAACATCAAAACTGCTAACTTCAACAACAGGGCATTGAATGCTTTGTTCAGTGTGGTCATGAATGAGGAGTTCAAGAAGATATCCTCTATTGAAACTATAAAGGAAGCATGGACTATCCTCCAAACAACCTATGAAGGAACTAAGGCTATTAAGGATTCAAAGCTTCAAAGGCTTACCACAAGCTTTGAAGAGATTAAGATGTGGGAGGATGAGTTGTTCGATGAGTTCTATGCCAAACTCAAGGACATATTAAACTCAGCCTTTAATCTTGGGAAAGCCATTTGATAGGCCAAGAATGTATTGACCCCTTGTGATGAATTAACAAATTAATTAGCCAAGTTAATTAATTAATTCAACTAACATGCAAAACGCGTGTTAGTACAAACAAATCACTAATTAATTAAATGCAGTGGAAATTAAATTTACATGGTGATTTGTTTATGAATGGAGAAAAACTACACGGCAAAAACCTCACCCGGTGATTTTAAGGTCACCACTCCCAAGAATCCATTATTATCAAAACAAATGGTTACAAGTAAAGGAATCTCAATACCTTATACCAACCTACAGTTTTACCCTTACCCCAATACCTAATTGGACGTCTTCTATAGTGATAATCTCTCATTTTCAATGCACAACTCCTAGTACGTAACTAACCAATAGATGCGCGAATCCCAGTACATGGCTTACTCACCAACTTGAGAAAGATGTTGGCTACAAAATTCTTCAGTTCATCACACGATGAAGACCAAGAAGCTCAATGGTCACAAAACCCTACGGTGTACAAACACAGTAGCTTTTTCAAGAGAAAGATGAATTAGGGAAAATTTTGTCTCCAATCACAATTTGCATGAACAAAACTTTGCTTCACACTCGTGCAATCTTTGATGGCCCTTAAAATAATCCTTATATTTATTTAGGGTTGTGAGAAAAGAAAGCCCAAACATATACCAATGGATTAGATGAAAATTAACTCCAAAAAACTGAATTTCATAAACCTTGACATATAGGGTATCTATCGAGCTACCTGTTAAGCTTTAAGCTTCAATAGCTATCGAATTTTAAAAAGCAGCACATCTTCACTTGTTTCTTAGACAGACTTGCATGGGTTTAACACTTGAACTTGAAAACTTATTTGTTGAAGTATTAAACACATCCTAGATCTACACAATTACAAGTAAAGTACGTTTTGTCAAAGGGTTAGCCAACTGCATAAAATATTGACCTATGTTCCTAACATGATTCATATATGTCCTAACAATCTCCCCCTTGGGCAATCCGGGATAAAACCATAACAAACAAATGAACATATGAGAGAAGTCATAAATCACTCAACTCATACTCACTTGTTGAATACAATAAAATCTATCCTAAAAAAAACTCTTGAAAAACTTTGCAAGAAGAGAGTTCATGGCAAGAAGACTTTGAAAACTTGTATTTCTAAAACACTTTAAACAAAACTCATCAAGGCATCTTAATGTGAGACAGAAATATAAGATTGCATACAGTAAATAAGAAACATATGCATAAAGAGAGAAAAGAAACAACACCACGTGGAGAGATAGGTGAAAGACAGTAATAACAACCTCAATATATATATCAACATAAGTACAAGGTTTGCTATCACTAAGTGGTCACAAGACTAATGTACAAAAGATAATGTATCTAAAATAGAAAGAAAAGAAAAGATACAAAAATCCTCACTACATCCCTCATATACACTCCCCCTATCACAAAAATCTCCTATACTAACCCTCCACTTATGAGTATAACTACTCTCATCTCAAAACTACTCCCTCTTTTTGTCACAAGTGATAAAGGGCAAGTACATCAAATAGACATCTCATCATCACTGGGCGAGCTAGCACCATCGTATCACTGCTGGAGCCATCGTCACTCTCATCCTCGAATGCTGGTGGAGATGGAGAAGAAGGAACAGTGAAACCACCCATGGTAGCCAGTCGTCGTGCGATACAACTGACACGGGTGTTTACCTAACACAACTTGTCACTAAGTGTGTCAAGGCGAGCATCCATGTGCACAAGCTGTGCCATAATGGCCTCAAGTGTCACTCCACCCGTAGAAGACGAAGAAGCTGAGGTGGATGGAGCAGTAGAAGCTGGAGGAGTCGTCGTTTCTGTCTGAGGCCACCTTGGTCTGAGCTGTGCCTCGCTCCATCGAACGGTTGCTGCATTTATAGCACTCATAACCAGAAAATAAGGAGACTTTAGAAAGGAGACAGAAAAGTGGCGAAGGATCCGCATGATAGTTGAAAGAAAATTAAGCTTATCACCGGTCGCTGTATCCCTAAATATGTCAATGAGGGATAGAATGAAGCAAAAGGGGAAGTTGATAGAGATATCCTCTAAGAGGGATAACAAAAAGCGAGCATGGGGCTCTGTAATAGTGTTATAGTGAGACAAAGGATGAAGAATGAATGTCATTACCATGTTTAGGAATCTAAAACCTTTTGCAAGGCCGACCAATGGGTGTTTTGATGGTCACCCCAAGAAGAAGTTGTCTCATAAAAGAGAGACGAGAGTTCATCTTTAGACACTATCCTCAGACAATCGCAACCAGGGTAGTCAGGATGCGCTACCCTAGGAACGTATAGTACCATGAAGACAATCTCCGGAGTAACTATGATGCATGTACCTCGAACATGAGAGAAGAAATGAGGTACTGAAGTATCAAATCCGTGCATATTGGAGTAAAAATCCTGTATGATCATGGAAGGGCACGTGACTGGGATGCCACACATTGACTCCTATCCCCTACTGTGGATGGCAGTGGGTAGGTCAGTATCAGAAAAATTCGATAAGATGACTTAGCGTTCCAAATGAATGCCTTGTCTAGAAAAGTTCTCCAAGAAGTCCTTACGGGCCTTCTCATCATAGAACCGAATGTGAGATTGTGTGGGGTCAGAGGAAGAAGAAGTGGATGCCTCAGAATGAAGTGTGTTCTAGGATGGAGTGGACTTGCATTTGGGTGCCATAGTGCAAAATAACCCAAGAAAGAGAGAGAGGGAGAGAGAGGGAGAGAGAGAGACAATCAGAAAAGCACCAACAAGACAAAAAATATATATATATATATATATATATATGTATAATAAATTTTTTTTAAAAAAAAAAAAAAAAAAACTTGAAGGTACGTATGCATGAAAATGCATGAACATGTGACATGCAAACTAAAATACATCATGGGCTTAGCCTAATCCAAACCTACCACACAACATTGCAAAAAAGTAAAGAGACATCTAAATGTATGAAACATTGTTATAATGTAAATGTGATGCAATACATGATGATTTAAACCATTTAAATAAAACCCATTCCAAAAATTTCACAAAGACTTCAATAATTTTGAAAAATCCCAAAAATTTTCAAATACCCCAAATGTTAGGTCAAAAGATATGAAATGCGTGATTAATGAGTGAGAAAGCATCATACCAAATGAAAAAGATGATCTTGAGATTGAAGATTGAGTGAGGAAGAGGTTTGAAGTGATTTAGAGGTATTTTGGGAGGTGAAGAGGCAGAATGGATAGAAAGAGATCGAGAGAAAATGAAGCTAAAATTGCGCTGACCCTTTAAATAGAAGATCTTAATTCTCGATGGATCGAGAGCTATTGAGAATTAAAAACGCGTGTTTTAGCTGTTGAAGAACTATTGAGGATCTAACGAGAGGTGTCCACAACAAAGATTCTCGATAAATCAAGGTAGCTATTGAGAAGCTATCGAGCATCCAGAAGGTTTCTCGATGGATCGAAGCAGCTATCGAGAGCTATCGAGAATGTGATAGAAAGTAGCTGAAGGGTATCTATAGATAGCCTAGCCATCGAGAGGTATCGAGATTGCTTAAAAATAGTTTTTCAAGAAGAGAAAAACACAAATATGAATGCAATCAAGCATGCTACACAACCAAAGATCCAAACAACATTTTAGAATCTCAAAATCATCTCTCAACAAGAAAAAAGTCAAATCACATTGTACCAACACATGTATCAAAAGTAGCAAAGAATTTTGCGTGTTGTATGTGAAAAACATCGCAAGATTGCATAAGTGTCTTTATGTTATGATGATTTGAGAAATGAGAAAATCACTTTAACTCACACACAATCATAACTGTTTGATGAGGACTATCACCTTTGAGTTACATCCTATAACTCCTACATCTCCTAGAATACATGCTTGCAATCATATATAAAGCATTTTGATTCTTTTTGCTTTTTATTTTCTTTGCATATTTTTCTTTTAAGCAAACCATGCATGGGCATATAAGAAATAGAAAAGAAATATCCAATAGTGTTAAGCATTTGACATTCCACTTTTGCTATGCCGAAGCATACAAATGTCATTTCAAGATTCGGGTAACAATGGTAAGATGGTTATTTATGCCCTTCTCTTAGGATTTTCTAGTTCTTCCCGTCAAACAGAGTGATACGAGTGTTAAGTACAAGTGATTACTTAATCTTACTCATCACAAACATGAGCCACAAAGCTCACTTGCTCAGTTGTGCATAGAGATGCTCATCTAAACTACAAAATACACAAAGTTTAGAAAATTTTGTTTCAATGGCCATCCAAGGTACACAAGTTCCAATGTACGCAAACACACACATTTTTTGTATTTTTCTCTGATTATTTCATTTTTTTTTAATTTTATATGAAAAAAAAATGAAAAGTAAACAAACAAAAACGTGTTAAGCAAAGCAATGCATAAAACTAGATGCAAATGCATGAGGAAGAAGGAGAAGAAGGAGTGATCAGTCCATGGAGATGACACCAATGTTTTGGCGAAGGAATTCAAACTGTTTGCTATCAAAAGGTTTGGTAAACAAACCAGCCTTCTGATCATCAGTGTGAATGAACTCAAGAGTAAGAGTACCATCTTCGACAAGCTCCCGAATGAAATGATGTCGAATCTCTATGTGTTTAGTCTGAAAATGTTGAACTGGATTCTTAGAGATGTAGATGGCACTGTTATTGTCATAGTAGATGGTAAGATTCTCTAGACAAATACCGTAATCATGGTGGAGTTTTTGCATCCATAGAAGTTAGGTGCAACAGTTACTGATAGCGATGTACTCAGCTTCAGTAGTGGATAATGAGATGGAATTTTGCTTTTTACTCATCTACGAGACAAGATTGTTACCCATATAGAAACAACCCCCCAATGTACTTTTTCTATCATCAGCGTTCCTAGCCCAGTCAGCATTAGAATACCCAGCTAAGACATCATTTGTGTCCTTGCTGTAGCACACACCAAAGTCAGCAGTGATTTTAACATACTTTATGATCCTTTTCAAAGTAATCATATGAGACTCTTTAGGATTAACCTAATATCTAGCACACACTCTCACACTGTAACTAACGTCAGGTCTACTAGCAGTGAGATAAAGAAGACTACCTATCATTCCTTTATGATGAGATGAATCTACACTTTTACCTAACAAGTCAATAGTGAGTTTAACATTTGGGCTCATAGGGGTTCTAACAGAACTAGCAGATTCCAAACCAAACTTTTTCACAAGATTTCTTGCATATTTAGATTAAGATAGGAATATACTTAAATCATGTTGACAAATCTGCAAGCCAAGGAAGTGGGCCAACTTTCCAATCATGCTTATCTCAAACTCGCCTTGCATGTGTGTTGAGAAACTATGAGCAAGTTCATTCTTAGTCGACCCAAAGATGATATCATTAACATAGACTTGAGCAATTATCAACTCTCCATCTTCCCTTTTGATGAAGAGTGTTTGATCAGCTTTTCCTCTTGTGAACCCATGTGACACCAAGTATTGTGTGAGCTAATCATACCAAGCTCTAGGGGCTTGCTTTAAACCATAAAGTGCCTTCTTGAGGTACAACACATGATTTGGAAAGTGTGGATCAATAAATCCTTTTCGTTGAGCCACATAGAAATCTTCTTTAAGGAACCCATTTAAGAAAGTAGTTTTTACATCCATTTGGTAAAGCTTGAACTTCAAGTGACATGCGAGGGCTAGGAGAATTCTGATGGACTCTATGCAAGCTACTGGAGTATCCATAACCTTAAAAATGGACTTCATCATGAAGCACACTTCGTGTTTAGATGACAAATCAGTGGGAATGGTGTTTTCTCTCATCCGCCTTTTATGAAATAAACCTTTAACTTTCACTCTTCTCAGACGAACTCTTTTGCACATTTTCATTCTAAGACAGTCTAGTTTTTTCTTTGTCAAGCTAAGATCTTTTCCAATAGTCATCATAATAGAATTCAAAATAACTTTTAGACTTGCATTTTCTAATACACTCACACAAGTAGAGATTAGAAAAACAAGATGTATTTGAAAACAAAGATCTCTGCAAGCCAGTTGCAGCCATGACAACAGGGGTCAATGGATCACACAACAAAGATTAAAATCTAATCAGAGTGTGCCTACTCTGATACCACTTGATAGGCGAAGAATGTATTGACCCCTTGTGATGAATTAACAAATTAATTAGCCAAGTTAATTAATTAATTCAATTAACATGCAGAATACGTGATAGCACAAACAAATCACCAATTGACTAAATGTAGCAGAAATTAAATTGAAACAGTGATTTGTTTACGAATGAGGAAAACCTACACGGCAAAAACCCTACCGGATGATTTTAAGGTCATCACTCCTAAGAATCCACTATTATCAAAATAAGCGATTACAAGTAAAGGAACCCCAGTACCTTGTACCAACCTATAGTTGAACCCTTATCCCAATACTTAATTGGACTTGTTCTGTAGTGACGATCTCTCCTTTTCAATGCACGGCTCCTAGTACGTGACTAACCATTAGATGTGCGAATCCCAGTATGCGGCTTACTCACCAACTTAAGAAAGATGAAAGGTCAAGAAGCTCATTGGTCACAAAACCCTACAGTGTATAAACACGGCAACTTCTTCAAGAGAAAGATGAAATGACAAACTTTGTCTCCGATCACAATTTGCATGAACAAAACTTTTCTTTACACTCGCACAACCTTTGATGGCCCTTAAAATAATCCTTATATATGTTTAGGGTTGTAAGAAAAGAAAGCCCAAATATATACCCATGGATTGGATGAAAATCAACTTTGAAAAACTGAATTTCATAAACCTCGACAGATAGGGTATCTATTGAACTTGCTGTCGACCTTCAAGCTTCAGCAACTTTTTAAACCTCAATAGATGCTAGCTATCAAGCTAGTTGTCAAGTTTTAAAAACCAACACATCTTCACTTGTTTCTTGGACACACTTGCATGGCTTTAACACTTGAACTTGAAAGCTTGTTCCTTGAAGTATCAAACACATCCTAGATCTACCTAATTACAAGTAAAGTGCGTTTTGTCAAAGGATTAGTCAATTACATAAAATATTGACATATTTTCCTAACATGATTCACATATGTCCTCACACCATTCGCGAACCCAAGATTGTTAGAAAGGTGCTTAGATCCCTACCTGAGAGATTTCATGCCAAGATCACCACAATTGAGGAATCAAAGGACATTGACAAAATTCCTTTGACAGAGCTAGTTGGCAATCTACAAACCTATGAGTTGGGTTTGACAAGAATTGGGAAATTGAGTTAGGGTAAGAGCATGGCGCTGAAGGCCAAGAGCAGTGGCATGGATGAGTCTTTTGATGATGAAGATTCTAAAATGAAATCCTACATCACGAGGTAGTTCAAAAATTTTATGAAGAATGCCAATGCTAAAGGATTTGACAAGCATCGAAAGCAATCCAGTTCTTCACAATTCAAGAGCCAAGATAAAGGGAAGAAGGATGCTAGGGATGACAGTTAATACATTGTTCCCTTAGGACCAAAGTGCTTTGGGTATCAAGGCTTTGGACACATGAAACAAGAGTGTCCAACGTATCTCAAGACCATTGGGAAAAGTAAGGCCCTTGCTACTACTTTGAGTGACACCGAGCCTGAGGATAATTTGGATAATAAGGATGATGGAATCCTGAATGCCTTCACTACCACTGTAAATCCATACAGCCTATGCTAAATTGTACAAGGCCTCCAAAAAGCATGAGAAATTGTATAGGTTGGCCACCAAGAAGCTCAGTGATGTGGAGATTGACTGAGAAGAAATCTCCACGAAGTTTGATGAAGCAAATTAGACCATTGGAGCACTGAGATTTGAGAACAATTTCTTGGTTGAGAAGACCAAGAAGCTTGAGGCAGAGCTGTTCCAAGTCAGAGCTTAGTTGGAGAGGACTTTAAGTGCAAAACTTGACGAGATGCTTAGGAACCAGAAATCTACTAACATGTGATATAACGACTGACCAAAATAAAAAGAAAAGCTTTTTAACAGACAAATATAGGCCTAGACACAACTAAATCACCTTGGACAACCCAATAGTACTATGTGCAGCACCATTTTACCATGCGAGAGAGAGAGAGAGAGAGAGAGAGAGAGATTATGCTTAAAATATGAAAGCATTTGTTAGTTTTTAGACCCCTTAAAACCACAATTGGATTAACCTAGGTAATTAGTCAAGTTATTACTTAGTCAAATTAAACAGATCTAGTTTAACACAATCAAACAATCATATCACGTAAAGCAGCGGAAATACAAAAGACACAAGATATGATCACCTAGGAAACCAAACCGGTAAAAACCTGGGGAGCATTTAACCTAGGTATCTTCAAGGTAAACTTGAATCCACTATCTTGAAAGAATCGAAGTTCATACAATAAGACTTACAGGCCCCCACGCTCAACTTCTTATTGCTATCCACCAGTAGAACTTACTGACACGACCACGTGCAAGCTTCGAGACCACGAACTCCTTTCTTGGATTCACCACCAGATACAAGCATACCCACTTGTGTTTCTTCAGGCTCCAATGACAGCAACTGGATTGATCATCAAGGTATAAAAAACTTCTTCTCCTTGAAAACCCTAAGTTTATGTAAAGGAAAGCTCCTTAAAGATCTCATAAGAGATTCACACAAACCGCAATATGAGCAACACTAAAACGTGGCTAGGGTTTACCTTTTACATCTAGGGCAAATTAGAAACCCAAAACATTTTAAATCACTTAGGGCTGAGTTGGAAATTTGCAAAAAAAAACGTTAGACCGGATTTTCGATTGATCGAGCCTAAGCTTCGATCGGTCGAAAAATGCTGAAATTGTTTTTTTAATCCTACAATAATTTAATCCAACATTACAACAATAAACGAACTTTGAGCAAGTCTAAAACAACCTAAATACATTGTTTTGATCATGGTTTGCCAATAATACAAATTAGAGTTCTAAATACATAAAAACCTAAGCCTTTAGAACCTAACAAACTCCCCCTTTGGCAATCCATGACAAAACACAACTTATTTGCTCAAAGTTTACAAATAAAAGCCCTTTACAAAATAATGCTCACAAAACACAAATTCAATCCTAACTACTATCCATCAGTTGCAAGAGTAGACAGCAGCTTAATTGAATCAACCTGTATATTTCCTGAAACACTTAAACAAAATGTATAACCGCATGTGTGGAAAAAATACAAGCAAATAAAATAAAATCTTGATTTCAAACAACACATAATAAAGACATATATCAATGAAGAACTCATAAACATAAGTCAATAAACAGTTTGAAACAAGAAACATAAAAAATATATATATATATACTCCCCCTAACATGAATATCCCAACAAGATAAAACAAATGTGGCAAGAGCTAAAAAAGATAAAATACAAAGTGAAGCACCTAGATACAATCTAAACAACTCCATAAGCTCCAACCAACAAAAATAAACTCTCCCCCTGAAAACAAAAACAAGTACAAGAGACTTTCAAATGTAAAAACTCGTAAAAACTCTTAAATGTACTCCTTTTTTTGTAACAAAATACCAAAGGGCAATCAAAATCCATCATCAAAAGGAGGTGGCAATGAAGAACTCCGAAATCGTGCCAAATCTGCTCGCAAACCATGAATCTCATCAAGAACGTCCACCAAAATCTGTCCTTGAGCCGCCTGAACGGTCAAGACATGATCCAACGTACGTCGAATGTCTGAATCATTCGATGTAGTCGGTGAAGGAATGTCAGTAGCAGCAACAGCAACAGTACCAGAAGTCTCAGTAGCATCAACACCTACAGAAGAGGAAGGAGGGGCAACATCACCAGAAGATGCACCTTTAGGACCCGAAGGATCAACTTTCAATTGAGCAACCCTCTATCTAAGAAAGGTAGCACCTAAAGGAGCGACAACATAAACAGGCTCACCAGAAGGGAAATCAGCTAAACCAAGGAATAACAAAATCCTATGAATGAAAATAGGATGAATAAGTGCATGCCCTATGGTAGAACTCCTATGAACTTCGTTCAAAGAACGAAGAAACAAATGAGGAAAGTTGATAGACGCACCAGACATGAAAGCGTATAAAAACACACATCGCTCAAGAGGGATGATGTGGAGATGAGAAATAGGCCACAATAAATGACACGCAACTCTAAGAAACAAATAGGCAGTCTCAGACAGCGTAGAAGACGTGATCCGAGGATCAGGACCCCACTAGATAGATGATCCATGATGTGTGACATGACAACATCTATAGAAGGAGACTCAAAATAAGGATAGATAGGCTCGGTAACGATCGGAACCCCAAGAGCCTCAGCCATTACCCTAGAGGTAATGGTGAACTCAACACCATGTATCCAACTCCTAACAAGGGTGTTGGAATCATAGATATGACAAGAGAGGTTCGAGAAGAACTCTCTAATTAGGGCGGTTGGGGGTGGATGGTCTATCTCTAATAAGAACAACAAACCTCTAGACTCTAGGTTAGCCCTAATGGCCGGATCAACCTCATCTAAGATCACAAAACGGTAAGCCCAAATCTTACGCTTACTGTTCAGTTTCTCAAAAGCCTCTTGACAACAGTCGTTCTTAAAAAGCTGAACCCTAGAGGGAGACATAGAAGGAGTAGAGGGAACCCTATTAGCTTTAGTTTTCCTAGGCATGGTGCTAGAATAAAACCCAAAAACACACAGCAAAATAGAAAGAGAAAAAAAAAACAGAACCAAGGGCAGACTGCAAGTTAGCATAAAGATATAGATCAAGAGCTATATGATGCATGAAAAAAATAAATGACATGATGCATGTGCTAAAGTAGTGAATTAAGTTCAATTTAAGTTCAAATTCACAAAATTTGCTTGAGCATAGAGTTTCTAACAAAAACCCCAAAAAATTTTAAAACGACTTGAATGTTTTTAAAGAAATTGACCAATTGATCATCACACAAGTTAGAAAATAGTTTAAAATGATCAATTATATCAATTCAACAAGCCAATTTCATCAGTTTTAGCCCAATTGAACAAAATCCCCAAATCGGGTTCAATACAAGCCCTAGAATTTTAATTTTTCACAAAAACCTCAAATTAATCAAATTAACCATCATAGATCATGAATATATCAATATAACAACAAAACCCATTGATCAATTTCATAAAATAAGGCTTGATTAAACAAAAATCCCAATTTATGCATAGTCTGAAAATTTCAAATAAATGCATGAATATGCATGCAAACATGAAATAAAATGCAAAAGGAAGGGTAAAATGGACTTACCAGCTTTGGGAGAGGAAAACCTTGCAAAAGATTCAGAGGAAAATGACAAAAATTGGATGATTTTGCTTTGCTGAGTCAGAGAGAGAGAGAAAAGTTGAAAAAACTTTTGAAAAAGTGTTTTGAACGGGTCAAACACTGAATTTTAGAAAACCTGATTCACGAAATTCAATTGATTGAAAAATAGTTTCAATCAATCGAAACAGATAGAGACTCACTGAAAATTTTAATCGCAATTTCGATTGATTAAAAAACAGACTCAATCGATCGAAATTGTAAAAAAAATGAATTTTTGAAAATCAACAGAATTTGATGCAACCTCTCCTCAAAGCATTGAAAACAAATATGAAAAAAATGCATGACTATGAGATGATATGATTTTCACAAACCCAAGATTTAAAACTCAATTCTCCCAAAAATTTTGATTTCAAACAATCTTTTTTTTTAATTTTTTTTAAGCAACAAATCAATTGTGCATAAAACTCAAAGTATTTTTCAAACTTGGTTGGTCAGACCAAAAACACACACAATTACATGTACAATGTTTAGCAAAGAGTAACTTGTGTTGTGTGTGCAACTAGCAAAAGCTTGTGATACATGTGAGGTGATATGTGAATAGCAATCAACCACAAAGTCTACAAAATTCATCACATAGAATTCAAAAGAAACTATCACCTAAAGAGTTACATCATATAACTCCCACATCTCCTAGAACATAAGCTTGCAATTATGTAAGTTTCTTGAAGTTTGCCTCATAATATACACACAAATTTTTAATTATGTGATTTGGCATTAAGCCTAATAGTACACACCAATTTTAAGCAATTATCAATTAAACCAAGGCTTCACCTTATATTCTTTTTGTGCATGTGCTACACTTTCTTGAGCACAAAAATCTTAAGATATGCACTAAGGTGTTCATGATTGGCTAGTGAACAGTGGTGAGATGATTATTTATGCCTTTCTCAAAAGGATCAAGTTCGAAAATCAAACAACATATGACTTCAAGATTAAGACAAAGTGATAAACACTATAAACATCTTTCCCACACAACATGCACTATAAAGCTTCAACTAGTCAAGTGCAATAAATAAGCTCATCAACGCTAAACAAAGTACAAGAGACATGTCATGTGAAAATAAATTGACCAACCTTGTTTTCAAAAATAAAGAGAACAGTGCAAGAACACAATGCGCTTCCTTTTCCTTCCTTTATATATATATATATATATATATATATATATATATATATATATAAACACCTAGAATGAAATGCATGAATGTAATGCAATGCAACTCCTAGAGACAAGAGAAAAGAAACACAAAAACCAAAGAACAAAGAACAATGGTCACAAAGGAAAAACAATGAAGCATAAGGACCAAGAAAACCAAGACAGATCAGGGACACAGAATCACACCATTTACTTGACGAAGAGTCTCAAACTTACTTCTATCAAGAGGTTTGGTGAAGATGTCGGTATTCTGACGCTCAGTAGGGATATACTCAAGACACACAATCTTTCTTTCAACAAGATCCCTAATGAAGTGATACCTAATCTCTATATGCTTAGTCTTAGAATGTTGAACAGGGTTCTTAGATATATCAATAACATTAGAGTTATCATAGTAAACAACCATGGTATCTTGGAATATCCCATAATCAGTTAAAACCTTTTTCATCCAAAGAAGTTGTGAGCAACAACTTCCAGCAGCAATATATTCTGCCTCTACAGTAGACAAAGACACAAAATTTTGCTTTTTACTCATCCAAACAACAAGATTGGCTCCTACATAAAAACACCCACCAGTGATTTTTTTTTTTATCATCAGCATTACCAGCCCAATCAGAATCAGAAAAACTAAAAAGAGACAGATTAGACTCTTTACTATAAAATAATCCATAATCACAAGTTCCACCAACATATTTAATAATTCTTTTGACAGCATTCAAGTGAGAAACTTTAGCATTAGATTGAAATTTAGAACAAACACCAACACTAAAGGCAATATCAGGCCTACTAGCAGTCAAATACAACAAGCATCCAATCATACTTCTGTATAAAGTAACATTAACAGACTCATCTAATGGATCATTTGTTAATTTTGCATTTGAGGCCATTGGTGTTTTGGCTTGTGCAGCATTGTCCAATCCAAATCTCTTGACTAGATTCCTTGCATATTTTACTTGGTTGATGTAGATTCCCGAGTCCTTTTTTTTACCTGTAATCCCAAAAAATAAGTTAGTTCACCAACCATACTTATTTCGAACATGGCCTTCATTTCATCTGCAAAAGAATGAGTAAGAGAGTCATTAGTCGCACCAAAAACAATATCATCAACATAGATTTGAGTTACAACAAAACTATTCTTATCCTTTCTTATGAAGAGAGTAGTGTCTGCAGATCCCCTTTTGAATCCATGCTAGTGAGATATGCAGTCAATCTATCATACCAGGCTCGTGGAGCTTGTTTCAAATCATACAATGCTCTCTTCAATTTATACACATCATCTGGTCTGTAAGGATCAACAAAACCCTTCGGTTGTTCCACATATACTTCTTCTTGCAACATCTCATTTAAGAAAGCACTTTTGACATCCATTTGGTATAACTTGAAATTTAAATGACTAGTTATAGCCAAAAGTATCTTTATGGATTCCAGTCTTGCTACCGGTGCAAAAGTCTCATCGAAGTCAACCCCTTCCACTTGTGTGTAACCTTGAGCAACAAGTCTAGATTTATTTCTGATAACAGTGCCATGTTCATCAGACTTGTTCTTAAAGATCCACTTAGTTCCAATCACATTTACACCCTTTGGTCTAGGAACTAATTACCACACATCATTCCGAACAAATTGGTGAAGTTCTTCATGCATGGAGTTTACCCAGTCAGCATCTTGAAGAGCTTCATCTACCTTTTTTGGTTCGAACTGGGATAGATAACATGAGTGAGTAATTACACTTAAAGCTTTTGACCTTAATCTCATGTTATCATTTAAACTTCCCAATATGTTTGAGGAGGGATGATTAAGCCTTACTCTAGAGGAATGACCCTTGACTAGAGATGTTGAGGTACCTTTTGTTCCGGTGAAGGACTAAACTCATGTAGTGCTTGTTGAGTCTCATGTACCGGTGTGGATGGTTCCGAACTTGATGGAACAGACACAGCATCATTCAACACCATCAACTCTTCATCACTGTGCTTTACAACATAATCAATAGGGAGTGAGTCATCATTCTCTACAGGCTTATCTTGAACTGGAGCAATGTTTTCTAACTGTGCTTCAGAACATACTTCATCATTAATCACAACGTTTGATGATTCCATCATTGTTTTGGTTCTCAGATTATACACTCTATGTGCTCTACTAGTAGAGGAGTACCCTAGAAAATATCCCTTGTCACTCTTTGCATCAAATTTTTCTAGGTTCTCTCTATCACGTAGAATGTAACAATCACTACAAAATATTCTAAAATACTTAACAACAGGCTTCTTTCCTCTCCAGAGTTCATAAGGAGTTTTCTTGGAATCAGGTCTGAAATACACCTGGTTGAGTGTATGACAAGTAGTGTTAACTGCTTCTCCCCAGAAGGATTTGGGAAACTTTTTATTGTGTAGCATGACACGTGCCATCTCCTGAACAACCCTATTTTTCCGTTTCACTATTCCATTACGTTGAGGAGTCTTGGGTGAAGAGAACTCTTGATGTGTGCCTTGATCATTGTAGAAAGTAGCCAGCTTTGTATTCTCAAATTCTCTTCCATGGTCACTTCTGATTCTGGCTATCACAGTCTCTTTCTCAACCTGTAACTTTTTGCACAGATGTATCATCTTCTCAAGAGCCTCAGCTTTATCTTTCAAAAGTACAACCCAAGTATATCTAGTAAAGTCATCCACAACCACCAGAATATATTTCTTTTTGCCTAAACTCTGAACTCTAGCAAGACCCATGAGATCAATGTGAAGTAACTCCAAAGGTCTTGAAGTTTGAACACTTGCCACAGACGGATGTTTAGATTTTATCTGTTTACCTATCTGACATGGTCCACATATGCACTTATCTATCTTCTCAAACTTAGGTAAACCAACAACTGCATCACATTTTGAAATTTTTTCTAACTGCTTATGACTTGCATGTCCCAAACGTTGATGCCACAAATCAACTTGATCAATCTTTGCACTAAAGCACTTGTTACTTATGCTTGGTGTCAATCCATAACAGTTGTCTACTGTCCTTACACGAACACACATACAATCACCTCCACCATCAAGTATCTCACATTCATACTTAGTGAAGAGAACATTTAGTCCATTATCATAAATCTGACTGATGCTGAGTAAATTTGCCTTCAGTCTATCAATATACCAAACATCTTCAAAAACCGATAACCCTGGAATGTCCACAGTTCCAATGCCTCTGATCACAGATTTGCTTCCATCTCCAAAAGTGACTATCCCAATCTTTCCTTCAAAAAGAGTCTTGAATAATCCTTTGTTTCCTGTCATATGCCTGGAACAACCACTACCCAAATACCAAAGACAAGAATTACGTGCCTTTAAGGCAGTATAACACAAATAATCATTATCACATGAGATAAGACCAAGAAGTCCAAGGAAAGATTTAACAGATGCAACAACAGACAAATACACAAGGTAGGCAAGTTGATGAATAAGCATTAAAATTTTCAAAAAATCCATAACAAAGGGATCAAGGATCAGCTCAGTAATCAAAAGATCAACAACGACAGAGCTACCCGCTCTGATACCAATTGTTAGTTTTTAGACCCTTTAAAACCACAATTGGATTAACCTAGGTAATTAGCCAAGTTGTTACTTAGTCAAATTAAACAAATCTAGGTTAACACAATCAAATAATCATATCATGTAAAGCAACGGAAATACAAAAGGCACAAGATATGATCACCCAGGAAACCAAACCAGTAAAAACCTGAGGAGGATTTAACCTAGCTATCCTCAAGGTAAACTGGAATCCACTATCTTGAAAGAATCGAAGTTCATACAATAAGAGTTACAAGCCCCCACACTTGACTTCTTATTGCTACCCACCAGTAGAACTTACTGACACGACCACGTGCAAGCTCTGAGACCACAGACTCTTTCTTTCTTAGATTCACCACCAGATACAAGCACACCCGCTTGTGTTTCTTTAGGCTTCAATGGCAGCAACTGGATTGATGATCAAGGTGTAGAAAACTTCTTCTCCTTGAAAACCCTAAGTTTATGTGAAGGAAAGCTCCTCAAAGATCTCACAAGAGATTCACACAAATCGCAATATAAGCAACACTAAAACGTGGCTAGGGTTTGCCTTTTATACCTAAGGCAAATTAGAAACCCAAAATGTTTTAAATCACTTAGGGCTAAGTTGGAAATTTGCAAAAAAAAAACGTCAGACTCGATTTTTGATTAATCGAGCCTAAGATTTGATCGATCGAAAAAGGCTAAAACTGTTTTTTTAATCCTGCAATAATTTAATCTAACTTTACAACAATAAACTAACTTTACAACAATAAACCAACTTTGAGCAAGTCTAAAATAACCTAAATACATTGTTTTGATCATGGTTTGCCAATAATACAAATTAGAGTTCTAAATACAAAAAAACCTAAGTCTTTAGAACCTAACAGCATTTATGACCATTTATTAATGGTGAGCCTATTATAATTTTATATATAAATTAAAAAAAAATTAACGTAAGAAATCATTTTATTTGCAGTACTTTTTATTAAAAAATAATAATTGATTTGATATACGGGATTTTTACTCACATTTTATTTTTATATTTGAATGTTTCTCACATTTAATCGTTTTTCAAATAATTGAAATGAAAACTAACAAAGGTAAAAAAACAAGTTCAATAACACACACAATCATGAATATAAAGAATAATTGTGCGCTTAAGCTATTGTTAGTCAAAATATTTAAATATTCATGAATTTATTCAAGCAATATGATCATATTGTTAATCATATTAATCTTAACAATTATTATTTGTAATCTCGACTTGTAAAATATATATGTTCTCATATATACAAGAATCAAAACTATAGTAGCCTAAATTTGTGCTATGTTTTAAAAACTTTATTGAAAATATATTTTAAATATCCATATATAAAAAATACATACAATAAAAATTTGAAACATATTTATTTAATAACTAATTTAACCATACCTATCTAATAACATTCACAAAACTAACTAAATAAATCAAATTAAAATACATTTATAACATTCACATTCAAATTGATCAAATTGATATACAAGCTAGAAATAGTAGTTTATTTCTCATCGTATTCAATATATTGCCTAATGAACTTTAGTTACGTCAATATTATCATCATTTCGCCATCATGCAAAATAATTTCTTCTTTTACTTCAACATTTATCATCTCTTCTTATTATTCTATTTTTAATAACTTTACTTTGTATTCTAGATTCTTGGGCTAACAATGATAACATTAATAATAAATAATTATATAGTCATCTAACATGTTATTTACATTATAGAGAAGTAATTTGCAATTTGAAAGTGAATTTTCAAGTGTTTTATTGAGCTCAATCAAATAGCCTAATAATTTTGAGTTAAAAAATAAATTTAACAAAGTTTTGGATACATGAGTAAATTTAACAAATTTTAACAAATAACCTAATTTAAATTCATATACCTATGTATCATCCTGTTGGTACTAGTCATCTAACTTTTTTATGCAAGTTCCACTTGGCTCGAGGGACACAATGCAATTGGTAGAGAGCTCGTTACCGTTATAGAGATAACAATTAACTAATTTGATAATGATGTGCATGTTGAGAATATTATTGACGGCATGCTACTTGAACACCACAATAAATATATGTTTGAATTACTTCTTTGTTTGTAAGGCGTATGTTGTAAAATTTGTATATCCTAGCATTACTTTACTTTTTCCCAAATACTATGAAATGAAGAAAGAAAAAGAAAGAGTAAAATGTTTGTTTTTATCTTTTTATCTCATCCTTAATGGCAGGTGGAGATGGACTTCACAACTTTCCAATTACGATAAGTCTATGTGGAGAAACCAAGAGAGGTACTTTTGCCCACCAACGTTATAAATATGTAACCAAGCTCTCGTTTTAAAACCTTTATTGAAAAAATGTAACCAAGCTCTCAGCAAGTCTACCCAAAAAAAAAAAAAAAGCTTTTTTATCTCTTTTTTTTTTTTTTTTCTTTTTTTTTTTTTGGGTTAGGGTTGCCATCCCTATATTTTTATGAAATATGGCAATTCTATTGATAGAGGAAAGCCAAAGAAATACAGTTTCGAAAAAAAAGATCCAAAATTTTTGGTTCAAAATGCTTATACACATCACATCCATCGAATCAGTGATTTACCAGATTTTAATTTTGCATCTGAGGGGAAAGGGTAAGTAAACCCCACTCCCACCCTTCTCTTCCCTTCTCTTTGACTCTTACTGAAGTTGCATTTGCATAATTGTTTCTACATTTTTTTGTGAATATGTACTTATTCTCTGTCTTCTAAATATATAAACCAAAATTTAGAAGATATAAATATAACAAACAACTGAAAACCAATATTTACCAGTTTTTGAAACTTGGATGTTTGATTTGAAATCCTTATGCTATTTATTAATATGGTCCAGTATGGGTTTCAGAAAATATATATATATATATATATTAAGTGAAGTTTGATTTGATGTTTTTTTTTTCGTTTAATAATTAACTGGCTTTTTTTAGCTTCATTTTCTTGGTCGGATGAAGATCATCATGTTTTCCTCGGTAGAACTTTACCATAAACATTTATAATAGCCGCTGCAACAAGAAATTAGTTTCAATGAAATGGAATGAGCAATTATTATTCATTGGAAAATCATGAGAAGAGTGAGATGGCTGTCTTCCTTTGAAATGAATGGTTGATTTCAACATTTAAGTTCAAGTTGGTACTCACTTTCATTTGAGAAGAGGGAGTATTAGATCGCTGTATTTTGGGATTACTAAATAATTTTCCTTAACTTCTTTGTTACAATTAGTCATCCAATTGCATAAAATTGTTGCCCAAATTGCAGTAAGCTGCATTGTCTTCAAGGTCACTTATAGATTTTGCATTTCCTTCTTTAAGCAGACAGGTTTTTTGCTTCTGCCAAGGCCAGCCAAATCCAGCATGCATTTTCAGGGCTGAGTTCCTCGCTTGCACAGAAAGGCTATGGGGTGGTGCATGGAATTGATCCATGGTTGTTACATGATCAACATGCTTTTACCTGATCCAATCAGGTGATGGTACTAATCTTTCTCAGCCACAGGTGGTCATTCCATTAGCAGCATTTGGGTTCCATTGATGGGCTGGTAAAAGTCCACTCTCACAGTTTGCTGCTAGCCGACTCCAAATATAGCAGTAGCAAGGGAGATTTTTTTATTTTTATTTTTATTTTATGGAAAAGGTTCTTAAAATCTATGAAATAAAAGGAGAGAATTGAAATGACAAAGGAGTAGACGTGGTTTGGCTTGGTGGTATACATCAGCTACAAAATCCCTCAGTGACTACACTTTTGCTACGATAAATTTTTTTGAATTACAATGAACCATAGGAGTTTGGTTAACAATGACAACATAATGAAACTCAATGACAACAAGACGATAGAAGCTAAAAGGTTTAAGGCCACACGAGCTATCAACTAAGCACAACCATAGTGTTTCCTTCAGGTCTTTTTTTTTGATAGGTCCTTCAGGTCATTTGAAAAGGAAGAACGCTGTCAAAGATGATTTTGATTGTGCTAAGATCATATCATAAGTTACTGGTTTTTAAAGTGTAACTATGTGTTAGATATTGTAAACAATGGTTCGGTTCAGTGATTTATCAGATGTTTGGCAACTGGCACAATATTGTTGCAATATATCTTTTGTTGTTATTTTCTATTTGTTCAAGATCATGCTTTCTATATTACATGTAGATTTGCATGTATTACACTCTCTTAATAATTAGTGTATGATAATATTATTGTTGGCTAACTCTCATGTCAAAAATTTTAGTTGTAATTTCATAATATAATTGTAATTATATTTCAATTATATCTAGTTTAGTGAATTTATAGTTTTTAACAAACCGTTATATTTATATAGTTTTTAAAAAACAGTCACACAGAGTTTCACCTGAAACTTGCTCGAAATTTGGTTGAGTGAGTTCGTTAAGGAAAGTCTTTTTCTTTTTCTATCCTCTACGATTATCTATGTAGCCAATCAAGCCTTTGTTACACATATACGAACAAAATCAAACCCTAAAATCACAAAAAAGGATAAGACTACTTATGTCCTGAAGAGATTGGGCAAAAGGCGGCACGCCACAAATATAAGGACATGCTTAATGGTTCAGAAAAAAAATCGTCAAATTTGGCTATTAATATATTATGGGTTATATCATTGGGTGAAGATTGGAATAATACTGGTTTGTCATGATTTTTACGTAGTAAGTGGAAGTAACATTTCTTTCAAAGATAATAAATAGAATCCCTTTGTTAGTCAATACATACCATTTTCCGTGTTGGTTGTATATGTGAGTATGTGACAAAGTTTCTTGGTGCTTTTTAATGCTGAATAATATGTCAATGTTTTTCAATTTTTCCCAATAAATATTATACTAGCTACATTTGGGTTTTTTTTTTTTTTTTTTTTTTTTTTTTTTTTTTAAATTTTTTTTGGATGGTCGCAACAAATAAATTAGTTTAGGTATCAATTTCGATTAATCTCCCAAAAAAATTATCTAGCTTGCTTAATAAGAACACTGAATGTAGCAGCAGGTTGTCCCGGCATGGTTATTTCTTATAGTAGCTTGGATGTGCTTTAATTTTTGTCCTTAGACTGAATTTGATGCCCTACCAATTTTTGCTCACTACAAAAAAACTAGACTATTGGGGCGGGCCAAAACCGCAGCTAAAGGTTTATTTGGCCTATTGCGGTGGTTCTACCTGCCAATGTTGCGGTGTCACAATAAGGCTATTGCAATGGTAACAAAAAACATTGCTACAAATGCACCTTTTAGTGGGGTTTTTGATTTTTTGCGATGGGTAGAAAACTGCCGTCATATGAGGTCAAAATTCGTGTCAATTAACTTTTAGCAGCAAAATATGCCTGCCGCTATTGGTGTCCACCTTTAGCCGCGGGCAAAAGGTGCCGCTATAGGGAACCAATTAAAATAGATTCTTTGCACTTTTAGGAGTGGGGAGAAATGCCACTATAGGGCTTCATATAAATCATAATATATGCACCTACTATAGGTTTTTTTTTTTTTTTTTTTTTAGTTGGTTTTAAAACTACTATTTTTTTTATAGACTTGTTACAAAGAACCTGTAATAGTTTTAGCTCTACTAACACAATACCACAAATGTAACTAATTAACAACACCACAAATATATCCAAACTAACGTAATATTAACATAACAATATATTATCAAATACATAACAGAAGAAAAAGATGTGCTCCTTTGTACACAACATTATATTAACTATATAACATAGTCTATATCCATCATCATAAAATTAACCAAAAAAAAAAAAGATGTGGTCCTTTGTATACAGAAAGTCCTTCGACACTTAAATTAAACTAATACCATAATCAAAGTTTCAAAATGTTTCAAAATATTTTTCAACACTTGCAAAAAATATATTTGTTTAAATGTGGTTCTTTGTACACAAACTGTTCTCAAACACCAAAATAAATTTTATAAGCTGCTTGGTAGATAGGATGCAGCTGATGATTTTTAGAGAGCTGGGGAATGTAGGAAAGCTAGGGATTATAGGATCGAGGGAACATCCTACATAAATAAAAAATAAAAAAGGCATTTATTAGGACACAATGATATAAAATACTGGAATCCAAAATTGCTTAATGCATGAGCATTAGATGGGAGATTTGGAGTTTCAAAGGTTGTAACAACAATATGGAAATCTCAATACAACTATCAAACACCTTAAAGTATAAACTCAATTTCTACAAAGAAGAACATAAATGGGCAAAACTCAAATTTTGAAAATAGTATGCAATCTAAATTCTAAAGAACAAACCCTGCTTAAATTATAACCATGCATCCATAAAACTGAATGCCAATGCAAGTGGATTGCATGATGTCCAAAGCTTGAAAGGTTGCGCATGAGTAGTGCCTTTAGAGAATTTGGGATCCTACAATTCATATTGATCTATAACATATACTCGAACTTAAAAACGTATACAATGCAAGATTAATTCAAAATATAGGTAAGAATCTGTAAATCACGATGTCAAGATTATAAGGGACAAAATTGCCTTTTGCCCATTTCGGGCAAATTAATCAGCGTTTTGCCCTTCTTTCCAAACTAAATAGGGAAATGCCCTTCTTTTGAAAACCGAGTTTTTCAAAATCGAGTTAAGCCCTATAGTGACGTTTTTAATGACCTATAGTGGCGTTTTAAAGGACCTATAGTGACGTTTTGTAACTTGATATCCATGAAATCGAGTTATAGGCAATTTTATGGATATCAAGTTACAAAACGTCACTATAGGTTCTTAAAACGCCACTATAGGTTATTAAAAACGTCACTATAGGTCCTTGAAATTTTTTTTTTAACTCGATTTTCAAAAGAGGGGCATTTCCCTATTTAGTTTGGAAAGAAGGGCAAAAGGCTGATTAATTTGCCCGAAAAGGGCAAAAGGCAATTTTGTCCAGATTATAAGCATGTATAGTGAAAAATATTATGAGTAAAAGACCATTCTTAGTGATAGGCCACAAACTAAATGACCCATTGTGATAGGAATTAATTAATTAATTAGCCAAGTTATTAATTAATCAATTTATCATGCAAAGCGTGGTAGTACAAACAAATCACCAATAAACTAAAATTACAGCGGAAAATAAATAACACGGCGATTTGTTTATAAATGGGGAAAAACCTAATGGCAAAAACCCTACCGGGTGATTTTTAGGTCACCACTCCTGAAATTCCATTATTATCACAAGCAGTTACAAGCAAGGAATCCCAAGTACCTTACCAACCTACAGTTGAACCCTTACCCCAATACCCAATCAGACTTGTTTTGTAGTGACAGTTCCCCATTCTGATGCATGGCTCCCAAGTACGTGACTAACCAATTGTGTAGATCTCAGTACGCAACTTCAATCACCAATCTGAAAAGATTGTTGGCTGCAAAGTTCTTCAATTCATCCACACGATGAAGATCAGGAAGATGCTTGGTCACAAAACCCTAAGGTGCAAATACACAACAACTTCTCCAAGAAAGAGATGAACTAGGTCAAGAACTTTGTCTTCGGTCACAATTTGCTTGAACAGAGTTTGCTCAATGCTTGTGCAACTTGTATACCATTTAACGGGTCTTAAAACAATCCTTTTATATGTCTAGAGTTAGGAGAAAAAAAGGCCCATAGACAGATTCACGAATCCCAAGAAAATCAGAGTTGAAATCTGAAATTCTTAAACCTTGACAGATAGGAGGTGTTGAGCAGGTATCGACTAGCTGTCGAGCTTTAATGATTTTGCACTCCTTGCTTGATTTCTTGAACAGACTTGAAGGCTTTAACACTAGATCTTGAAACGTGGTTTCTTGAAGTAGTTAAACACATCCTAAGTCTACCCAAATACAAGTAGAGTGCGTTTTGTCAAAGGATAAGCCAATTACATTAAATCATGACATATGTTCTTAACATGTGAAACACATATGTCCTAACAATCTTCCCCTTTGGCAATCCGTGACAAAACCACAACAAACAAATGAACATATGAGAGAAGACATAAATCACTCAACTCATATTCACTTGTTGAATACAATAAAATCTATCCTAACAAAAACTCTTGAAAAATTTTGCAAGAAGAGAGTTTATGGCAAGTAAACTTTGACAACCTGTATTTCTGAAACACTTTAAACAAAACTCATCAAGGCATCTTTGTGTGAAACAAAATAATAGATTGCATACAAATAAATAAGAAGCATGTGTATAAAGAGAGAAAAGAAACAACACATGAAAGGGTAGGTGAAAGAAAAACATACATCAACAATATATAAGAGAAAATAAGTACAATGTGTGTCTATAAATGGACACAAGACCTCATGTACAAGAACAATATATCTAATAAAGAAAGAAAACAAAAAGATACATAATATCCTCACTACATCCCTCAAAAAATAATAACACTCCCCCTAACACAATGATCCCAAAAACTAACTCTCCTTCTAAGAGTGACTACTATCATATCCAAAACTACTTCCCCTTTTTGTCACGAGTGATAAAGGGTAGAGTGTCAAGTAGACATCTCATCGGTAGAGCTAGCATCTCCATCATCATCTGAAGCGTTATCATCATCACCATCATCATCCTCAGCATCGGAATTGGAAGCAACTGGATAAGGTGGTGAAGGAGTCGGCTCAGGTGCAAAGTCGCCCATAGCCGCCTGCCGTCGTGCAATATGACTAACACGAACGTTCACCTGATACAACTCCGTAGAGAGTGTATCCAGGCGAGCATCCATGCGCTACAGTTGCGCCATGACGTCTCCTAAAGACACATCACCAGAAGAGGAAAGAGCGGATGCAGATAGAATAGATTGGGATGGTGTAGAACGAGAGGAGGGTGCTGCTAAATCCGTCTGTCGCGACCGAAACTGGGCCTCACTAAGTTTAACGATAGCATAGTCTATGGCACATATGATGGAAAAATGGTCGAACGAGAGAAAAGGAACAAAAAAATGGCGTAGAATCCTCGTGATAGCGGAAGGAAAGATAAGCTTATCACGGGACACCAAATCCAAATGAACATCTATGATAGACAGAATGAAGTGAGAGGGAAAATCTATAGTGAAATGCTCAAGAAGAGATAGCAAAAATAGAGCACGAGGCTTTGTGATGGAGTTATAGTGAGAAAGAGGATGTAAGACAAATGTCATCACCATGTTCATGAATCTAGGACCCTTAGTAAAAGGTCGACATGATATGAAAAGACGCTCACCCCAAGTAGTAAGGTGCTCACAAAAAGAAGACATGAGCTCATCCTTAGACACTGTCCTCAGACACTCACAACTAGGATAGTCAAGAAACTCTATCCTAGGGACATGAAGCACATCTGCAACCAGCTGCGGTGTGATAGGGATGCGCGTACCTTGAACGCGAGTGAAAAAAAGAGGTACTGAACGATCTATCCAGTGCATGTTAGAGTAAAACTCTTGGATAAGCACGAGAGGACATGTGACTGGGACATCACATAGTGACTCCCATCCCCTACTGTGAATGACAGAGAGAAGGTCAGCGTCGGCAAAGTCCGACAAAATGACTTGGCATTCTGAATGAATGCCTCTTCTAGAGAAGTTTTTCGAGAATGCCTTAAAGGCATCATCATCATGAAACTAGACAATAGAAGGAGAAGGATCAGAAGATGAAGAAGCACCGGAATGAAAAGGGTTCCATGCTGGAGTAGATTTATGCTTAGGTTTCATAGACACGACTAACGTAAACTAACAGAGAGGGAGAGAAAGAATGACAATCAGAAAAGTCCCAAGCAGTTTCAAATATATCAAGTATATTGAAAAGAAGTACGTATGCATGGGAAATGCATGAACATGTGACATGCAAAAGAAAATGCATCATGGGCTCAGCCCAATCCAAACCTATCAGCACACAAACATATAACACACATCTAAATGCATGACAATATCATTATAATGCTAATGTGATGCAATGTATGAGGTTTTAAACATATTTAAATGAAAACCCAACCCAAAATTTCATTAAACACTCATCAATTTTGAAAAACCCCAAAATCTAGGTTTTAAATCATGAAATGCATAAATGAGAAGGATTAGGAGCTTACCAAGTGTAGAGAAACTTGAAAAAGCTTGAAGAATCCTTGAGGAAGAGGTTTGGAGTGAAAAGGAGAGTGTTTGGGAGATGAATAGTCACGGACAGATCGAGAGAGATCGAAGAAATGAGAGAAGAATTGCAATTGAGAAATATATGGACCCTTTAGTAATGCTCGACAGCTGAGGTATCGGAAGGTATCAAGAAAGCTGTCGAGGAACTGGTCTTCAACAGCTGAGGTATCGAGAAGGTATCGAGCAGCAAAGAATCAGATTCAAGAACAGAAGCTCGATCGATCCACCAAGTGTCGAGGAGCTATCGAGGAGGCAAGAGCTTTCTCGATCGATCCACCAAATATTGAGGAGGTTTCGAGATTGCGTTAAGAAAAATGCCTAAAAAGCTCGACAGATAGCAAGGTATTGAGGAGGTGTCGAGCCAGCTTTTCAAAACAGTTTTTCGAGATGTGAAAAACACAGATATGAATGCAATCCAACATACAACTCAACTAATGATCCAATCAACACAAAAATCTCTCAAAATAGTCTCTCAATCCAAAAAAAAAAAATTTTGAGCACAAGGATCTCCAAAACACACACACACAATAAACAAGTCTAACCAATTTTATATTTCAAAAAATAAGTCAAGACAGTTTAGTGAGCATGCATTAACACATGTAAAACTTGTGATAGCCAAATCACATTGTATATGCACACGTATCAAGAATAGCAAAGAATATTGCATGTTGTGTGTGAAAAACATTGCAAGATTGCATAAGTGTATACATGTTATGACGATTTGAGATATGAGAAAATCGCTTTAACTCACACACAATCATAACTGCTTGATGGAGACTATCACCTTCAAGGTACATCCTATAACTCTCACATCTCCTAGAATACACACTTGCAATCATTTTTAAGAGCATTTTTTATCTTTTTGCTTTTGATTTTTCTTTGCATATTTTTCTTTTAAGTATATCATACATGGGCTTATTAGAGAGAGAAAAGAAATACCTATTGATATTTGACATTCCAATTTTGCTATGCCTAAGCACACAAATGTCATTGACATCACACTTTTGCTATGCCGAAGCATACAGATGTCATACATGATTGGCGGGCAACAGTGGTGAGATGGTTATTAATGCCTTTCTCTCAGGATTTTTTAGTCCTTCCCGTCAAAAAGAGTGATATGAGTGTTAAATGTAAGAGACAACTCAATCTTACTTATCACAAACAAGAGCCACAAAGCTCACTTGCTTAGTTGTGCATAGAGATGCTCATCTAAGCTACAAATGACACAAAATTTAGAAAAATTTGTTTCAATGGCCTTCCAAGGTACACAAGTACCAATGTACACATAACATACACTATTTTTGTATTTTTCTGATTTTTCAATTTTTTTATTTTTTATCAAAAAAAAAAAAAAAAAACTAAAAATAAATAAATAAAACATGTTAAACAAAACAAAGCATAAAACTAGACTGTCTCAAAATAAAAACAAAACACACAAGTAATGCAGCAAACAAAAACAAGAAGATAGAAGAAAGTGATAAAATTACTTAGAGTCCCTTTTCTTCCACACCTTGGAAGAACATTTCCTTTGACTAAACCCTTGAACCGGAGATGAGGGGGAAGAATTGAAACCGTTCAAGTTCGAAAGGAACATGAGGGCCTTGAAAAGGTCACCGAGAGAAGCGAGAGATGATTGAAGCTGATTTTGGCTTCTAGACGCTATCATGCCATTGCTCTATTGAGTGGCTAACCACTTATAGCAATTTGGTCGAGTATGACCGGCAGCTACACAATGATGACGGAGATGCTACTTCTTTTGTTTAGGCTTTTGAGAGTTAGCCTTCTTAGCCTTAGGATTTTTAGCTTCTTTCTTATCTAGTTTAGAGGGTGCTCCTAAAATAGATTTACCCTTGTCTAAGTTCTCACTAGCTGGACTAATTTTAACATCAATGTTCTCAATTTCAGTATTTCTAGCAGGAGGAACAAAAACAGTAGTACTAGTAAAAGCAGTATTAGAGGAAGAAATATCATACCCTAAACCTGTTCAATTTGAAGCAGATTTCTGAATGTTGAGCATCTCGTTTAGCTTAGCGCTTGAAGTCCTCTCCAGTTGAGCTTTGACTTGAAACAGCTCAGCCTTAAGCTTCTTGGTCTTCTCAGCTAAGAAATTGTTCTCAAAGCTCAGTGCTCCAATCGTCTGATTTGCCTTATCAAACTTAGTGGATAATTCCTCACGATCAAGTTCCACATCATTGAGTTTCTTGGTGGCCAGCCAATAAAGTTTCTCATGTTTTTCAGAAACTTTGTACAATTTCTCATAGGCTGTATGGATGTCATCTTGATCATCCATCTTCTTAAATTTGGACTTTACCAATTCTTCTTCGTCCACATCTTCAACAATCCCATCAGTAGGATTGACAGTGGCAGTGAAGGCATTCAAAATTCCGTCATCTTCATTGTCGGAATCTTCCTCAGGCTCAGTGTTGCTCAAGGTAGCAGCAAGTACCTTACTCTTCCCAATGATCTTGAGATACGTAGGACACTCATTTTTTATGTGCCCGAAGCCTTGACACCCAAAACACTTAGGTCTTGCGGGAATAATGTACTGACCACCTTCCTTAGCATCCTTCTTCCCTTTGTCTTGCCCTTTAAACTGAGAAGAACTGGATTGCCTGCGGTCCTTGTCAAAATTCCTCCCATTGACATTCTTCATAAACTTCTTGAACTGCCTTGTAATGTAGGACTTCATCTTGGAATCCTCATCATCGGAAGACTCATCTGTGTCACTGCTCTTTGCCTTCAAGGCCATGCTCTTGCCCTCTTCTGACTTTCCAATCTTTGATAACCCTAGCTCGTAAGCCTGCAGATTACCAACCAGCTTTGTCAAAGAAATTTTGTCAATATCCTTTGATTCTTCTACTGTCGTAATCTTGGCATGGAATCTCTTAGGTAGGGATCTAAGCACTTTCCTTATAATCTTGGGTTTAGGAATGGTTTCCCCTAGATTGAAGACTAAGTTTACTATGTCCTTGAGCTTGGCATAGAACTCATCAAACGACTCATCCTCCTCCATCTTTATTTCTTCAAAGCTTGTAATGAACCTCTGAATCTTTGAATCTTTGACAGCCTTTGTACCCTTATAGGTTGTTTGGAGGATGGACCATGCTTCCTTTGCAGTTTCTGTGGAGGATATCTTCTTAAACTCCTTATTAGTGACTGCACTGAATAAGGCATTCAATGCTCTTCTGTTGAAGTTAGCTGCCTTGATCTTTGCTTCATCCCAATCGGTCGGCGCTTCCTTTGGCTTGGTCCAGCCAATCTCTACTGCTTGCCACGCCTTTTTATCTAAGGACTGCAAGAAAGCTCTCATGCGTACTTTCCAGTATGCATAGTTAGTGCCATCAAATAAAGGAGGTATGATTAATGACTGTCCTCTATCCATGACAAACAGGGGTCAATGGATTAACACAACAAAGATTAAACTCTAATTAGAGTGTGCCTGCTCTGATACCACTTGATAGGCTACAAACTGAATGATCCATTGTGATAGAAATTAATTAATTAATTAGCCAAGTTATTAATTAATCAATTTATCATGCAAAGCGTGGTAGCACAAACAAATCACCAATAAACTAAAATTGCAGCAGAAAATAAATAACTCGGTGATTTGTTTACGAATGGGGAAAAACCTAACGACAAAACCCCCACCGGGTGATTTTCAGGTCACCACTCCCGAAACTCCACTATTATCACAACAAGCGGTTACAAGCAAGGAATCCCAAGTACCTTACCAACCTACGGTTAAACCCTTACCCTAGTACCCAATCGGACTTGTTTTGTAATGACAGTTCCCCTTTCTGATGCACGGCTCCCAAATACGTAACTAACCAATTGCACAGATCCCAGTATGCGACTTTAATCACCAATTTGAAAAGATTGTTGGCTGCAAAATTCTTCAGTTCATCCACACGATGAAGATCAGGAAGATGCTTGGTCACAAAACCCTAAGGTGCAAATACACAGCAACTTCTCCAAGAAAGAGATGAACTAGGTCAAGAACTGTGTCTCCGGTCACAATTTGCTTGAACAGAGTTTGCTCAATGCTTGTGCAACCTGTGTACCGTTTGACGGCTCTTAAAACAATCCTTTTATATGTCTAGGATTAGAAGAAAAGAAGGCCCATAGACAGATTCACGGATCCCAAGAAAATCAGAGTTGAAATCTGAAATTCTTAAACCTCGACAGATAGGAGGTGTCGAGCAGGTTTTGACCAGCTGTTGAGCTTTAATGATTTTGCACTCCTTGCTTGATTTCTTGAACAGGCTTGAAGGCTTCAACATTAGATCTTGAAACGTGATTTCTTGAAGTAGTTAAACACATCCTAAGTCTACCCAAATACAAGTAGAGTGCATTTTGTCAAAGGATAAGCCAATTACATTAAATCATGACATATGTTCTTAACATGTGAAACACATATGTCCTAACACTTGGGCACAACCTCATTGAATTCTATGTTTATAATTTACTCAGGGATGTATATTCTACAAATTTATCTTTGGTAAATGAAAAATGAAACAACAAAATGTCTATAGAGGCAGATACTCAAATAAAGAAGAGAAGGCAAAAGCCAAAGGCCTACATTCCCATCATCTCATAAAAAAGGTTTTCTAAAGCATAGGCCTAATACAATCAGCTCATGTCCCAACAATTCAACAACTTGATCCTCTTAGTTTCAATCAGAAAAAGTTTGCACTTGACAAAGCTAAGCTACCTTTCTAGTTAACAAAGCTAAGCTAAGCTACAAAAATTTTGCACTTGCCAATTACAAAGCATCCCATTGTATAGCAAGTATGCCAATAAAATTAGCACTAGCAATGGCACAACCTTAGCTATAAATGTCCAAGAAGTAAGTGCTGAGGCAATACTAATGAATTTCCAATATCTAATGCAAATCAAAGTGCTAATTAGCCTAAGTGCTAATCAGCCCAAGTTCTAATCAACATTATCGGGCTCAATGTGCTAATCAAATTGTTAATCAGCCTAAAGGATCAAACCCCTTTACATACTTTTGATATTTTTCAACTGCCCAAAGTGCTAATTAGCCCAAAGTCTTCACTAAGTTACATATTACCTTAAAATTGGCAAGTATAAATCATGTAGCTTAGAAAGAAAGCTCAAAAAACACAACACAAACCTTATTACTATCTGAATACAAATTAACCCAAAAACACAAATTAACCATTAGAAACCCCAAAATCAAAATCATTAATGCCAAGCTGACTGCATTGTGAAGTTATTTGTTGCACTTGTTGAAGTATACAAGCCATTCTTTTCTCCATCTCTTCGAATTGGCTAAGTCTTTCCTTCATTTCATCAAAAGAGGACAATTTCTCCTGCATCTCAACCAAGGAAGCCTTCAGTTGTGCAACTTCATCGCCACTCGATTGACTTGATCATATTTGAAGGTCCGTGAGAGCACTCTTGCTACTTTGGCCACTTGGGCTTGGACCAAATCCTACCCCACGAATACAACCTTTGCACTCCTTACCCATCACTTTGGCAAACACATCATCTAGTGCCCATGCAATACTACCACTTGTGTCATCTAATTGCAGTTGATTCGAAAGTTTAGCCAACAACTCCTTCATTTTATCCTGATATTTGGGTTTAAACAAAAAAAAAAAAAAATTGAAATTAGCAACATCATTTGATTGAAGACATCAAAAATTATATTGAGAAGCATATATAATATAATGATTACAATAAGATGCAGCCTAAATTTGTCCTCTCTATAGCAATACAAGAAACTATTAATAAAGATGAGAGAGGAACTAAATTAATACTTGCTGTCCTTTCTATAGAATTTCATTTCATCTATCATTGATGAAATGAAATTCTCTTATATACCATATATGGATTAAAAGAATATAGGAAGCTATGGTAAAGTTTGTGGAGATGAAAGCTTAGTTAAAACTATATGTCTGATGTTAGTGATAGAATCTGCTTATGCCTAGTCTTTAATAATATTGTGAAGTCCTTAGAGTGTTTATAAAAGCTAATTGGGTTCATTATTTCACAATAACCAACTTCAATAGTTTCTTTACATTTTGAAGCAACAATACATATCCTTAACTATGGTCATTCATAGGCATGTACTCCATAGAATTAGAACTGCAACAAGCATGCTAAACATTATGGTTATTGTGAAACCACTCTATTGAAGCAAGTGCAATGATTGACAATGAAAATGAAACCACAAATGGATTACTCACCATTTTTCCTTGCACTATAGGATTAACTGCAGATCCATCTTTACAAGTATGCAGTATTGAATATAATACTGCACGCTCTATAGGATGTCCATCCGCTTTTACCTGCAATATGAACGGCATATTTATGTAGTGATGAATATTGGTTCCACATAAACCTAAGATAAGTCAAATCATTTAAAAATTAGCCATAATACTTATTACCTTCTTTGTAGTGTGCACGGCAAAGCTGCATGAACTAGCAGTATGTAAGTCCTCCTATTTAGAACAACAGTCCCTATTCTTCTCCGACTCTATCTACAAAATAATGGAGTTAGAGAATACCATCAGAATAGCAAGACAAATTGATCCAGGGGGTTCTTAGATTGAGGAACGTCCTCCTTTTTTAGTTTCTGCTTTTTGTTCTTTGCTTTATTTCTTTTGATTTCTCTAAAAGAACTATTTAGTTGACAAACATAATGATATTCATGAGTCACGTCATTTAGAGCACACTTTATATAATTATTTTCTTCAAGTGGCTTGATTGGTTTTGTCAAGAGAATTAGTGGATGGAACTTCCAGTTAGTTTGCTATATAATTTCATTATGAATGCAAAAATATAGCGTATGAAGTATGAACATACTATTGGAAGCTAAGCAAAATTTAAAATGCTACTCACATGGACCTAATCTAAGCTATATCTTCCTTGGTTTTAGTCTGATTGGATCAGATTGTGTTTTGGAGGGGTTTGTTTGCATCATTTTAGCAAGAGCAATTCAGCCCCGGTGAGAAAGAGAATAGAATTAGGATGACCTTTACTTTACTTTACTATCTACTGCTACTAGTCTACTACTATTGTAGTATTTATTAATAATAATAATTATTATGTATGCATGTATGTATGGCTAGACTAGGTTTTTTGGAGTAAAGCGTTGATATCGCTAGATTTTCTTTCGTACATCTTACCATAAATTTAAGCACTTTTAAACTAGGCAATGCTACTATTTTTGGTCTTTTCTTGGGTGTTGGAAGCTTGTCATTCGTCATATGGTGAATTTAAGTCTTATTAGTAAGCTGCAGAGTGCCACAGATTAAATTACTGGGAGCTTCATTATGTGTTGATATAACAGTCAAGATTTATGCGTTATACAAGCCAAACATATAAAGGTTAAAGGTAACAACATGGTGCTTGATGTACAAGCTAGAAAAAGCAACCTTAATTGGGAATATCATGTCTAGGTGAATAACCTTCAAGGTCATGTGAAGAATTTGATAGTGGTGATCTGCATATATAGCTGTTGGAATTTGGATGCATATTGATAGTTTTTAGACCCCTTAAACAATTGATTAAACCTAGGTAATTAGCCAAGTTGTTACTTAGTCCAATTAAACAAGTCTAGGTTATCACAATAATAAAGATCAAATCATGCAAAGCAGCGGAAAATAAATAACACACGATATGATCACCCAGGAAACCAAACCGGTAAAAACTTGGGGAGGATTTGACCTAGCTATCCTCAAGGTAAACCTGAATTCACTATCTTGAAAGAATCGAAGTTCATACAAAAGGACTTACAAGCATCCACGCTCGACTTCCTAATGCTACCAACCAGTAGAACTTACTGACACGACCACGTGCAAACTCCGAATCCACGGACTTCTTCTTTCTTGGATTCTCCACCAAATAAAAGCACACCCGCTTGTGTTTTCTTTAAGCTTCAATGGCAGCAACTGAATTGATCATCAAGGCATAGATAAATCTTCTCATTGAAAACCATAAGTTTGTGTAAAGGAAAGCTTCTCTAGATCTCACAAGAGATTTACACAAACCGCAAATATGAGCTCACCTAAAACGTGGCTAGGGTTTGCCTTTTATACTGAGGATAAATAAGAAACTCTAAAAACGTTTTAAAACAAATAGGACTGAGTTGGACGAATCGGCAGAAAAGCATTCTGCCCGAGCTTCAATCGGTCGAGTCTGTCGTTTGATCGATCGAGCCAGGCCGAAAGGCACAATGCTTCCTTGCTTTAACTCGATTCCAACTTTACATTGACACACAACTTTGAGCTAGCTTTAAACACTTCTAAACACATTGTTTTGATCATGGTTTGCCAACAATACACATTAGAATTCTAAATACATAAAATCCTAAACTTTAGAACCTAACAAACTCCCCCTTTGGCAATCCGTGACAAAACACAACTTAGAAGCTCAAAGTTTACAAAATAAAAAGCCCTTTACAAAATAATGCTCATAAAACAAATTCAATCCTAACTACTATCCATCAGTTGCAAGTGTAGACAGCAGCTCAATTGAATCAACCTGTATATTTCTCGAAACACTAAACAAAATGCATAAACGCATGTGTGGAAAATAAAAACAGGAAAACAAGAAAACAACAAATATGCAAACTAACTCTCCCCCTAAGTTAGATACACCAAAACATACTTGTATTTTCCACTATCATAAACAATCAATGTATCTCCCCTAAACAAAACAAACAGAATTCCCACATTTCATCTAGATCTACCCCTTTTTGTCACGTATTGACAAAGACAACTCAATAAAGAGTAAACGTACACAATAAAGGATAAGAGAAAATAGAGAATCCAGGGAACACAAAACAATTCAACTCTATAGAAAATAGAGACGACTCCCCCTATGAAGAGCAACAACTCCCCCGAAGAACCACAAAGGTTAAAAAAAAACTTTTCTCCTCCTATAAAAATAGGAAAAACAAAACAAGTTTTGGGAAAAACATTTTTGGGGAAAAATAAAAGGGGTGGGGAAAAATAAAAAGAAACAAACCAAGTTTTAAAAAAAAACTAAGTTGAGGATATACATGAAGAAAAAATATTCTCTCTTTCAATAAAATACAAACATGGCACTATGTGACCCATAAACAGTTGCATTGAGTAGAGAAAATATTTGTACATTGATTATCCATCATATCTCTTAAGAAAAATATTTTCTACAGTTCACACATAGAAATAGCATATACTAAAGAGTACATAACTCAAAAATTAATCAATCATTTTTTAAATCAAGTTGAGTACCCAATTTAGCAAAGTGTATGCATGTTATGTGTGAAAACAATGAGAGATATGACTGCAAAACTGCAAGATGGATACAAAAACAATGCAATGCATGTGAATCCTAAACACAAATGATGCATGTATAGATTAAATGACATGATGCATGAGCTAAGACAATAAATTAAGTTCAAAATAAGTTCAAACTCACAAAATTGGCTTGAGCATAGAGTTTCTTAACTAAAACCCCAAAAAAAATTTAAAACCACTTGTTAATTTTTAAAATAAATTGACCAATTGATCATTACACAAGTTAGAAAACTAATTAGAATGATCAATTACATTAAAACAACAAGCCAATTTCATCAATTTCAACCCAGATCTTCCAAAATCAAGACTTTCAATCAATTTGTCCTCAAAGCACAAGCATTAAACACATTTTGCATTAAAATCAAGGAACTTTTAATCTTGGATGGCCACAACAAAATCACACACAATATAATGTACCAAGTTTAGCAAAGAGTAACTTGTGTAGTGTGTGCAACTAGCAAAAGCTTGAGATACATTTGAGGTGATATGTGAATAGCAATCAATCACAAAGTCTACAAAATTCATCACATAGAATTTAAAAGAGACTATCACCTAAAGAGTTACATCATATAACTCCCACACCTCCTAGAACATAAGCTTGCAATCATGTAAGTCTCTTGAATTTTGCCTCATAATATACATACCGATTTTAATTAAGTGATTTGGCATTAAGTCTAATAGTACACACCAATTTTAAGCATTTATCAATTAAACCGAGGTTTCACCTTATGTTCTTTTTGTGCATGTGCTACACTTTCTCGAGCACAAAAATCTGAAGATATGCACTAAGGTATTCATGATTGGCTAATAAACAGTGGTGAGATGATTATTTATGTCTTTCTCAAAAGGATCAAGTCCAACAGTCAAAAAACATGTGACTTCAAGATTAAGACAAAGTGATAAACACTATAAACATCTTTCTCACACAACATGCACTACAAAGCTTCAACTAGTCAAGTGCAATAAATAAGCTCTTCAACGCTAAACAAGGTACATAAACTTGTTATGTAAAGATAATATGGCCAATCCTTGATTATAAATCCAAGATGTGAAATACAAAACACAAAAATCTTTTTGGTTTTAAAAACTATATGACCAAAAACAAAAAAATACATATTATGCTAAATGAACAATGCAAATGCAATGCATGACAGTACTTAACTAAGCTATAGAGGGTACACAAACAAGAAATATCAATTTCTTAATTAACCCATGAGTACATGTACAAATTAGTACATACCCACATAAAATTAGAAATAGCTTAGCACTTATATAACACATACTATTCAAGTTTCTCCACAATGTCAAGCATGTTCTAAATCAAGAGAGAGATATCATAATTCATGTAATCCTCAAGAAAAATAAAACTAGACACAAAATAAAATATTTTTGTCTTTTTGAAATTTTTCAATGTTTTTGGATTTTTTGAATAATCAAAACAACCTAAGAAAATAAAACAACCAAAAACTAAAAATAAACATGTCCACAATTAATTGAAAGAATTAAATCAAGGACAAGTAAACAACACTCACCTTAAAGAATATTTTCTCACCCATATAGCATGAGTCTTCGGCTTTGTAGGTGAAAATCCATGTGAAGCAGAGTGTATTTGAGGGATTACACCAATCTTCTGAGAGAGACTGAAATCCTGCAAATTCCTTTCACAAGCCAACAAGCTCAAATTTTTCAAAAGAATATGAAACAATTTATATGGACTTATGGCAAGAGAAATATCATCACAAATCCTAGATTGAAACACAGAATGCTTAAATTTCAATTTATGACAATTAGAACGAATGTGACCATGGACACCACAAAAGTGGCAAACAGGAATAAATTTAGGAAAATCAGTATTCCTAACAGCAAATCTATTCTCAGATTTTGGTTTTTGCCTCAACAAAGAACAATTTGGTCTAATATGACCAACAACACCACAAAGGTGACAAGTAGGCACAAAAACAAATTTATTATGCTCTCTAACAATAGGTTTAGACTTAGGTTTAGAAACTTCAGCATCTACATCAGAACTTTTACCTTTGTCTAACCTAGCAAAATAAGCCTTTTCATTATTATTCCTCTTAAAAGGAGGGATATAAACTTTCTCAGTTTTAGGCTTAAGAGAGACAGAAACACTTCTATTATCAACAGCAGACTTGGTACAAGTCAAATTTTCAATTTTAGCTTTAGATTCAACTAATTCTTGTTCCAAGCTTTTCATCTTCTCATCTTGAGGGGAAATTTGATTTCTCAAAAATTCATTTTTTTTATTAAATTCATCTAATCTAACAACCAATTCCTTTTTTTCAAGATTAGCCAATTTTAACTCTTCCTTGAATTTCTTAGCAATTTTCATAGATTTCAATAATTCCTTACGAAGAGTTTCATAGGCATCAATAAAATCACCAGAAGCATGAGCAGAAACATGATCAAAAAGACACTTCAAATTATCCATGACAACAGGGGTCAAGGATCAGCTCTTAGATTAAAAGATCTAAAACAGAAGAGCTACTCGCTCTGATATCATTTGGTAGTTTTTAGACCCCTTAAACAATTGATTAAACCTAGGTAATTAGTCAAGTTGTTACTTAGTCCAATTAAACAAGGCTAGGTTATCACAATAATAAAGATCAAATCATGCAAAATAGCGGAAAATAAATAACACACAATATGATCACCTAGGAAACCAAACTGGTAAAAACCTAGGGAGGATTTGACCAGCTATCCTCAAGGTAAACTTGAATCCACTATCTTGAAAGAATCGAAGTTCATACAAAAGGACTTACAAGCACCCACGCTCAACTTCCTAATGCTACTAACCAGTAGAACTTACTAACACGACCACGTGCAAGCTCCGAATCCACAGACTCCTTCTTTCTTTGATTCTCCACCAAATACAAGCACACCTGCTTGTGTTTTCTTTAAGCTTCAATGGTAGCAACTGAATTGGTCATCAAGGCGTAGATAAATCTTCTCCTTGAAAACCCTAAGTTTGTGTAAAGGAAAGCTCCTCTAGATCTCACAAGAGATTTACACAAACCGCAAATATGAGCTCACCTAAAACGTGGCTAGGGTTTCCCTTTTATACTTAGGATAAATAAGAAACCCTAAAAACTTTTTAAAACAAATAGGGTTGAGTTGGACGAATCTACAGAAAAGCATTCTGCCCGAGCTTCGATCGGTCGAGCCTGTCGTTCGATCGATCGAGCCAGGCCGAAAGTCACAATGCTTCCTTGCTTTAACTCGATTCCAACTTTACATTGACACACAACTTTGAGCTAGCTTTAAACACTTCTAAACACATTGTTTTGATCATGGTTTGCCAATAATACACATTAGAGTTCTAAATACATAAAATCATAAACTTTAGAACCTAACACATATAAATGCAAAAACTGGAGAGGATCCACTTAGATATGCTCCAGATTTATGAAATCAAGCACTACCAGCTACTTTTTAATAATGTAATATAAGCCTAGTAACACGCGAACCTTCCTTGGTGGGTCAATTTCATTGTCATTATGTCATACACCATTTTATTGGGACTAATTTCTTTTTTTTTTTTCAAAAATAAATAAGACTTTGGATTTTGAAAAGAATAAATTATAAATGTGAACCAAATTATATGCAAAACATGTGAAATTGATGTCAAGAAAAAAAAGTGAAATGCTGATATCCAACATCTAGAATCAAGTTAACTTATTTGTTTTCTTTCCCCTACGTGATTCTACTATTTATTTTTTTATTCTATTTTCCAAAGTGAGAATTCGGACGTCCAACATTGAGATTTCTCTTTATGAATATCTGAAGAAAAGTTTTTTTTGGAAACGAATATTTGAAGAAAAGTTAATATTTCTAATGTTTGAAAAAAAAAAAAAAAAAAAAAGGTTTACATCAAGATCATTTCACAAAGTGCAACTAATATTCATTAAAATTATAAACAAATGAAAGCTATGTACAATTATCTACTATTATAAATATGACAACATTTAGTTACAAAATTAGTTGTTAAGACATATGTGATTCACTTGTTAGGAACATATGTCACTATTTTATGTAATTGGCTAATCATTTGACATAATGCACTTTACTTATAATTGGATAGATCTAGGTGTTTTTAATACTTCAAGAAACTTTGTTTTAATTTCAAGTGTTGAAGTCATCAAGTCTGTCCAAGAAACAAGCTGAAAAGTGCAAGTTCATTAAAATTCGACAGCTAGCTCAACAACTAGCATGTGTCGAGGTTTAAGAAGTTGTGCAGCCCGTGTGCTCGACAGCTGCTCGACACCTCCAATCTGTCGAGGTTTAAGAAAGAAACAGAAATTTTGATCTGTTTTCTTGGAATCCATGAATGTGTCTTTGGGATTTCTTTTCTCCTAACCCTAGGCATATATAAGGCTTATTTTAGAGGCCGTCACATAAGAAAATACAAGGAGAACATATGCAAAAGGTGACCGATACCTTATTCTCTCTAAAAGAAACTACTGCGTCTTTTGCGCCTTAGGGTTTTGTAACCAAGTGCTTCTTGATTTTCATTGTTGATGAAGTGAAGAACTTTACAGCCAACATTTTCTTCAAGTTGGTGTGTTAGTCATGTACTGAGAGTCGTGCATCATTGATTAGTTACATACTGGGATCTGTGCAAAAGGTTGGCTTTCATATATTGAAGAGTTCAGAGATTCTAAAGCGGTAGAAGGTTTCTGCTGTGAGTTCATCTACGGGGATTGTAGAGTTTAGGGACAAAAGTTTTGTACTAGATCTAAAACTTCTCTTTACTATAATAGATTGCTTTTCAGGAAGGTTTCCCCCAAGGTTTCTTACTGTGAAATTAGTTTGTTTCATTGGTTTTCCTAGGTCATTATATTTTGGGTTTAAAACTTATTAATTCTATCAATCGGGGTCTAAATTTGCCAACATTAGGTTTAACCTTAGACTATAACCTTACTCAATATTTATTTATTGAAAGTGAATTTTGACAAATTTACCATTTGATTACATCTTTTTCTTATATCGTCTATGCTAGCCAAATTTCTAGAAAATTAAAGATCAATAACAATATTATTTTATAAATCGTTTAAATGACAAGTTTTTGTAGTTTAAAATTATGTGTAAAATATGAGCTTACATATCATATAGCAAATAATATTCTATTGACACAAAATTTGACAAGTGTATTAAGAGCGTAAAGAATATGCAAATTAACTATTAGATTTACAAAATATATATACAGTAATGTTTATTTTACTGAATAAATATTACTACATATTAGACTACAACTAATTTTGTTATTAAATTTTGTCCTTATAAATATATCAACACAAATATATCCATAATATCAACTTAACAAGGAGTTAACAAAAGTAAAGCAAAAAGAAAGATTTAAAAACTTGCAATATGTTGTATGTAGTGGAGTGGAGTTGTTTGAAAATGGAATCCAAGGATGCTTTTTATTATTTGTAAGAGTTCCTTAATTAAACAACCAATTAAAAAAATGCTATTACATCATTGCACATTCTTAGTATAATAGTCACTTCACAAGTATAAGTGTTTGTAGGGTGTAGGAGGCAAGAGCTAGGGTTCAAGTATCCAGGAGGAAGTTTCAAACACATACACATAGATTAAGTTACAATAGAATTCTATCTTAGATATACAAAAATGCTTTTATTTTTTATTCACTTGATCACCATTTCGCCATTATATCATAACACATATTTCATTTACAGCATGTACGTAGCTCATTCCTCGTTACATATATATGCTTGGTAAAAGTGTTTATGACATTAACAAGATATAAAGTAGGGTGGGTTTTAGTTTGTTCAACTTAATCTTCAAAAAAAAAAAATAAAATAAAAACGTTAACAATGTCTCGTGTTGTTCAATAAGCAATCTAGAGTTTGAACTCCTTTTATATGGAAAATTAATTGGTGTCTTGGCCTAATGCTAAATAGTAATCATCATGGAGCAGTAAAAGCAAAAAATAATAATCTACGTACAACTATATATTAACACAAATATAAGGCTAAATTACAAAGTTCCATGAACAAAAGTGAAGTTAGAAGACTAGATTGAATTTTGGTCAAAGTTAGATGGTACAATGTGAAATTTAAGCCAAATATAAGCATAAGTTAAATTAAATACTATTTTAGCTATAGTAAAAAAAATATAAATAAAAAAATAAAAAAATTAAGGAGATGAATAGAGGAAACTTGATGTGGGATTGTGTGTGGTAGAATTTCTCAAATAATATAAAGATGACACACATACACATAGACTAAGTTAGAGTGGAATTCTATCTTAGATATATAAAAAACTGCTATTAGTTTGTATTCATTGTCTAATCTGCACGTCACACATAGATCATATAGTATATATAATAGTAGGAATGTTAGTTGTAGTAGTTTTAGGTTTTGCCTTTCGGTACATTTTTTTGTAAGCAAGCATAATTATCTTTATTTACCCTTTCTCTTTAGAAATCTTTGCATTTATATTAAGATGTAAATTAATTGATATTGCGTTAATGGTAAATACATTAGTTTCCATATCATTAATGATTTATAGGTTTTGCAATAGTAATTATTGAGTAATGCTACCGTCACAAACTATTTTACAATATCTTTACTAACTATTGATGTGTTCAACTTTTTATTGGTTTCATTTAGGCCCGCCGTTAACATTACTTTTTTGTTTACCAATAACTACTCACCACTTAATAGTTTGTAAATTTTTTTTTTTTATAATTACAGCTTACCTAATTGTGGTTTCGCTAAAATTTAAGCTGCCTACCCTTCATTTGAAATTTGACATTTTACCCACCTGAAGTTTGACCAAAATTTAAGTTTCCTACCTGTAATTTGAAATTCCATAATGCAAGTGTTCCGATGGATAGTTTTTCATCTTATTTGATTTTGTATTTTTTATGTTTTTTGTGTTTTTGGAGGAGAGAAACATAAAAGTGGAGAAAAATTACATATTTTGCTCTATTTTTAATAGAGGTGGATGATAGATATCTAGCTGAGCTAACCTTAGGCGGGTAAAGTATCAAATTTCAAATCATAGGTAGACACTTAAATTCCGGCCAAATCATAGGTGGGTAAAATGTAATTTTCCCTAATTATTCATGTATGCAATTATATTTTCTTAATGAAATATACAAACACACTTATTAAAACTTGTGAAAATTTCAATTAAATATAATTTTATAAAAAAAAATTCTTCATATATATATATATTTTGTACAAAAATACGTAATTTCATAATTATAATAGTTATTAATAGATATTTTTTTATTTCCAAAAGAAATAATAGACATTTATTTTGATTTTGTTTGTACATGAAATATTAAATGTGATAATGATGACATTTTTTTTTTAATATCTATTTTTTATGGTTTTTTTTTTCTTCATTTAATCTTTTGCCTCAACAAAACTTTGCATTAATGTCAAAGTAATAATTCGTTGTCATGTGTTAATAAATACATGCATTTATTTGTATTACTTAATAATTGGTGATGCAATAATTATTTATGTAAAATGAATTTATATGGTTATTTTAAAAAAATTATAATTGGTTGACAAATCTTAATGTTTCAAATAGAAACATTCAAGGTTTTTAAAATTCTCTATGCGAAATGCTAACAGCTGCCCTTAGAGTAATGGTTAACAATGTATTTAAAGAAAGTTTTTATGGGAAAAGAAAAAAAAATTAATGTTTTGACAGGTTTTTTTTTTTTTTTCCATTTTCTATAAAAGTGGCGTTGAACTTTCCTAAAATGAATTGTTAACTATTGCCCTAAAGGCAGCTATTAGCATGACCCATTCTCTATTACCTTATGTAACATATAAAGAACCTTGCTATGGGTGCCTAAGTTTGTGCCTAACTTTGCATTAACGTAAGAATTATCATTTTATTTGCAATAATTTTTATAAAAAATAATAATGGATTTTACATATGAGATTTTTAATCACTTTTTTTTTTTTTTTTTTTTTGTGTGTGTGTGTGGGGGGGGGGGGGGGGGGGGATGTTGCTCACATTTTTTTGTTTTACAAAAAATTGAAATGACGACTAAGGAAAGGCTAACAAAAGAAGGTTCAATAACGCATCCAATCAAGGACATAAAGAATAATTGAGTGCTGTTTCTCAAAAATAAAAATAAAATAAAATAAAAATAAAAATAATAATAATAATAATAATTGCGTGCTTAAGTCATTGTCAGTTTCAACAAACTTGTATTTATGGAAAACTTTAATTAATTGTCATGTATTAATGAGATGAAAGAATTTATGGAGATTTATTAATGTTAAGGACATATTTTATGTAATTGGCTAATCCTTTGATAAAGAACACTTTACTTGTAATTGGATAGATCTAGGATGTGTTTAATACTTCAAGAAACATGTTGTTCAAGCCAAGTATTAAAGCCATGAAGATTGGACCAAGAAACAAGTGAAGAAGGGTTGTTCATTAAAGCTGGACAGATTCTCGATAGCTCTCAACAAATAGCTATCTATTGAGGTTTAATGAGTCTCGACAGCTCTCGACAGATTCTATCTATCGAGGTCTCGACAGCTCTTAACAGTTTTATCTATTGAGAATTACAAAAATCAGTTTTTCAGATCTGATTTTCGGTCCATGTTTATGTATTTGTGTAGGGTTTCTTTTTTCACAGCCCGAGACATATATAAAGCTTATTTTAAAGGCCATCACATAAGAGAATACATAAAGAACATATGCAAAAAGTGACCGAGTGCTTATTCTCTCTCAAAGAAGCTACTGCATCTTTGCGCCTTAGGGATTTGTAACCAAGTACTTCTTGATCTTCATTGTTGATGAAGTGAAGAACTTTGCAGCCAACATTCTTCTTCCTCAAGTTGGTGAGTGAGTCATGTACTGGGATTCGTGCAAAGGAGTGAGTCATGTACTGGGATTCGTGCAAAGGAGTGAGTCATGTACTGGGATCTGTGCATCAAAGGGTGGCATTCATATATTGAAGAGTTCAGAGGTTCTGAAGCGACAGAAGGTTTTTACTGTGAGTTCATCTACGACGTTTATAGAGTCTAGGGACAAAGGTTTTGTACTAGATCTGAAATTTCTCTTTACTATAGTGAATTGCTTTTCAGGAAGGTTTCCCCTAGGTTTTTTATTGTGAAACTAATTTGTTTCATTGGTTTTCCTAGGTCATCATATCTTGTCTTATTTAATTTTCTGCTGAGCATGATATTGATGTTTGTTTGTTTTAACAAGTTTTATACATAATAAATCTAATTAACAACTTAGGTTTAAAACTTGTTAATTATTTCAACTAGGGTCTAAATTTCCCAACAAGTGGTATCAGAGCGGGTACACTTTGATTAGATTAGTTTCCTAAGTGTGATCCTCGACCCCTGTTGTCATGGAAACTCTTGATTCTTTTGATTTGCATGATCTTATGTTGAATGATGATGATGATATTCAAGATGCCTATTGCAAGCTTTATAATTTTTGTATGAAATCTCTTTGATGTTCTACAAAATCAAAAGGTAAATTTAAAAAGGTCAAACTTGAAAAAGATGATTTGATTGCAAAATTGGATGAAGCCAATAATTTGAATGAGAATTTTAAAAATCAAATTTTATCTCAGGTAGATAAAATTAAGAGTTTGGAAGAACAACTAGTTGAATTTAAAGCTGAAGTTGAAAAATTAGCTAGTGCCAAACTTGTTGTTAAGCCTAACTCAAAAGAAAAATATTTTTATATTCCTATATTTACAAGGAATAATGAAGAGTTGAAGGCTAATATTGCTAGGATAGACAAAGGTAAAAATTCTGATGTTAACATTGAAGTTTCTAAACCTATGTCTAAAACTCCTTCTAGGTTGAATGAAAAATCTAATTTTTTCCCCATTTGTCATCATTGTCATACTGTTGGTCATATTAGGCCAAATTGTCCTAAGTTGAGGTCTCTGTCAATCTCTAAGGTTAGACCTCCTTCTAGGAAGCTGAGTAGTTCTAAAACTACTCATGTTTGTCACCATTGTGGTGTTCCTGGTCACGCTCATCCTAATTATTTCAAGTTGTTTCCCCATAAGCGAGTGTCCAATAGGTCTCATCCTTTGGCTAAAGGCTCTGTACCTATTCTTGGTGAGTTACTAAAAGTTTTAAGCTTTTAACTCAATTTTAGGGGAATTCTAATTCCTTTATGTCCTTTTGTAGTCATACTAGGACACATGCCTTTTCATCTTCACGCCCAAAGACTTGTGTTGCGTGGGTGAGAAAAGAGCCTGGGACTTAATTGTCTTTTCTGTTTGTCCTCTACTTTAATTCTTTCTATCTAAAGTAGGACTTTCTTTGCTTGATTTCTTATCTGCTTTTTGAATCATGTTTTCATGCATCTACATCTTTCTTTCATGTCTTTATGTTTTTTGTCTGTTTCTGTTTGGTTGTTTAGTTTTTATTTATTTATTTTTGTTTTCAAAATAAAAAAAGGGAAAAATAAGAAAAATACAAAAACAGTGTGTGTTTGTGTACATTGGTACTTGTATACCTTGAATTGCCAATGAGACAAAGTTTTCAAAACTTTGAATCTCATGTAGCTTAGGTGAGCATCTCTATGCACAACTAAGCAAGTGAGCTTTGTGGCTTGTATTTGTGATGAGTAAGATTAAGTAATCACTTATACTTAACACTCGTATCATTCTTTTTGATAGGAAAGACTAGAAAATCTTAAGAGAAAGGCATAAATAACCATCTCATCACTGTTGCCTGCCAATCATGAAATGACATTTGTATGCTTCGGCATGGCAAAAGTGTAATGTCAAAAACTTAACATAATTGGGTCTTTCTTTTCTCTCTCTTATATGCTCATGCATGATATGCTTAAAAGAAAATATGTAAAGAAAAATTAAAGCAAAAAGAGTCAAAATGCTTTAAAATATGATTGCAAGCATGTCTTCTAGGTGATGTGGGAGTTATAGGATGTACTTCAAATGTGATAGTCCCCATCAAACAGTTATGATTGTGTGTGAGTTAAATTAATTTGCTCATATCTCAAATCATCATAACATGTAGACACTTATGCAATCTTGCAATGTTTTTCACACACAACATGCAATATTCTTTGTTACTTTTGATACATGTGCAGGTACAATGTAATTTGGCCATCACAAGGTTTACATGTGTAAATGTATGCTCACTAAACTGTCTTGACTTGTTTTTAAAATATAAAATTGGTTAGACTTGTTTAGTGTGTGTGTGTTTATGGATCTTTGTCCTTAACAATTTTTTTGTTAAGAGATGATTTTGAGAGCTTAAAATGTTGTTTGGATCCTTAGTTGTGTAGCATGCTTGATTGCATTAATGTCTGTGTTTTTCTCTTCCTTAAAAATCTATTTTTAAGCAATCTCAACAGCTGCTAGACACCTCTTGATAGCTAGGCTATCTATCGAGCTCTTCAGCTTCTTTTTATTGCATTCTCGATAGCTTCTCGACAGCTTCTCAATCCATCAAGGTTGGCTTATGCTCGATAGCTGCTTAACAACTTCTCGATTTGTCGAAATCCTCTTGCATGCATTATTTTTTCACATGTTTTGCATGTTTCTATTATCTTGTCATCCATAGCATCTTGTTTCATTACATTCATGCATTTATATGGATTCCTTATGCCCCCCATTGATCATCCTTGATCATCTTTATGTTTCTTGGGTGAAGCTTTCTAGCTTCTTGTACCCTTTGTCAATCATGACAAAAAGGGGGAGAAATTGTGAAGAAATTGTGGTTTCTTTTTAAGATTCTACATGTTAGGGGGAGAAATACATGCCTTTGTAAGGGAGAGATGTGTTTCATCTTGTTAGGGGGAGTGTTTACCTCTTTGTTGTTTTAAGAGCTTCTTTTAGCTTCATGTATCTTTGGTCTTGTGACCACTTTGTGATAGCAAACCTTGTATTCATTATTGATATGTATATATATGATAAGGTTGTTATTACATTTTCACCTATCTTTTCATGTGTTGTTTCTTTTCTTACTTTATGCACATACTTCTTATTATTTGTATGCAATCTTTTATTTCTGTTTCACACTAAGATGCCGAGATGAGTTTTGCTTAAAGTGTTTTAGAAATACAGGTTGTCAAAGTCTTCCTTGCCATGAACTCTCTTCTTACAAAGTTTTTTAAGAGTTTGTGTTAGGATAGATTTTATTGTATTCAACAATTGATTATGAGTTGAGTGATTTATGGCTTCTCTTATACTTTATTTGTTTGCTGTGGTTTTGTCACGGATTGCCAAAAAGGGAGATTGTTTAGGACATATTTTATGTAATTGACTAATCCTTTGACAAAACGCACTTTACTTGTAATTGGATAGATCTAGGATGTGTTTAATACTTCAAGAAACATGTTATTCAAGCCAAGTATTAGAACCATGAAGATTGGACCAAAAAACAAGTGAAGAAGGGTTGTTCATTAAAGCTGGACAAATTCCTGACAGCTCTTGACAAATAGCTATCTATCGAGGTTTAATGAGTCTCGATAGCTTTTGATAGATTAATAGCTCTTGACAGCTGTATCTATCGAGAATTACGAAATTCAGTTTTTCATATCTAATTTTTGGCCCATGCTTATATATTTGTGTAGGGTTTCTTTTCTCAAAACCCTAGACTTATATAAGACTTATTTTAAAGGCCATCACATAAGAGAATACATAGAGAACATATGCAAAAAGTGACCGAGTGCTTATTCTCTCTGAAATAAGCTACTGCATCTTTGCACCTTAGGGTTTTGTAACCAAGTGCTTCTTGATCTTCATTGTTAATGAAGTGAAGAACTTTATAGCCAACATTCTTCTTCCTCAAGTTGGTGAGTGAGTCACATACTGGGATTCATGCAAATGAGTGAGTCACGTAAAGGGATTCGTGCAAAGTAGTTAGTCAAGTACTAGGATTCGTGCGTCAAAGGGTGGCGTTCATATATTGAAGAGTTTAAAGGTTCTAAAGCGGTAGAAAGTTTCTGTTGTGAGTTCATCTATGGGGATTGTAGAGTCTAGGGACAAAAGTTTTGTATTAGATCTGAAACTTCTCTTTACTATAGTGAATTGCTTTTCGGGAAGGTTTCCCCCTAAATTTTTTACTGTGAAACTAGTTTGTTTTATTGGTTTTCCTGGGTCATCATATCTTATCTTATTTAATGTTCCACTATGCATGATATTGACATGATATTGATGTTTGTTTGTTTTAACAAGTTTTATACATAATAAATCTAATTAACAATTTGGGTTTAAAACTTGTTATTTCTATCAACTGGGATCTAAATTTCCCAAGAATTAATTATTTATTAATGGTGTATTTATGGCCATCCAATTTTATATAGTAAATTTGAAAAAATTAATGTAAGAAATCATTCGATTTGCAATACTTTTTATATATTAAAAAAATTGATTTGACATATGAGATTTTTACTCTTTTTTTTTTTTTTTTGGAGAATATTGCTCACATTTGGTTGTTTTGCAAATAATTTAAGGCAAAAACACCACTTTGGTCCCTATATTTTGGGCTTACGATCAATTTGGTCCCTATATTTTAGTAGCAGTGAATTTGGTCCTTGTTATTTTTAAGTTGCAATTTGTCCCTACCGTTAACTTACTAACAGAAAATGCCTACATGACAAAATGTTTGTCTTGTTGGCGCACACGTGGTTAATATAATTATATATTTAAATATTTAAAAAGCCACCTAAGCATTTTAATTTTAAAAAATTCCATTTCAGAAAAAGACTAAAAGATTAATTGGAAAATGGAAAGTACAAAAATAAAGAAAATGATTTTTTTAATCTTTAAATTATTTTCTTTTCTTTTTCATCCTTGGACTTTCTTAGCTTAGATAAAAAACACAATATCCAGCAAGACAACAATACAACAATCTGAAATCAAACATTCTAGTAGCACTTTCTTTTATTTTCATCTTCGCCTCTCTCTCACACACAGAAGCAAAAATCCAAATTTATTTTTCCAATAACCGTGGCTAACCATGGTGGAGCAAGAGGGGACATCAGTGGCTTCATGTGAGAATAAGACATCAGATGCCCAAAGGGAGCCATGGACGCAGAGTACGCCATCATGGATGACACGAGGAGGAGAAGTGGGTCTCATCCATTCTAATAACTCAGTAGAACATATCTACCTCCACTCACTTTGTGATGGGTGATTAGGATTCGATATCGGCGAATAGATCTAGGCCTTGTGGTTTTGAATGCACTATTCGATTATAAATGGCAAAACCAATTTCTGGTTGTTGAAGGGTTTCGGTCTTGGGTAGTTGAGTTTTTCAACCTTCAATGGTTTGGATATTGATGTTGGCTATAAATGGTTAAATATGGAGTATTGATAGCTGGGAAGTTGTGTGAAGTTGCTAGGAAAATAGATAAAAAGAGAAGAATATGAAATAAAATTGAGTTTGGGTGATTATTGATTAGTTTTAGATTGTTGTGTTACTGGGAATAGTGTTTGGAAGCTAAGAAAAGTTTTTAAGAATACAGAAGAAAATAAAAGAAATTGAGGACTATTATAAAAAATAATATATATTTTTTGTCTTTCAATTAATCTTTTTGTTTTTTTTTTTGACATGGATTTTTTTTAATTAAATGCATAGGTGGCTTTTTAAATATTTAAATATTTAACTATTTAACTTTATATTATTATATTATCTACATGTGAGCCAACAAGACAAACCATTCGCCACATAAACATTTTCCGTTAGTAAGTTAACAGTAAGGACTAAATTGACTGCAACTTAAAACTAACAGGGACCAAATTGACTACTACTAAAATGTAGGGACAAAATTGATCGTGACTCCAAAATTAAAGACTAAAATGGTGTTTTCACCATAATTTAAATGAAAACTAACAAAGCACCAAAAACAAGTTCAATAACACATGCAATCCAGAATATAAAGAATAAATTTCTTGAAAAATAAAAGAATATAAAGAACAATTGTACGCTTAAATTATTGTTAGTCAAAATAATTAAATATTCATGAATTTACTCAAGCAATATGATCATATTTTTAATTATATTAATCTTAACCATTTATTTTGTAAACTCCTTTTACATACTTGTAAATTTTAATATAATATATTTGCTCATATATATAGAAGTCATTTTCTCAACATATATATATATATATATATATATATATATATATATATATATATATATTGAAATCAAAGCCATAATAGCCTAAATTTGTGCAATGTTTAAAAAATATCTTTTTTTTTTTTTTTTTTTTTTCAAAAACCAACCAGACTTCATTCAATTAATAAAACGAGAATCCAAATACAGAGCCTCATGGGCTGGTGGTGGTAAGTCTTCCAACCACACAATTTCATCATCTAATAGACTAGCATAGCGTGCTAAAGAATGGGCAACAGAATTGCCACTACGGTGAACACAATTAAATAAGGCACATCGAAGACCAGATACTAAGCAGTGAATGTCCTTATAGATCACACCCAGCCGAGACAAGTTCGGATCAGTGGAAGAAATAGTCTGCATGACTGTCACATTATCACCTTCAACAATCAAGTCAGAGAAACCAGTGTCAACAACGAACTCCAGAGCTCTCCACAAAGCTAAAACCTCCGCTTCCTCACTATCATCCATGGCATCCCCCTTTGCTGATAATGCTGTTATCACCTCCCCTGCTGCATTGCGGATTACCACCCCTACACCGATGCCTTCTTGCTTGCAAAAATCGCCACATCAAAGTTCAGCTTGTAAAGCAGACCTGACGAAGGTTCCTAGTTCTACAGAATCCCAGGCAAATCTACTACTGCTGCCAAGGACATTTGAGCCTCTCTGTACTCCTGCAAATAATCCATAGCTCTCCTATTTAGTTGCCTAGGTTCCTGTATTTTTCCCCTATGAAGGAGCAAGTTCCGTTGGTGCCAAATTTGCCAACATTGGACTAGAAAGAGTTCAAGCTCCTCTTCGGACAGTTTAGTCACCATAAATTGAAAGAGTTGCTTAAAATCATCCTTTACACCTCCACATTTCTGGATTCGAGCAATGGAGCCATACTAGACATCTTGTACTGCACCGCATTCCCAAAGTGCATGAATCACACTTTCAGGAAAACGTTGGCACAAGCCACATTTGTCTTCCTTTAGAATTTTCCAACGAAATAAATTCACCTTCGATGGAAAAATATCTAGGCATGCCCTCCAGCCAAATACTTTAATTTTGCTGGGAATATGTAGTTTCCATAGTCTATTCCACAACATGTGATCTGCCTTCTGCTCTGAACACTCCTCTTGTCCAGTGCTCTCTCTTCCCATCATTCTAGGGACATGATATCCCGATTTCACAGTATATCTTCCATTGCGACAGTGAAGCCATATCAGTTTGTCTTGAACCTGCCTCCTACTTAAGGGAATTTTTAGAATTGCCTCAGCATCAAACCGATGAAACACCATAATGATCCGCTCCCTATCCCATTGATTTATCCTCCAATCAATTAGGTTTGACACCCTCCATTCCAACTCATCAATTTCAGGTTTAATCAGTACCTTATTCGTTGGATGCTTAGGTATCCACCTCTCCTCCAAAACTAGAATAGAAGAACCTGTTCCCACCCTCCAATAACAGCCCTTCTTCAAAATCTCCTGGGCAGCCAGCACACTCTTCCAAATGTAGGAGCTATTTGGACAATCAGTAGCCTCTAAGAAGTTGCACTGTGGGTAATACTTAGCCTTGAAACACTGGGATAGAAGTGAGCTTTGATCTTGTAGCTTCCGCCAGCCTTGCTTTGCCAACATAGCCAAATTAAAGCTTCTAATATCCCGGAATCTCATACCACCTTCCTTCTTAGGCTGCGTCAAAAAACTCCAACTCTTCTGATGGATTTTTCTTTCATCACTAGCCTATCCATACCAAAATTTAGCACACAAGGCATCAAGCTCATTACATAACTTCACCGGTAGCAAAAAAAACTCCTATAGTATACGTTGGGATTGATTGGGCCACTGCTTTAATGAGCACTTCTTTTCCCACTCTAGATAATAGTCTACCCTTCCACCTCTGCAATTTTTTCCAAAACCCTTTCCTTAAGATAGGAAAAAGTATGGTACTTAGCTCTACCAACCAAAGTCGGCAAGCCCAGATAGTATGGTACTTACCTCTCTCACTCTCAGAGCTTGTTTGATCCATTGCCTTTGCCCATCTGATGTGTTGCTATTGAAATAGATTGACAACTTCTCAAAATTGATGCATTGTCCAGAAGCTTTTGCATATAGTTGTAGAGTATCAGATATCACCTGCACTTCCTCCTGATTTGCTTGGCAGAAAATTAGAGAGTCATCTGTAAAGAGCATATTAGAGATACTAGGCACCCTTCTACAAATTTTGACACCATGAAGCCTCCCATCAATTTCAGCTTTTGAGAGCAAAGAAGTGAAATCTTCTACACATAAAAGAAAGAGGTAAGGTGATAAAGGGTCCCCTTGACGGAGTCCCTTAGGTGGAATAATGTTGCCATATGCTTTACCATTAATATGAACAGAAAATGAGGGAGTGGTAACACAACTCATCACCCTATTGATCCATTCTTCAAGAAAACCCAATCTAACCATCATATCTCTCAAAAAGGGTCATTCAACCCAATCATACGCTTTACTGATATCAAGCTTCAATGCTAAAGCTCCTTTCTTCCCCTTTTTTCTCTAGTGCATGGCATGTAAAGTTTCATTTGCTATCAATATATTCTTTGTAATAAGGCACCCTAGCACAAAAGCGTTTGGGTGGGAGAAATCAACTGAGGTAAAATTATCTTCAGCCTATTACCCAACACCTTAGACATTATTTTGTAAATAACATTGCATAAACTAATAGATCTAAAGTCTAACATCTTTTCATGAGACTTAACTTTTGGTATGAGAACAATATGAGTATAATTAATTTTAGGTATCATGTTACCAAAGTCCAAAAAATCCAACAAAGTAGTATTAACATCATTACCAACAATATGCCAAAACTTCTAGTAAAAAAGAGGATTCATAACATCGGGTCCAGGAGCCTTAGTTGGTCCTATCTGGAACAATGCTATTTTAACTTCCTCCACACTGAATGGCTTGGATAATACTTCTAGCATATTTGTTGTCATCATTTCATTTTGATCAAGAGCAACACTGGTTTTCCCCCTTTTCATTATTATATTTTGTTCATTCATATCCGGGTTGCACTCCTCCTTACCTTTTATTCTCTTGCCCAACACAGACCTGGCCCTTTCCTTAATTAGCTCCACAGGCCCAAAATCCATTCTTGTTAACCTTTTTCAAGGCCTATTACCAGACTCAGCCTTCAGCACGTTCACGGGATCCTACACATCTACACCTGCTTCCATGTTTGAAATTGGAATATAAGCCTTTGAAACAAATACACCTACTTCCATACCTTCCTTATCCGTACCCTTAATCCCTTTAATTTCGGATTTAGCACAATCCAATTTCGAAACTGTTCTGGAATTTCCGTTGTTTCCTTCCACACATAATGTAGCCTGTTGCCTAGAGTTTGTGGCAGAAGCTTTGCCATCTATCGTCACTACCTTCAAACCAGACTGACCAGCCCGCACCTTTCCTCTCCTATCGTCCATTGAAACCTCCTCCTTGTTATTATCCCAATGAAAAGGAGAACGATTCCGACTACCTGTGGCCTTCATCCAGTCCATCCAGTCCCCATATTGGCATACCACCTCCTCACCATTCTTCGTTTGTGCAAAATACGAAGCACAATGTTTTAAGTTGTGTCCCATTAATCCACGGTAATGGCAGAATAAGAGGAGGCTCTCATATTTAAAATTAACCCAGTGACTTTGTCCATCAGATCCAGCCAAGAACGCACCACTACAGATTGGTTTTGTGATAGGGAGGGCAACTTTAACCCTTATGAAATATCTCTAACCTTCAGATTTTTGTTTTTTCTCAACCTCAACCACTGTACCCATTCGGCTTCCCACTGCCTCAGCGATTGTAAGCGACACCAAATCAAAAGGAGGCCCCTATATTTGCAACCAGAGAGAGACCGAATCAAACTTTACGTTCACCGCCGTCGTTCCCACTTTCCATTGAAGCAGCATCAACACTTGATTATCAAAGGACCACGGCCCACCCTTTAGCACACGATTCATCTTAAACTCAGTGTTGAACTTGAGTTGAAATAGATTTGATCCCACTTTAACAATCTGAACACCTTCCTCTAGTCCCCACACCCTTTTCAAAGTACTCAGGGCTGCCTTTTTATTAAAGGGGCGACAGGTAAGGAACTTACCTATCAGACTAAGTGCACAGTTCTCCAATCCTTCCCTTCGTCCTTCATCCGGAATATCAATAATCTCTTCTTCCTCCGTAGTCAATCAAATATTCTCCAATATATACGTAACATCATCTGCCATGATGCCAAAGTGAAGAAAAAGAAAAAAACGCAGACCCTTAGGAAAGCCTAAGGGAGGGAGACCTCATAGCTACGAGAGGGAGAGCTCTTACTAGCGAGGAGACCGAAGAGTTGTTAATTGTTAAATGGTGTAAATACATTTATTTACATGTATTAGTTATCTAAAAGGAATTTTATGATTATTATTTTATTTATTAATTATATTCCAAAATCGATTTGAAATATGTCATTCTTATGTGACTTTTTTTTTTTTTTTTTTTGGATAGATACTGTTTGAGGGATTTTTTTTTTTTTTTTTTTTTTGGGCAACAATTGGGTTCACTAACATAGTTTTTAAAGTGGATTTAATTTTAGTCATTAAGTCTTCACGACGCACAATCCGGGGTCCTTCTCCATATACCTTTTTTTTTTTAAGAATCAAGACAGCAATATATTATCAGCTTAGGTCATTCAAATCAGCTATATATACAGAGTTAAGGTCTAGTGGTATTTCTTCCATCCAAATAGACATATCAGGGGTAGAGGATGCTCGTCGAGCTAAGGCATATGCAATCTATTACAATGCCTCCTAACATGAGATAAACTAAGCAATGAAAACCGAGACATAAGGATGTGAATATCTATAGTTAAATGTCCATAGTGAGCCAAAGAGTTGCAGCCCTTCGCTAAAGATTTAATCAATACTTCAAAGTCCCCTTCAAGAGTGATGTTGTCGAAACCAAGTTCAAATGTAAGCTCCAATGCTTTCCGTGCAACCAAAACTTCTACTTCTATCATTGAAACAGGCGGGGGTATTTGCTGAGTAAGTGAGGCCATGATCAGTCCTTGGTGGCTCCGGATCACTACTCCTATGCCAGCAAGTCCTTCCTCTACAAAGGTTGTCGAAGTTGACTTTATAGGCCTGTTGATCCGGTGCCTTCCAACTTGCTACCTAATGTTGTCTGGGTTGTTGAACACCAACGCTGCAAGAATTTCTCTCCAAGATTTGGTCTTAAGCAAAATCAACCACCTGGCCGAGTGGAAGTGCAGGCTTGCCCAAGTGCAAGTTATTCCTCCTATTCCATAGTGTCCACAGTATAGCAGCAAAAAGGTCGGCCTCCCTGTTACCTGCAAAAATGAGCTCAAAAATGTAAATGAAAGAGGAGCACGCCTGAAGTGTGCTGTGGTTCCATTGAGCCTGAGATCTCCAAACAGGGTGCAAGGCTAGGCAGAGGAATAAGGTGTGAACCACATCTTCCTGATGCACTTTGCAAGCATCACAGCAACCCTAAGTAATGACCCTTCTATGGATCAGATTTGTCTTACTTTAAACTCCCTGTCTCACTTTGTCACGAACTTGAGAGCATGATTTGTAGATTTTTTTGGGGGCAAAGGGGTGATAATAGGAAGATCCATTGGGTGAAGTGGGCGGAGCTTTGTAAACCCAAGGCACAGGGTGGTATGGGGTTAAAAGATTTGTCTCTATTTAATGATGTGCTTTTAGCCAAACAAACTTGGTGTTTGCTTCATGACAAGTCATCTTTATTCTACTGTGTTTTCAAGGTAAAGTTCTTCCCTAGTGCCTCGGTTATAGAGGCAAAAATTCCAACCAACTCCTCGTATGCTTGGAAGAGTATTATGAAGGGCATGGATGATCAAACGAGGAGTGAAATGGAGGATAGGGTTGGGTAGGTCTATCCATATTTAGGGTGAAAATTGGTTGCCCAAATCATGTAATTTCAAGGTTTTATCACCACGAATTGAGGGGTGGGGAGTGAGTATGGTTTATGACTTGATTGACTCGGACCTTAAGGAGTGGAAGACAGATGTCATTGATAGTATGTTCTATGACTTTGAAGTAGCCCTGATAACAAATATGCCTCTCTACAGATCAATTCAAGACAAAGTCCTAATTTGGCCTTTTAACCCCGATGGAATCTATACTATCAAGTCCAGGTATAGGTATTTACACGAATAGCAGCAACACGGTTTGCCCGGGCCTTCAAACATTTCGGTGCTCAAGCCACTATGGAAGAAAATTTAAGGGCTTCAAGTCCTAAATAAAATCAAGCACCTGGCTTGGAAGGCTTGTAAAAATTCATTGCCAACCAAGACAATTCTCCATATTCTATTTAATTTATAGTTGTATAGGTAGTTACTCACTAACAATTAACAACTATCAATCTTTTATTCATAGTCGCAAAATATGTATTGTATAGTGAATTAATTTTTAATTTTAGTTTTTTTTCTTGTGTATCATAAGGTATGCAAATACTTAATAAAATTACCAAAATATTATAGATATACATATATAAAAATACATTCAATATAAATTTGAAACATATTCATTTAATAACTAATTTAATCATCAGCTATCTAATAATATTAACAAAACTAACTAAATAAATCAAATTAAAATATATTTACAATTTTTACATTCAAATTGATCAAACTTAAAAGTGTCAATACATGATATACAAGTTAAAAATAATAATTTCTTTCTCATTGTATGCATTATATTGCCAATTGAACTTTATTTACGACAATATTGTCATCTTTTCATCATTGTGCAAAATAATCTCTTCTTCTACTTTAGCATTTACTTTTATTAGTATGCTATTTTCAATAATTTTTAAAAATATTTCTTCTTGTTATTCTTGATTCTTGGGCTTACAATGATAATAATAATAATTATTTATATAGTAATTTAATATGATATTTACATTATAGACAAGAATTCATAATTTGAAAGTGAATTAACAACTTGTTGGACAAAAGGAAAACACAAATTTTGACTAATAACCTAATTTAGATCCATATATCTATGTATCATTTTATTGATACCAGTCATTGAACTTCTTTAATGCAAGTTCCACTTGGCTTGGAGAATACAATGCAATTGGTAGAGAGCTCTAACCATTATATAGATAAAGGTTAGGGTCTAGCACCCCTCCAGTTTTAAAGTCTCCCGTTCTCTCCTATTTTAAAACTAATGAAAGACACGTGGTAAAAATAAAATCCAAAGGTTACAAAGATGCCACGCCAAATACAACTTTTTAATTCTCACCTAAGAAATCTAACCACCCTCTTTCTCTTTCTCCCTAACAAGCCTTTCCTCACTTATTTCCCTCTCTCTTCTTCTCCTTCAACACCACCACCTAAGCATCATAGGCACTGAAATCAAAGCTTACCGAAAAAGAAGGGTAATGATAGGCCAAAAACGAATCGACCCCTTATGATAAATTAATTGATTAATTAGTCAAGTTTATTAATTAATCAAATTCACATGCAAACGCGTGGTAGCACAAACAAATCACCAATTAAACTAAGTATGTAGCAGAAAATAAATAACACGGTGATTTGTTTACGAATGGGGAAAACTTACACAGCAAAAACCCCACCAGGTGATTTTAAGGTCACCACTCCCGAAACTTCACTATTATCACAACAAGCGGTTACAAGTAAAAGAATCCCAGTACCTTATACAAACCTACAGTTGAACACTTACCCCAATACCCAATTGGACTTGTTCTGTAGTAACAATTTCTCCTTTTGATGCACGGCTTCTAAGTACGTGACTAACCAATTGTGCGGATCTCAGTACGCGACTTCAATCACCAATTAGAGAAGGTTGTTGGCTGCAAAGTTCTTCAGTTCTTTCACATGATAAAGATCAAGAAAATGCTTGGTCATAAAACCCTACGGTGCACAAACACAACAACTTCTTCAAAAGAGATTAATTAGGGTAAAACTTTGTCTTTGGTCACAGTTTGCTTGAACAGACTTTTCTCAAAGCTTATGCAACTTGTGAACTCTTTGACTGCTCTTAAAATAATCATTTTATATGTCTAGGGTTAGGAGAAAAGAAGTCCCAAAGACACATTCATGGATTCCAAGAAAACAAATTAGAATTTTTGTTTCTTTCTTAAACCTTAATAGATAGGAGGTGTTAAGTAGCTGTTGAGCAGGTGTCGAGCACATGGGCTGAACAGCTTCTTGAACTTCGACATATGCTAGCTGTCGAACTTTAATGAACTTGCACTTCTCAGCTTATTTATTGGGCAAACTTGATGACTTCAACATTTGATCTTGAAACACAGTTTCTTGTAGTATTAAAAATACCTAGATCTACCCAATTACAAGTAAAGTGCGTTTTGTCAAAGGATTAGCCAATTACATAAAATAGTGACATATGTTCCTAACAAGTAAATCACATATATCCTAACAATCTCCCCCTTTGGCAATCCGAGACAAAACCACAACAACCAAATGAACATATAAGAGAATTCATAAATCACTCAACTCATATTCATTTGTTGAATACAATAAAATCTATCCTAACACAAACTCTTGAGAAACTTTGCACGAAGGGAGTTTTTGACAAGTAGACTTTGACAACATGTATTTCTGAAACACTTTAAACACAACACATCAAGGCATCTTTGTGTGAAATAGAAATAATAGATTGCATACAAATGATAAGAAGCATGTGCGTAAAGAGAGAAAAGAAACAACACATGTAGGGGGTAGGTGAAAGAAAAACATACATCCACATATATAGAAGAATAAGTACAATGTATGTCAATAAATGGTCACAAGACCTAAGGTACAAGAACAATGTATCTATAAAAGAAAGAAAAGAAAAGATACATAACATCCTTACTACATCCCTCAAGATATCAACACTTCCCCTAACAAAAATGTCTATACTAACAATGTCCTATACTAACTCTCCCCCTAAGTATGACTACTCTCATATACCAAAACTACTCCCCCTTTTTGTCATGAGTGACAAAGGGTAGAGTGTCAAGTAGACATTTTATCGGCAGAGCTAGCATCTCCATTATTATCATCAGAAGCATCATCGTCATCACCCCCATCATCATCCTTATTGTCAGAATCAAAATCAAAAGCCACTAGAGGAGGTGGTGGAGGAGAAGCCTCAGGAGTAAAACCACCAATAGTCACCTGCCATCTAGCAATGCGGCCAACATGGACATTCAACTGATACAACTCTGTAGAAAGTGTATCTAGGCGAGCATCCATGCGCTGAAGCTGCGCCATGATGTCTCCTAGTGACACATTACTCGTGGAAGAGGAGGGAGCGAATGTGGATCGAGCAGATCGAGATGGTGCCGGACAAGTGGGAGTTGCTGAATCTGTCTATCACAACCTGAACTGCACCCACTACTTTTACGGTAGCGGCGTTTATCGCACAAATATGAGTGAAGTGGTTGGACACAGGAAAAGGGACGGAAAAATGGCATAATATTCTCATGATAGTGGAAGGAAAGATGAGCTTATCACGGGATGCCAAATCTAGATGAACAACTATAATAGACAGAATGAAATGAGAAGGGAAATCAATAGTAAGATGCTTAAGAAGGGACAACAAAAACTGAGCACGAGGTTTTGTGATAGAGTTACAATGAGAGAGAGGATGGAGTACGAAGTCATCACCATGTTCAAAAATTGAGGGCTTTTTGCAAAACCGAAATAGTAAGTGAACTGGCACTCACCCCACTAGAAAGGACGCTCACAACCAGGGTAGTTAGGGAACTCTACCCTAGGAACTCGAAGCACATTCGCAACAAGCTGCAATGTGAGAGGAATGTGTGTACCTCAAATGCGAGTGAAGAAAAGAGGTACTGAACAATCAATCTCGTGCATGTTGGAGTAAAACTCCTAGATAAGCACGAGAGGACAAGTGATCGGCTCATCATATAGTGACTCCCATCCTCGACTGTGAATGATTTCGGGAAGGTCGGTGTCGACAAAGTCCACCAGAATGACTCGACGTTCGGAATGAATGACACATCTAGAAAAGTTCTCCGAGAATGCCTTGTTGGCATCATCATAACAAAACCGAAGAGAGATAGGAGCAGAATTAGAAGATGAAGAAGCTTCAGAATGAAGAGGGTTCCAAGCTGGAGTAGATTTACACTTAGGTGCCATAGACACGACTAACGTAAGTAGAAAGAGAGGGAGACAAAAAGAGACAATCAAAAAAGCTCCAAAACAATTCAAATATAGCAAGTATATTGAAATGGAGTACGTATGTATAGGAAATGCATGAACATGTGACATGCAAAGTAAATTACATCATGGGCTCAGCCTAATCTAATCTTGAATTTTCAATATGTGTATAAAGCACTATGAACGTTTCGACCCCCAATTTCCAAATTATCAATTCAAGCTTATTATCAAACAATTAATATGTAGAATATGAACATAAGCATAAAACAGAATTGATAAACAATCTAAACCAAATAAAAAATCACATCCGTAGCAGAAATTAAATGGCAAAGATTAAGGAAAGAGAGATGCAAACACAAGGACAACACAACGATGTGTTATCAAAGAGGAAACTGAAGCCCTCGGCGTAAAACCTCTCCGCCGCACTCCAAGTGGTAAATAATCCACTAAAGAATGTAGTTGGGATACATGAACGGCAGAAGACCTTCCAAGCCTAATCTACCCAGTATACCTAAGCCCTCCAAGCTCCTACTCCAATGAGGTTACGCCAACCCTATTTCTTTTTTAGCTTATCGGATTCCGCTATAACCCATAGCATCAACCAATATGAATTGGTTCCTTCTGAATTGCTTCCTAAAGCACCAAAAAGCCTTTTCATAGATATGGGTAAGGTGAGAAAAGAATTTGGTTAAATAATCTCTCAAGGATGTAACAATGGAGAGGGTGAGAGTTGAGGAATTTGAAGAGTCATTATGTACAGATTGTGGATGAGTCAATCTTTTTTTTTTTAAGGTTTCTCTCTCAAAATTCTCTCTGGAAGCTCTCTATATTTCGTGGGTATAAGGGGTATTTATACTGGAGTGAGAAAGGAATGCGAAGAATTAGTTTTTCCATAACAGAGTGGACTGCGACTTGGCCTCGCGACTTGACTAAGTCACGAGTCCAAGCCGCAAGCTATTTCATGACAAAACCCTAAAACAAACTCCAGACTTAACATGTGAGTTGAGAACAGTTGAACAAAACTCACTCACACCTAAATCTAGAATCTGTGAAGCTCTTGAATCATAAGAACAAGTATCTCCTGAAACACAACACAATTTAATCATTGTATGCAGAAAACTTGTAATGCATATGAAGCAAGCACAATGTGATCAAGCAAAATGGAATAAAGCAATAAACCAAGGCTTGTCCATACAAGCAATCACTATAGAATAGTGACCACAATGCTCATTCACATATGGAATGAACATCCAGACATGCAAGCTAATAAGCTTAAATGCAAAGTATCATTTGCATGTCCAACACTCAACCAATGCACAAAACATATATGCATCTAGGAACAAGATCCTACTGGGGCACAAGAGTGATGTACATAAAGAAAATGCAAAACATTAAACAACATGTACTATTCTACAAAGCAAAGGTACAAAACATAAAGTACATAGAAACTGAATATAAACTAAGTCATGTGATAACAAATAAACAAAGCATTAAACAAAGGTAGCTCTTGCTCAACATCAGTACTTCCCCTATCATTATACTCCCTCTTTTTGTCGTGGGATAGCTAGTCCTCACTTTTTTCTAGCTTCCTTTGGATTTGGTATCATCGGGTTTGGAGAGAAGTGAACTTTGTATCACAATGGATGTGGTGATGGTGCAGGAGAGTAGCAAGCCTAGAAATCTTGGTGCTAATATTGTGGATGGATGCCATAATGTTATCTAATTGCTCATCATAGGAGGATGAGGCAGAGTGTGAACCAATAAGAGGTGCTAAACTTTCCATCTTGATTCCCTTCCGATTATGACCAATGCTAGCATTGAGTGTACAGATGTTGATTGGACTTTGCTTCGGGTAAGGAGACTCATTGTTAGATGGATGAATGCCTTTGAGCTTCAAAATCCTTGAAATGAGGCAGCAAAAAGGAATGCATACCCTTGAATCAGTTCATAGAATCGTTTTGCACAAAAAAATGAAAGATATGAGCACAAATGTCGATCTCTTCATCCGAAATCAGATCATGAAGGAACAAAGCTCTCCTTAGCTTCATATATCCAGTGCTAGATAGAGGATATAGATTGTGGAACATGATTATGGTAAGCACCCTTAGTTCGGGAGATAGGAAAGAAACACTAATTGAATTCCCAGTTTGGGAGAATTCCAAGTTTCATCCAAGGGTTTCCCGAAGTAAATCTTCGTCTAGATTTAAATCATCATATACCGGTGTTGTAGCAAGCATTGGTCAGTTGATGTGTAGGATATCTACCAGATAAACAGGAGACACGGAGAAACTCTTTCCTCTAACCCAGCATTCGAGCTCATCTCCTTCAACAATGGCATTAGCATAAAATTCTTTCACCATGTTCATGTACGCAACATCAAGGTCAGAGAGAAGAAAGTTCCAATCCTTGGTGGCAAACCATATGGGAATGTTGGTTTCACGAAAAGATGGTTGGTCAACAGCCCGTTCAACTAGTGGTGTGGCGTCTCAGAAATAATTTTCATAGGTCTAAAATGCAGTATAGGATCTGAATTTATGGGGATCATATACTCCAAATGGTGATCGGGTCCTTTTTGGCCTAGGAAAGGGGTCATCAACATTAATCACCGGCTCTTTTCCCTTGTTGCTACCGCCTTTCACAGCTGCACTCTTGAATGGAGACATTTATAAGCTGCATCACGTTACATCAGAGAGCAACAGAGACCACACAAGATAACAAACTCTATTAGCACAGAGTTAGGCCCCAAAAACAATGTGGAAAAACCCTAAAATCATTAGATTTTAATCACAATCATGTCATAGATTGCGTGTGTGCTACAAATAACACTTCTCAGCTTGTTTCTTGGACAAACTTGATGACTTCAACACTTGATCTTGAAACACAGTTTTTTGAAGTATTAAAAATACCTAATTCTACCTAATTACAAGTAATGTGCATTTTGTCAAAGGATTAGCCAATTACATAAAATAGTGACATATGTTCCTAACAAGTGAATCACATATGTCCTAACAATCTCCCCCTTTGGCAATCCGTGAAAAAACCGCAACAGACGAAAGAGATATGAGAGAAGTCATAAATCACTCAACTCATATTCACTTGTTGAATACAATAAAATCTATCCTAACACAAACTCTTAAAAAACTTGGCAAGAAGAGAGTTTATGACAAGTAGACTTTGACAACCTATATTTCTGAAACTCTTTAAACAAAACTCATCAAGGCATCTTTGTGTGAAACAGAAATAATAGATTGCATACAAGTAATAAGAAGCATGTGCATAAAGAGAGAAAAGAAACAATACATGTAAGGGTAGGTGAAAGAAACATACATCAATATATAGAGAAAATAAGTACAATGTATGTCAATAAAGGTCACAAGACCTAAAGTACACGAACAATGTATCTGTAAAATAAAGAAAAAAAAAAGATACAAAAAATCCTCACTACATCCCTCAAGATATCAATACTCCCCTTAACAAAAATGTCTTATACTAACTCTCCCATTAAGTGTGACTACTCTCATATACCAAAACTACTCCCCCTTTTTGTCACGAGTGACAAAAAGTAAGAGTGTCAAGTAGACATCTCATCGGTAGAGCTAGCATCTCCATCATCATCATCAGAAGTATCATTGTTATCACCATCATCATCATTCTCATGAATTAGAAACAGAAGACACTAGAGAAGGTGTAAGAGAAGCCTCAAGAGCAAAACTGCCCATAGTTGCTTGCCACCGTGCGATACGACCGACACGGATGTTCACCTGATATAGCTCTGTAGAGAGTGTATCAAGGTGAGCATCCATGCGCTGCAAGTGCGCCATGATGTCCCCGAGTGACACATCGCTCGAAGTAGAGGAAGGGGCGGATATGGATGGAGCAGATCAGGATGGAGCCGAACAGGAGGGAGAAGCTGCTAAATCCGTCTGCCGTGACCTAAACTGCGCCTCACTACTTTTAATAGTAGCAGCGTTTGTGACACACATGACAAAAAAGTGATCAGAAGAGGGAAAAGGAACAAAAAAAGGGCATAAAATCCTCGTGATAGTCGAAGGGAAAATGAGCTTATCACGGGTAGGCATATCCCTGTACACATCTATAATAGAAAGAATGAAATGTGAAGAAAAATCTATAGTGAGGTGCTTTAACAAAGAAAGCAAAAATTGAGCACAAGGCTCTGTGATAGAGTTATAGTGAGAGAATGGGTGCAAAACAAAAGTCATGACCATGTTTATGAATCTAGGACCTTTAGCAAAGGCCTTACATGGTGTAAACTGACGGTCACCCCAATTAGAAGGGCACTTACAGAAAGTAGAGATCATCTCATCTTTGGACATAGTCCTCAGACGATCACATCCAGGGTAGTTAGGATGCTCTACCCTCGGAACATGAAGCACATCCGCAACAAGCTACAGGGTGACAACAATGCGTGTACCTCAAACGCGAGTGTGAAAGAGAGGTACTGAAGAATCAATTCCATGCATGTTGGAGTAAAACTCCTGGATCAACACGAAAGGACAAGTGACTAGGACGTCACATAGTGACTCTTAACCCCAACTGTGGATGATAGTGGGTAGGTCAGTGTTAGAGAAATCCGACAAAATGACTCGGCGTTCCAAATGAACACCTCGTCGAGAAAAGTTCTCCGGGAAGTCCTTTCGGGCATCCTTATCATGGAACCGGATATGAGAAGAAGTAGGATCAGAGGAAGACGATGCCCTAGAACGAAAAGGGTTCTGGGACGGAGTGGATTTATGTTTTGGTGCCATAGACATGACTAATGTAAACAAGAGAGAGAGGGGGAAGAAAGAGACAATCAGAAAAGCTCCAAATAGTTCAAATATAGCTAGTATAATGAAAAAGGAGTACGTATGCATGGGGATGCATGAACATGTGATATGCAAAAGAAATTGCATCATGGGCTCAGCCTAATCCAATCCTACCAGAACATAATCAATTGCATTCATCTAAAATGCATGATAATATTGTTATTATGTAATGTGATGCAATGCATGAGATTTTAAGCTCATTTAAGCAAAAACCCATCCCAAAATTTCAACAATAGCACATCAATTTTGAAAACCCCCAAAACCTAGGTTTCAAAACATGAAATGCATGTAAATAAGAGAAAAGAGACATACCAAGTGAAGATAAAACCTTGAAAATACTTGAAAATCACTTGGGAAAGAGGTTTGGAGTGAGAAAGAGTGATTTAGGAGGTGAACAGGTGCGGACAGATCGAGAGAGATCGAGGAAATGAGAACTAGATCATGAAGAGCATATATATAGATCCTCAGTAATTCTCGACAGATAAAGGTGTCGAGAGGTGTCGAGCCATCCGTTGAGGAAGGTGTCGAGAAAAACAACGTTGATAGATGCTGCTATCGAGGAGGTGTCAAGGAACAAAACAAAGACACAAGAAGAGAAGCTCGATCGATCCATAAGCTATTGAGAAGTTATCGAGGGTCCAGGAACTTTCCCGATCGATCCACCAGCTATCGAGAATCTATCGAGATTGCGATAAGAAAAACCTTGGAAGCTTGACAGATAACTAGGTGTCGAGGAGGTGTTAAGCTAGCTTTTAAAAGGATTGTTTTAAGAGTCGTCAAATGGTACACAAGTTGCACAAGCATTGAGCAAACTCTGTTCAAGCCAATTGTGACCGGAGACAAAGTTCTTGACCTAGTTCATCCCTTTCTTGGAGAAGTTGCTGTGTATTTGCACTTTAGGGTTTTATGACCAAGCATCTTCCTGATCTTCATCATGTGGATGAACTGAAGAACTTTGTAGCCAACAATCTTTTCAGATTGGTGATTGAAGTTGCTACTGGGATCCGCGCAATTGGTTAGTCACGTACTTGGGAGCCGTGCATCAGAAAGGGGAACTGTCACTACAGAAGAAGTACGATTGGGTATTGGGGTAAGGATTTAACTGTAGGTTGGTAAGGTACTTGGGATTCCTTGCTTGTAACCACTTGTTGTGATAATAGTGGAGTTTCGGGAGTGGTGACCTGAAAATCACCCGGTGGGTTTTTTGCCGTTAGGTTTTTTCCCATTCGTAAACAAATCACCATGTCATTTATTTCCACTGCAATTTTAGTTTATTGGTTATTTGTTTGTGCTACCACACTTTGCATGATAAATTGATTAATTAATAACTTGGCTAATTAATTAATTAATTCCTATCACAAGGGGTCATTCAGTTTGTGGCCTATCACCTAGCATCCGTCTTCCCTTTATCTTGGCTCTTAAACTGAGAAGAATTGGGTTGCCTACGGTCCTTGTCGAAAGCCTTCCCATTGACATTCTTCATGAACTTCTTGAATTGCCTGGTGATGTAGGATTTCATCTTAGAATATTCATCATCTAAAGACTCATCCGTGTCACTGCTCTTGGCCTTCAAAGCCATGCACTTGCTTTTGCCCAACTTACCAATCCTTGTTAACCCTAACTCGTAAGTCTGCAAATTACCAATCAGCTCTATTAAAGGAATCTTGTCAATATCCTTTGATTCTTCAATCATGGTGATCTTGGCGTGGAATCTCTCGAGTAGAGATCTGAGCACCTTTCTCACAATCTTGGGTTCAGGAATAGTTTCCCCAAGATTGAAAGCTGAGTTCACTATGTCCTTGAGCTTGGCATAGAACTCATTGAACGACTCATTCTCCTCTAACTTGATTTCTTCAAAGCTTGTTGTGAGCCTCTAAAGCTTTGAATCTTTGACAGCCTTGGTTCCCTCATAGGTTGTCTGGAGAATGCCCTGCTGTTGAAGTTTGCCGCCTTGATCTTAGCATCATCCCAATCGGCCAATGCTTCCTTCGGCTTGGTCCAGCCTATCTCAACAACTTGCCACACTTTCTCATCTAAAGACTACAAGAAAGCTCTAATGCGTTCTTTCTAGTATGCATAGTTAGTGCTATCAAATAAAGGAGGTATAATTAATGACTGTCTTCTATCCATGACAAATAGGGGTCAATGGATCACACAACAAAGATTAAAACCTAATCAAAGTGTGCCTGCTCTGATACCACTTGATAGGCCAAAAAAGAATTGACCTCTTGTGATGAATTAATTGATTAATTAGCCAAGTTTATTAATTAATCAATTTAACATGCAAACGCATGGTAGCACAAATAAATCACCAATTAAACTAAGTGCAGTGGAAAATAAATTGACATGGTGATTTGTTTACGAATGGGGAAAACCAACACGGCAAAAACCCCACTAGGTGATTTTAAAGTCATCACTCCCGAGAATCCACTATTATCACATCAAGTGGTTACATGTAAAGGAATCCCAGTATCTTATACCAACCTACAGTTGAACCCTTACCCCAATACCCAATTGGACTTGTTCTATAGTGACAATCTCTTCTTTTGATGCACGATTCCTAATACTTGACTAACCAATTACGCGGATCCTAGTACGTGACTTCAATCACCAACTAGAGAAGATTGTTGGTTGTAAGGTTCTTCAGTTCATCCAGACAATGAAGATCAAGAAGATTCTTGGTCACAAAACCCTACGATGCACAAACACATCAACTTCTTCATAAGAACAACGAACTAGGTTAAAAAGAGTGGAAAGTTTGCTGAGAAAGGAAAATTCCCAAATTTCTGGAAGGAGAAAAAGGATTTCAGGAAGAAAGATGGGAAGGATTTTCAATCTTCTCAAGGGATCATGTGCTATGAATGCAACGGTCATGGACATCTCAATAAGGAGTGTCCCAATTATTTGAGAAGGAAGGGTAAAGTGTATGCCACTACTCTCAATGACAGAGACTCCTCTAATTCAGACTTAGAAGAAAGATGTGACGGAGAGGGAAATTACTCTGCATTTATGGTCATTACTCCCGTACAATCTTCAGATGATTTGAGTTTGCTGGTGGAAGAGCTTGGGGAGCACATTGAAGTGGAGTCGATGGGGATAGTAGAGGAATCTGATGATAAGGAAGATGAAAGAACAATGGGGTTACAAGAAACCTATAATACTCTCCTTGAGAAGATCAATGAATATGCAAGAGTGGCTAAAGTAGCCATTAGGAAAATGAAGAGAGCAGAGCAATATTACAAAAGTCTTCTAATGTGATACAAGGAGACTAAGTGTGACATTGAGATACTAAACGAAGAGTTAACTGAAGCCTTTCAAAGATCAAGTTTCTTGAGCTTGAGGTGATTCAAGCCAATGCTAAAGTAGAGCAGGTCTCCTCCTAAAAGCTTGATGAAGTGCTTGCACATTGAAAGCCCTTTTCTGAAAAAAGTGGCTTAGGATACACCAAAGAGGCTAGTTCAAGCACCATTGTGTCTAAAGAGATGAAGTTTGTAAAGGCAAAAGAACCAGTGGTAGTAATTCAAGCTGTTGAGAAAATGAAGTTTGAGAAGAAGCCAAAGGCAATTACTTAACGGGTTCCAACAAAGCCTCAAAACCTAGCAGTGGCTAAACTCAAAGCAAAAGGAAAATCTCTTCCAAAGTCACAAAAGGGATCGAAAATTCAACACTTTTGTCACCATTGTGGTATCTGAGGTCATACTAGACCCAATTGCTACAAGCTTTGGGCATTAAAGAATGGCGGCTATCAAAGGCCAAGTGGACAAAGAAAGGGCAAAGGGAACTTCAAGCAATCGAAAGGGGGAGAAGCTGAGTCTAACATTGGGGATGTAATAAAGATGATAGACACCATCACTTCATGCTTGGCAAACTTCACCCTAAGGTTTGAGAATCGTAACTCAAGTCCCTAATCCTTTAAGGATATCACCCCAAATGCACGTGCTGTATGGGTGAAAAAGAGTACACATACATAAGTATTAGAACATGATCATGCATCAATTCTTCCTATTTGTTGGGACTTTGCTTGGTTGTTTTCTTTTATTCTAGCATGTTTTGGCAAGTTTTTGTTTTTATGTTATTTGCCTTGATTGTTTTTAATTATCTTTGATCAATCTTTACCTATTTTTGTGTCAAAAAATCCAAAAACACATAAAAGTAGAAAATCCAAAAAGTTTGATCGACATCATTGTGTTATGTCACACGCATGTTTTACCTTGTACCTTTATACTTATGGCTTTGTGCATTTACGAGCATAGCTTGTTCTTTATGCACTCATATCATTGTGGGAAAAATCTTGACATCTATGTGTTTGTTGTAAATAGATCTTCAAACTTGTCATGAATGATTAATCAATGGTTTTGCTAATCTTGAGACTTGCATAGACTTGTGCCTATATATCTTCCCAGTCTTTTATTTTTCTTGCTTAAAGATCTCAACCAATGTAAATCTCAAAATGAAAAGAGATAATGAGCTGCAAAAGTCTTTGCACATACTAGTATTTGACTAGGAAAAAGGGAAAACGGCTTATATGAAAATTTATGATGTCCAAAAAGTCAAAGGCTTATTCATCAAATTGAAATATAAAAAATTTTAGGCATCGATCTCAAAATGAGATGTATTGTTCAAAATGAGATGTATTGATTCAAAATGATCAAATGTTATGATGTGAAAGAAGCCAACTGAAAAACTTCAAAGGTATGTAATCAAGTTTTGGTGGGAGATCATATATGCATACTTCTATAATTGAGATTAGTCACTCTTCCTAGTGCTAATTATGTATGACTTGGTTGAATTGATCATTGAAGCTTCACATTAGACTAAGGACTATCTCATCTTTGGTACCCACACACATCACACATGTCTATGTTCAATGAATGCCTTATTCATTTGTGTGATTTTACTTGTTTAAATGTGTTGCACATACTCAATTATATGTTGATCAATCACAAAGAGATTTTTGAGTAATTTAATTTTTGTTGGAAAGTATTTTTGTTTTGAAAATTTTCAAAAATTTCAGAAACTGTGCAACTCTATTTTGGCAACTCTGCCTTGGAGGTCAAGCCAGTCGCGAGCCCCTAGTTGCAACTCTAGCGAGTCAAGGCCCCAGTCGTGAAAAAGAATTAGAAAAAATTTCAAAAATCTAGTTTTTTAGGATTTTCGCAATTTAGTTTGGCGACTGGTTCACAAGTGGAAGCTCTAGTTGTGAGGTTTACTCAAATTGACTCACAACTCCCTTCACGACTTACTTGTGGGTGGACCTTCCAATCACGAAAAACACTTAGACAAATTTTGCAAAATTTGTCACACGGGGTTTTTGGCAACTTGTTCGCAACTTAATCCAGTCACAAAAATCACATGTTTTACATAATGAGGGTTATTTTTAGGACAGTTTTCAAAAACTTTTCATTTTTCCCTCGCTTATTGTGATTGTTCATTGTCTTGTTCGTTCCTCTCCCTCACAAACCCACCGTGTTCTCTCAAAAATCCTCCATTTTCTTCATCATCTCTTTACCAATCTTCAAGAAAAGGTATGGGTTTTGTCATTTTCTCTATGTATTTTTTGTTTCTAGCCCTCAATTTCTTGGATTTTTAGTTTTTGTTGAGTTTTGAAAAATATGATGTTTGAATATGGTTTGTGGATATTTTGCTGAGTTTGTTGAATGGGTTTTGTTGGTTTTTATAGTATGATGCTCATAATACATGCTTTTCATGTTCACATCTCATTTTTTAGTGTTATACTTTGTATCTGTTGTGTTGTGCATATCATGCCCATGGTAAAATGTCTCATAGACACCTTCTTGTGTTTTTGAGGATTTCATGGAAGACAATGATTGTAGGGAGTTCATGGAATACAATGATTGTAAAATGCATCTCTAGTTATGTGTTTTACAATATGCCCTAGGCTATACATGGTGATATTTGCACACACACACTCCTTGATATATTTGAGAAATTAATGCCAAAACTCTGTTGTGCATTGATGCTATGTGTTCTCTCATGTCTAGTTGCTATTGAACTATGCTTTAGTTTAAATCTTTGGCCTAACTCTAAGTTCATTTTATTGCTACTAATCTATTACTAATTTTTGGTGTGACCATATGTTGTGCCCTGTGTTGTGGTCTTTGCTACTATGTTTTTGCAAATGACTCCAAAGAAGAAGACTATTGCACATCATGCTAAAAAAAGGAAGAAAATGGACAATACTGGGTTCCACTCTACTAAACACTTTGAAAGATACAATCAGTTCTATGAAAAGGCTGCAATCATCCAAGAGAGATTTGTGGACTTGGTTGATTTGAAGGATTATTTTATCCCAGGCTATTTTCAAGACAGAGGTTGGGACAAGCTCCTTTGTGATCTCCCTAGAGTATGTAAACCTTTGATCTGTGAATTCTATGCCAATGACATTTTAAGAGAGGATGAAATCAACTATTGGATTAGAGGCCATGCGTTCAACATTGACTTGGAGGATATTGATGATGTTCTTGGCTTTAATGATCTAGAGCATTATTTCACTCACTACAAGGATAGAATGCTCTTTAAAAAGATGCTCAATCTCATATTGGTGGTGTTAGAGAGGGAAGATGCCTCAACACAACTACTTTTCCACCTGATCTAAGATGTCTTACCTTAATCATGATGTTCAACCTGTATCCAGTGAAAAAGATGACCACCATTAGTAATGCAAGAGCCATTTTTCTCATGGAGCTTCGGGAGAACACTTACATTGATATTTTGAGTGTGTTACCAATTTGGTTATAGCTTATATTTCATTTTCTGCACATATTTTGTTTGATCATAAGCTTGAGTTAGTTATTTTAGAGTCGGGGGTCTAAATGTTCATTGGTATTTTATACACTAATTGCACTTTTAGTGGAAAATAATACTATCTCATGCCAACCTAATCTAATACAATATATAAAAGCAGAAGCTTTTAACCAAGTGTTGACACGTTAGGAAAAATGGCCCCTTTAAAAACTGACACGTAGAGATTCTTTAAAAAAAATCGTACGGTGCATCTAAAAGACCCACTTTCAGACACCAATCCCCTCATCCAAAAACAAAAATGTAAAACGCAGACCCTTATAAAAAAGACCAAGCCGCTTATCCACAAAAAAGAAAAAAAAAAGAAGAAAAAAAAAAAGACAAACCCAAAAACCCAAACCGTATATCCCCATCAAGATTCAAACTGATTATAACTTGCGATTCTCCACTGCAAATCCATATACACACAAATCAGACTAGCGTGTTCCAACCCGTCAAACAGACGAACAAAAAAAAGCGTTTGCAATAGTGAAAACCTCTGTTCGTTCTCTACAATAGTGAAATCTGAAAATCTTTGTTCGTCCTCTGCAACAATAGCTGATTCAGAAGCTATCCCATCTCCCGTTTAAAAGCAATAAATGATAATGTTTCACCATGTTAAAACACTGTTTGCAGTCCTCTGGGTATAAAATGGAAACTAACCGCTAAAAAAAAGAAAGAAAGAAAAGAAAAGAAAGATTGCTACACGGAGAAAGGGGAGAGAGAAATCGAAAGAAAAGAGAGACAGAAATAGAAAGATAGAGATAGAAAGAAGGGCATCACCCATATCTTCTGCCATCACCACAAGCCTCCACTCACTACCCGACTATCTGAATCGTTATCGATAAAGTTCTGTTTTAAATTTAAAAATTTAGGGTTTTTGGTTTTTATTTGGAGAATCAATTGAGTGTTAATTATGATTTAGATTGGTATTTTGGGTCAGATTTGGTTTTGATTAAGGGATACGAAGATAGAAGGACCAAGTAGAGTTCGTAGGCGCCAAGAGAGAGAAGAAATATTTAAGGCCGACCATTGTCCGTTCCCTCACCAAACTTGGGGCACCGGAACCGCAAGCAAGAAAAAACTATGGACCATCAACACTGTTAGGCCATATATCTGCCACCTAGATTGTCGGAATCAGAACCGGTATAATTTTTTCCCCATTTTTTAGATTTCAGCATTTGGGTATGAAACGTTACTATTGATTGAGTTTTTTTGTTGATATGTTTACATTTTATTCATTTTTGTTTCGGGTTTTTGGATTCTCTATCAAAATCTTTGTTATCTCAATTTTAGATATTTGCTTTTGTTCTGTTTTTTTTATTACAAAAATCATTAAAAATATTGATTTCAGTTTGGGTACTTCTGTTTCTAATCTTTACGAAACCATTGAGATTATATATTGATTTCTGCCATGTTTATAGCTAAACCCAACCAAAAGCCCAATCAATACACTGTTTTAAAGCCCGATCGTGACACCCGTACAAGTGAACAAAAAAAAAAAAAACCCAATAAAAGGGTTTAGGGAGAGAGATATGTAATGTTGAATTATTAAACAGAGAGACAGGTAGAAAGAGAACGATAGAGAGATTCAGTCAGGCATAGAGAGTGGAAAGAGAAAATCTAAGAAGACAGTCAGCCTCTGCCACCATTAGATCCCGTATCCTCCACCGGTTAGTCTCTATTTTTTGGTTCTTTAAATTTGGGTTTTAATATGATTTAGGTCTGGATATTTGGATTGGGTTGGATTGTATTGGATTGCATTCAAGTTTTGGTTTACATTCAGTTTTGAGTAAGGAATTTGGGTTAGAATGGTTTTTAATATTAGTTATCTGTGTTAGATTTGGTTTTCTTTTGGATATTTAGGTTAAATTCGTTTTGAGTATATGTTTTCGCTCTAAATAGAAATCTCTAGAGATCTTCATGAATCAATTTAATGTTGAAGAACATAGATTTATATGTTGCCAAAAAATAAAGCTTTGTCATTTCATTTATGCTTTTATTAATTTTTTGTTGAAATATTTTCCCCTCTTTATATTTTTGCTTCCCATGTTTCTTCTCAACCATTGTTGTCAAGGTTTTTGCAGTATATATTTAAAGTTTTCATTTGCAATTGCTCTGATTTGAAAAAATAAAACCCTAGAACACAGAGAATAAGAAGGTATTGAACATTAAAATGCCTCTCTTCCTCCATTAATGCAAATCTACTTCAAGCATTATATATTTGTGTTTCGGATCCAAAATTAGATCATAACATTCATCCTTCCTGGCTATGCTCAAGGTATTTCCTATGATTTATTTTATTTTCCTCTTTTTATCAGATGGGTATATAATATAATCTCTGAAAACCATCATCTCTTTGCCATTCTCTTAAACTTTTGCTTTAATATTTTGGTTTGACGTGACTACCGCAACTTTTTGTTACATGCATGCTGCATATTGCAGTGTTTTGCTCTTTTATCTGCACTTTGCCACTTATTTTTATCATAGATCAAGCCTTAGCTTTCTCTATACTGTCTTAGTACTTTTGCATTTTTAAGTAATTGTTTTCTGTACTGTTTCTGTAAATTGTTTTCAAATTTAAGTAATTGGTTGACTGACTATACTCAATAATTAGTTTATTGTCATACCAATTATCTAACACTGTTGTACATTGATATGAAAAATATTTCATTTTTCATTGTAGTTCAATGTGTCTAATAGTTCAATTACTTCTTTTTCTTCTTATTTCGTCATAAGAGATTTAACAATAAAGCACTAAAAAGGGGCACAACTAAGCACAGTAACCAAGTAAGAAATTTAATTAATAGTTCAATTTCTTATTGGAGTGTACCTTTCCCTTGGTGTGTTATTGACTTATTGTGGAGGCGGCAGAGTTATTTTGACGTAAGTTGGGTTATAAATTAGAAATAGAGGATCATTAGATGCCTATGGAAGGAGAATGAAACTTTTATTACAGACCATATTGTCTTTGAGAAGGAAACTTTTTATGCTGACCTATTGTCTTTGAGATGGTGTCTATGAGAATGCTATATTTATGTAGTTTGATTTAGTGCATTTGGAATTCTTGATGTAGTTCATTTGGAAGGAGAGTTGCTGGGAAATAGGGACAACAGTAGCATTGACACAGAGGAATTCTTTTTTCTATTTTTGGTAAATCTTGGTCTTAGTTGAAGCTTCAAAGTCTAAGAAAGGCAGTTGGATTGGTGTATTATTTCAATGTAGGAATCAAAGAGATTGCAATATTTTCAGGGGCTGTTAGAGTTGGAAAGTGCAGAGGAAGACTACTGCTATGTTGTGATCTTTGAGGGTTCTCTCTATTAGGCTTCCAAACATGAAAATGAATGGTATTATAGTTATGACACCTGGAAAAGTTAAGGAAGTATTCAATCTGACTCAGGAGCATACTAGAGTGAGATGACAAGACAAAAGGGTGCTGAACAACCTCGAGAAAACATGTAAGAATCTACAACCTATTAATATTTTCTGTCAGATCAATTTTTGATGGGTTTAAAAATCTGCACCTATTACAAAGAATACAATTTTTGTCCGGAGTAAAATCAATATTTTTCATTAACACTATTTTCCAGTTAGATACCTACTTGACTCTTTTTTTTTGTTCTAGATTTAGTTTTTGTTGATTGGACGAGGTTTGATCCTTCAGTAATTTCACATTTTGTTTGTTCATTTCCCTAATGCATTTTAATCAATGACTATTTCTGTGTGTGAAAGAATCCTTTTTTGTAAGTAGATCAACTGTATCTATGACGTTATATAGCAATTTGTTATTTTTTTGGAACCTGTTTTGTGGTGGTTGAGTTTTGGAGTTGGTTAGCTAAATCTTATTTGCTAATACAATGTCAGTTGTGCCTTTTCTCTGCATGTTATTTGGTCTTTGCATTATGTGGGAGGCATGTCTTTATATAAAAGAAGCTAGATTACTTATGAAACCAATGCTTTCTCAGCATCCTAATTTTTCACAAAGTTTGTCAGTGTCACATGAAAATTATAAGCACTGCAACATTGCTACTTTTTCCCCCTAATGACCAAAAGTGAAGTGCAAATTCAGTGTGCAAAAAAAAAAAGGAAAAATCATAACCAGCCTGGGATTCTACTTTCAGAGATTTAAAGTTGGTTTGGTGTGATCCTCAATAGTCAAGTACTCTTTCTAAGCCTTTGTTATTTTGGCTATTGAATTGTTAACATTCTAATGTAGGTTTAGACAAATGGCTATCTACTTAAGTTGGTCTCAAAGCTTAAGCAAACAATGATTTTATCTACATTTGCATCCCTTAATGATCATTTGAAGTAAAGAACAATATGAATTTTCTAAAGAAGTGTAGAAAGATCACATGCTAGATAGAACTAGACAGAAGGTATACCAGTTGCAAGGAGCTTTAGTCATTTTAACTTTTAGAAATTGTTGTTTCCTTTTCCAACTATGATGAAGTTCAGAATTATATCTATTAAGTATGTTGGATCAGTTTCTGTCACTTGCAGAAACCTTGCTTCTGTCCTGATATTTAGAAACTTCTTGATTTTACTGCATTTTTCTAAAAATCTTACTACTAAAGTCCCTCAATTGCATTGGCATAGTCATGATATGTTTTTAACATGTGAGCTTTGTTTCAAATGATTGTATGAGAGTAAAAGGAATAAAAGGAATTATTCATTGAAGAAGAAGAATATACATTATGAAACATTCATACATGTTAAAAAAACAAATTTGATAAACATTGTGCTCTTATAAAGTACTCACTACCATAATTACAATATATGTAAGATAGTACACTTCCAAAGTTTCTTATTGAGTTAAAATAAAGGAAGACATTATGAAATTGATTAGGTGGAAAATCTAGAATTAATTTTAATTAAATGGTAAATTCGAATTCTATTGAACTATCTTAGCAAAAAAGAAAAAAAAAAAAAAACTATTGATGTAGATAGTTTCCAGTCAACCGAGACTCTCTAATGTAGTTTTGAAAGTGTATCTCGAAATGTGAGCTGTAGTTTAGAAAAACACTTGATTTGCTATCATCTCTACCTATTTGAAAGAAAAAAAAAAAAAAAAAAAAGATGTTGGACTTAGGAAGTATTAACAGCATAAGGTGCTTGTGATTTACTTTTTTTGTTATGCAGATCAATAAGAGTGGTGGATTGGGTTCCAATAACTTTCTTTTTGGCGACCTGAATTTGAAGTAAAGAAATAGAAAGAAAATGTGTAATGCAACTGTATGCAACTGTTAAAGAGAAAATGGTAAGATATATATTGTTTTCTAAACTCATTGATTTAATTACGTTCAGGTTTTATTTCATAACTCTTGCCTTCAAAGACTATTTCAACAGGATTGTGATTATATTGCATTAAAGGTTAATTTGTTTGGCTCCAAGTAATTGTGAAAAGGCATGTCTATTTTAGTTCAATGAAATAAATTCTAATATAGATATTCTTTTGATTAATTAGTGTTAGGATATGAACAGTTTTTACATGAAATACTCCAAATTTAATATTGATTATCTTTGCTTTCTAATTTATAAATGCTGAATTATCAAGTATGAATTGGTACTAAATTCTCTCTAAAGGTATTGAATAATTTTGACTGACATTGTGATTTTATGTAGCACTTCGAAAACTTGAATAATTTCACACTACGTGTCACCAAAGTACTGGCCTATGATTTCATAGTACTTTGTAAAATTGTAGTATTATGCAACAACCTGATTTTGCTGTTTAAGGTTCATTTTTTCTTATTTTACAGATTTTCTTGCAAAAAATCTCACTTCATATTGAATAGTAAAGAACATCTAATTAGTAAGAAATTTGAGATTGGCTACAAGTGAGTTTGTAGTTAAACCTTGTCCTTCTTATTATATGTATTTTAAAATTTTATGAATTGACATTTAATGGGATTTTTTTTCTTTAGTTAAATATGGATGATAGAAAAGGTTTAAGCAAATGTGAAGATGAGAGACATACTTAGGTTTATGGTGGCTGATTGTTTCAACAATTACATGTTGGTGCGCACACATGTATTAAAGACAATTGACTTATGTGGGTGAGGTGTAACCAATGTATATTACAAAGGCGATTGCAGGTATTTTAAATTAACTATTGTTACTTTTTTTTCCTTTATGATTTATATGTATAAATATAACCAAGCTAAAATATTACATTTACTTTTGTGTGTATAAATATAACAAAGCTATCTTAGAATTTTTATTATATCATGTTCACTTTTAATTTGTTTTTCTTATTTATTGGATTTTCCTTGGTCAAGATTGAACTTGCACTATGTAAGCTTTTCTAGGTTTAGGAATATTTTTGATATTGACTGATGATATTTTTGATATGTTTAGCGATGAAGAAATTACGAGATTAAATGCAATGTTCAAAGGCATGGTTGTTTACAACTTTGGGCCTACAAGATTTAGAAATGAAGCATGAAGTCGTTAAGCAAGGAATAAAATATTTGATAGATTTTAATATGTAGTTATTATAATTAATTATTATTTTTGGATAAGTGCATTTCTTTATTTCTATTACTTATATGTATTGTTGCATTATGCATTTTGTATTATTTAAACTAGCAACAAAACACACTTACTGATTTCTTTATAAACTGTATACTATAATGCATTTGTTAAATATTATAAATGTTATTTTGAACTCTGAATATGATGCAAGAAATCTACTTGAGAAAAATATTTTGTTTCCATTGCTTTAAGTTTTACATTTTGTCTGCGATTTAAGGTTATAGTAACAACTGATGCTTTTTGTATTTCTAACAGTTTCGAAATTGAAGAGAGAAACAAATTAGAGAAAAAGATGTAATTTTGGATCCAAGTCTATCCAAGTTGCGTGGGCAAATATATCTAATGTATAGATATAGTTGCATTCCTAGCTTATTGTAGAGAAGATTGATACAATTTATATTTACTATGATTGATTGCACCAGTTTCATTTAATATCTATTGATTGTAATTATTAGGAAACATTGTCCAAGGCATTATGTGTAATTATTCTCAACTGAATATCCCTACCAAAAAACCATGTAGTAGTATTGCTATTTATTCAGTTAGTACTCAATCATGTTATGATTTCAGAATCATAATTGGATTGGTCCAAGAAAGAATCATCATTCAATTGGTTTTTTTGGACATACACACACACACACACACACACAAAAGTATTATTTATGTGGTGTTTTTGTAAATAACTTTTAAGTTGATTTTCTTATACTATGTAAAATGATCCCGCGCATTGCGCGGGTTAAATGCTAGTATATTATAAATATGAAGCCAAAAGATACATGAATCAACAATATCATTCTTGACAAAGAATTTAAGAAAAAAGAAAAAAAAATGGCCTCTCCAATTAGTTGCCTATCAATCTTGATAATCCCTTTACTAGTCACCACTATTTTCTATGACGTTTCTAATGTAGCTCGAGCCCTTCTTGAAAAGGTTTGCAAATAGTACATGAATCAACAATATCATTCTTGACAAAGTCAATATTTCTTTTGTTATAATTTTTATGATAACTTCATCTTAAGATATTGTCAACATAATCTTATGTGATCTATAATAAGAATATGTCTATTATGGTCCTTGTAGCTAAATTGTTAATGTTGATACCATATTTTGTCTTCCCTCGATTTGCGTGTCGGGCCTTGAAAAATCCAAATATATAATTTTCTCTCCATGAGGCCATGAGAAAATCCAAAATGACATGAAGGAACCCGTTCTGGTGCGGGAGCACCTGAAGTGCCTCTTTTAGCTAAAATGACCAAAATGCCCCTGGTCAACCCTAGGCTTAACCAAAGGTTAAACAAGGTCAAAATTATCACAAAACAGAGTTTCTTACTTTCTTGTGTTTAGTATCTGAAAATAAGGTGTCAAAGGAAAATTATCATTTAACTTCTCTTACTTAACTTGGCTAAAAAAAGGTAATTAAATTATTTTCTAATTTTATTGTGTTTAGCATCTAAAAATAAGGCGTCAAAGGAAAATTATCGTTTAACTTCTCCTACTTAACATGGCTAAAAAAAATGGTAATTCAATTATTTTCTAATTTTATTGTGTTTAGTATCGAAAAATAAGTCGTCAAAGGAAAATTATCGTTTAACTTCTCTTACTTAACTTGGCTATAAAAAAGGAAATTTAATTATTTTCTAATTTTACTGTGTTTAGTATGTAAAAAGAAGGCGTCAAAGGAAAATTATCGTTTAACTTCACTTACTTAACTTGGCTAAAAAAAAAGGTAATTCAATTATTTTCTAATTTTATTATGTTTAGTATCTAAAAATAAGGCGTCAAAGTAAAATTATCGTTTAACTTCTCTTACATAACCTGGCATGGAACAGAGTTGTCTTCCATGCCAACCTATCTATGTGGAAAATAATTGCCTCATGCCAACCTAATATATTATAAATAGGAAGCCAAAAGATACATGAATCAACAATATCATTCTTAAAAAAAATAAAAATAAAAAAAATAAAAAAAAAGTAAAAAAACACCTTTCTCACATCAAGCTAAAAAAAGGTAATTCAAATATTTTGGAACTTTCTAACTTTCTTGTTTTTAGTATCTAAAAATAAGGTGTCAAAGGAAAATTATCATTTAACTCCTACGTAACTTGGCTAAAAAAAGGTAATTCAATTATTTTCTAATTTTATTGTGTTTAGTATCTAAAAATAAGGCTTAAAAGGAAAATTATCGTTTAACTTCTCTTACTTAACTTGGCATGGAACAGAGTTGTCTTCCATGCCAACCTATCTAGGTGGAAAATAACTGCCTCATGCCAACCAAATATATTATAAATAGGAAGCCAAAAGATACATAAATCAACAATATCATTCTTGACAAAGAACATGGAAAAAAAAACAAAAAAAAAATGTCCTCTCCAATTAGTTGCCTATCAATCTTGATAATCCCTCTACTAATCACCTCTCTTTTCTACGATGTTTCTAATGCAAATCGAGCCCTTGTTGAAAAGGTTTGCACAAAATCGATAGACCATGATTACTGTGTGTCAGTTTTACTTTCAGACCCAGAGGGTCTTACAGATGTTCCATATAGGCTAGGACTCGTTGCTACTTCTATGAGCTTGAAGCTAATACCAGATATCAATGGTGAAGTTGGAAATGCTCTTATAGGAGTAACAAACACAGATGTTAGGGCAAAAATTACGAGTTGCCAAAGCGATATAGATGATGTATACGACATTATGGGTCAAGCAAGAACTGCAGCAGGTACACAATCCTACGGCGAAGAGCTACAATTACTTGTATCTGCACATGATAAAGTTACTGAATGTACTGCACAATTCCCGCCTAATCAATCACCAGTACAAAGTAGCACTTCCAAAATAGACAAGCTAATCAATATTGCTGCTGTTATAATTCATATGATACCAAAATCTTAAAATATTGTCAACATAATCTTATGTGATCTATAATAAGAATAGGTCTATTAAGGTCCTTATAGCTAAATTCCAACCTCTCAGTGTTATTGAATAAAAATAAAAGACCTGCTTCTATTAATATTTACTTGTAATCATCTCTCTTTTCGTCAATCAATATGGTATTATTGCATTATATTCAACAAATCTTTGGTTGCATCTTTGTGTTCATATTATTTCTTTTTATTTAAATAATTTTCTTTATCTTTTTCACTTGTGTACCATATTTTATCACACAAATGTGATGGATTTAAAATTTATATATCATATATTTTAATTAGGAATGACTTTTGTCAATATTGATTAAAAAAAAAAGGACCATCACTATTATATATTGGTGACTTGGTCCCCTCAATTTTCATGCAAATGTTTGAAAACATGGGAAAACATTTGCAAGAAATTTGAGGACAACAAGTCCCTACAATATTCATGCAAATGTTTGAAAAGATGGGCTAACATTTATACGGAATTTGTGGACTACAACTAACATCATCTTGCCTTACTCTCAATTGGAATAATTGTCGACATAGTACAAGCTAAATATGATCGAGTCCCATAAATTATAGATAGGGGCTCTGGCATTGACTATGAAGGAGTGAGAATTGAGAGAAAAAGAGACCCAGGAATAGTTCAGGATTGGAAGGAGAACCCATGTTGAGAAATGGATGATTTGGGGGACCCAAATAAGGTTTCAATGGATGGAATTGGTAAGGAAATTGAAGTCCATCTTGGAGAAGAAGTTGGATTCATTTTGGGTTGCAAGCAAGCATGAAGAGAAGCAACTTCATCCCCATGTTATAAAAGAAATGAAAAAAAAAAAAAAACCTTTCTCACATCAAGCTAATTAAAGGTAATTCAAATATTTTTGAACTTTCTTGTGTTTAGTATCTAAAAATAAGTTGTCAAAGGAAAATTATGGTATATCCTCTCTTGCTTCACTTGGCTAAAGAAAGGTAATTTAATTATTTTTTTATTTTATTGTGTTTAGTATCTAAAGTTAAGGCAACAAAGGAAAATTACCGTTTAACTTCTCTTACTTAACTTGGCATGGAACAGAGTTGTCTTCCATGCCAACCTATCTATGTGGAAAATAACTGCCTCATGCCAACCTAATGTATTATAAATTGGAAGCCAAAAGATACATGAATCAACAATATCATTCTTGACAAAGAACTTTAGAAAAAAAAAAAAAAAAAAAAAAAAAAAGGCCTCTCCAATTAGTTGCCTATCAATCTTGATAATCCTTTTGCTAGTCACCTCTCTTTTCTACGATATTTGTAATGAAGATCGAGCCCTCGTAGAAAAGGTTAGCACAAAATCCATGGACCATGATTACTGCCTATCAGTTTTACTTTCAGACCCAGAGGGTCTTACAAATGTTCTATATAGGCTAGGACTCGTTGCTACTTCTGTAAGCTTGAATATAATACCTGTGGTCAATGGTGAAATTGGAAATGTTCTAATAGGAGTCGAAGACGCTGATGTTAGGGCACGAATTATAGATTGCCAAAGCAATATAGATAGGATATACAATGATATGAATCAAGCAAGAACTGCTGTAGGTACACAATCCTACAACGAAGAGGCAAGATTACTTGCATCTGCAGAAGAAAAAATTGCAGGATGTAATGCTTGATTCCCGACTATGCAATCACCAATACAAATTAGCACTTCCAAAATAGACAAGCTAATCAATATTGCTACTACTATAATTACTATGATACCAAAATCTTAAAATATTGTCAACATAATCTTATGTGATCTATAATATGAATAGGGCTGTTAAGGTCCTTATAGCTAAAATGCTACCTCTCGGTGTTATTATATAAAAATTAAAGACCTACTTCTGTTAATATTTACTTGTAATCATCTCTCGTTCAGTCAATCAATATGGTATTATTACATTATATTCAATATAACTTTGATTACACCTTTGTGTTAATATTATTCCTTTTTATTTAATTAATTTTCCTTATCATTTTCACTGGTATACCATATTTATCACAAATATGTGATGGATTCAATTTTTCTATACCATATATTTTAATTAGGAATGACTTTTGTCAATATTGATTCAAAAAAAAGGGACCATCGCTATTATATATAGGTGACTTGGTCCCCACAATTTTCATGCAAACGTTTGAAAACATGGGAAAACATTTGCAAGAAATTTGAGGACTACGAGTCCCTACAATATTCATGCAAATATTTGAAAAGATGTGCAAACATTTATAAGGAATTTGTGGACTACAACTAACATCATCTTGCCTTACTGTCAATTCTAATAATTGTTGACATAGTACAAGCTAAATATGATCGAATCCCATAAAATATAGATAGGGGCTCTGGCATTGACTATGAAGAAGTGAGAATTGAGAGAAAAAGAAACCCAGGAATAGTTGAAGATTGGAAGGAGAACCCATGTTGAGAAACGGATGATTTGGAGGACCTAAATAAGGTTTCGATGGATGGAATTGGTAAGGAAATTGATGTCAATCTTGGAGAAGAAGTTGGATTCATTTTGGGTTGCAAGCAAGCATGAAGTGAAGCAACTTCATCCCCATGTTATAAAGGAAATGAAAAAAAAAAAAAAAAAAAAAACTTTTCTCACATCAAGCTAAAAAAAGGTAATTCAAATATTTTTGAACATTCTTGTGTTTAGTATCTAAAAATAAGGTGTCAAAGGAAAATTATCTTTTAACTTCTCATACTTAACTTGGCCAAAAAAAGGTAATCCAATTAATTTCTTATTTTATTGTGTTTAGAATCTAAAGTTAAGGCGTCAAAGGAAAATTATCATTTAACTTCTCTTACTTAACTTGGCATGGAACAGAGTTGTCTTCCATGCCAACCTATCTATGTGGAAAATAACTACCTCATGCCAACCTAATATTTATAAATTGGAAGCCAAAAGTTACATGAATCAACAATATCATTCCTGACAAAGAACTTTAAAAAAGAAAAAGAAAAAAAAAGCCCTCTCCAATCAGTAGCCTATCAATCTTGATAATCTCTTTACTAGACACCTCTCTTTTCTACGATGTCTCTAATGCGGATCGAGCCCTTGTTGAAAAGGTTTGCCAAAAATCCATGGACTATGATTACTGCCTGTCAGTTTTACTTTCAGACCCAGAGGGTCTTACAAATGTTCTATATAGGCTAGGACTCGTTGCTACTTCTGTAAGCTTGAATATAATAACTGTGGTTAATGGTGAAATTGGAAATGTTCTTATAGGAGTCAAAGACGCAGATGTTAGGGCACGAATTACGGATTGCAAAAGCAATATAGATAGGATATACAATGATATGAATCAAGCAAGAAGTACTGTAGGTACACAATCCTACAACGAAGAGGCAAGATTACTTGCATCTGCACAAGATAAAATTGCAGGATGTAATGCTTGATTCCCGACTAGGCAATCACCAATACAAAGTACCACTTACAAAATAGAGAAGCTAATCAATATTGCTGCTACTATAATTACTATGATACCAAAATCTTAAAATATTGTCAACATAATCTTATGTGATCTATAATAAGAATAAGGCTGTTAAGGTCATTATAGCTAAAATGCTACCTCTCGGTGTTATTATATAAAAATTAAAGACCTACTTCTGTTAATATTTACTTGTAATCATCTCTCATTCAATCAATCAATATGGTATTATTACATTATATTCAATATAACTTTGATTACACCTTTGTGTTAATATTATTCCTTTTTATTTAATTAATTTTCCTTATCATTTTCACCGGTATACCATATTTATCACATATATGTGATGGATTTAATTTTTGTATATCATATATTTTAATTAGGAATGACTTTTGTCAATATTGATTCAAAAAAAAGGGACCATCACTATTATATATAGGTGACTTGGTCCCCACAATTTTCATGCAAATGTTTGAAAACATGGGAAAACATTTGCAAGAAATTTGAGGACTACGAGTCCCTACAATATTCATTCAAATGTTTGAAAAGATGTGCAAACATTTATAACGAATTTGTGGACTACAACTAACATCATCTTGCCTTACTCTCAATTGCAATAATTGTTGACATAGTACAAGCTAAATATGATCGAATCCCATAAAATATAGATAGGGGCTCTGGCATTGACTATGAAGAAGTGAGAATTGAGAGAAAAAGAAACCCAGGAATAGTTGAGGATTGGAAGGAGAACCCATGTTGAGAAATAGATGATTTGGAGGACCCAAATAAGGTTTCGATGGATGGAAATGGTAAGGAAATTGATGTCAATCTTCGAGAAGAAGTTTGATTCATTTTGGGTTGCAAGCAAGCATGAAGTGAAGCAACTTCATCCCCATGTTATAAAAGAAATGAAAAAAAAAAAAAAAAACCTTTCTCACATCAAGCTAAAAAAAGGTAATTCAAATATTTTTGAACATTCTTGTGTTTAGTATCTAAAAATAAGGTGTCAAAGGAAAATGATCTTTTAACTTCTCTTACTTAACTTGGCTAAAAAAAGGTAATTCAATTATTTTCTTATTTTATTGTGTTTAGAATCTAAACTTAAGGCGTCAAAGGAAAATTTTCGTTTAACTTCTTTTACTTAACTTGGCATGGAACAGAGTTGTCTTCCACGCCAACCTCTCTATGTGGAAAATAATTGCCTCATGCCAACCTAATATATTATAAATTGGAAGCCAAAAGATACATGAATCTAGAATATCATTCTTGACAAAGAACTTTAGAAAAAAAAAAAAAAAAAAGAGCCTCTCCAATTGGTTGCCTATCCATCTTGATAATCCCTTTGCTAGTCATCTCTCTTTTCTACGATATTTGTAATGAAGATCGAGCCATTGTTGAAAAGGTTTGCACAAAATCCATGGACCATGATTACCGCCTGTCAGTTTTTCTTTCAGACCCAGAGGGTCTTACAAATGTTATATATAGCCTAGAACTCGTTGCTGCTTCTGTAGGCTTGAATATAATACCAGGGGTCAATGGTGAAATTGGAAATGTTCGTATAGGAGTCAAAGACGCAGATGTTAGGGCATGAATTATGGATTGCCAAAGCGATATAGATAGGATATACAACAATATGAATCAAGCAAGAACTGCTGCAGGTACACAATCCTACAACGAAGAGGCAAGATTACTTGCATCTGCACAAGATAAAATTGCAGGATGTAATTTTATTGTGTTTAGTATCTAAAAATAAGGCGTCAATGGAAAGTTATCATTTAACTTCTCTTACTTAACTTGGCTTAAAAAAGGTAATTCAATTATTTTCTAAGTCCGTTTGCTTTACCTGTAATCCCCAAAAATAAGTTAGTTCTCCAACCATACTCATTTCAAACATAGCCTTCATTTCATCTGCAAAAGAATGAGCAAGAGAGTCATTGGTAGCACCAAAAACAATATCATCAACATATATTTGAGCTACAACAAAACTATTCTTATCATTTGTTATGAAGAAAGTAGTGTCTACAGATCCCCTTCTGAATCCATGCTCAGTGAGATATGCAGTCAATCTATCATACCAGGCTCGTGGAGCTTGTTTCAACCCAAACAATGCTCTTTTCAATTTGTACACATCATCCGGTCCGTGAGGATCAATAAAACCCTTCAGTTGTTCCACATAAACTTCCTCTTGCAACATCCCATTTAAGAAAGCACTTTTGACATTCATTTGGTATAACTTGAAATTTAGATGACTAGCTATAGCCAAAAGTATCCTAATGGATTCCAGTCTTGCTACCGGTGCAAATGTCTCATCAAAATCAACCCCTTCCACCTGTGTGTAACCTTGAGCAACAAGTCTAGATTTATTTCTGATAACTGTGCCATGTTCTTCAGACTTGTTCTTAAAGATCCATTTAGTTCCAATCACATTTACTCCCTTTGGTCTTGGAACTAATTCCCACACATCATTTCGAACAAACTGGTGAAGTTCTTCATGCATGGAGTTTACCCAGTCAGCATCTTGTAGAGCTTTATCTACCCTTTTGGGTTCGAATTGGGACAAATAGCATGAGTGAGTAATTACACTTAAGGCTTTTGAATTAATCTCATGTTATCATTTAGACTTCCCAATATGTTTGAGGAGGGATGGTTAAGGCTTACTCTAGAGGAAGGACCCTTGACTAGGGATTTTGATGTACCTTTTTGTTCTGGTGAAGGACTGAACTCATGTAGTGCTTGTTGAGTCTCATGTACCGGTGTGGATGGTTCCGGACTTGATGGAACAGACATAGCATCATTTAGCACCATCAACTCTTCATCACTGTGCTTACCAACATAATCAACAAGAAGTGAGTCATCATTTTCCTTAGGCTTTTATTGAACAAGAGTGATGTTTTCTGACTGTGCTTCAGAACATACTTCATCATTAATCACAACATTTGATGATTCCATCATAGTTTTGGTTCTCAGATTATACACTCTATATGCTCTGCTAGTAGAGAAGTAGCCTAGAAAATATCCCTTGTCACTCTTTGCATCAAATTTTTCTAGGTTCTCTCTATCACATAGAATGTAACAATCACTACCAAAAATTCTGAAATACTTAACAACAGGCTTCTTTCCTTTCCAGAGTTCATAAGGAGTCTTCTTTGAGTCAAGTCTGAAATACACCCGGTTGAGTGTATGACAAGCAGTATTAACTGCTTCTCCCCAGAAGGATTTTGGCAACTTTTTATTGTGTAACATGACCCGAGCCATCTCCTGAACAACCCTATTTTTCCTTTCCACTATTCCATTCTGTTGAGGAGTCTTGGGTGAGGAGAACTCTTGATGTGTGCCTTGATCATTGCAGAAAGTAGCCAGCTTGGTATTCTCAAACTCTTTTCCATGGTCACTTTTGATTTTGGCTATTACAGCTTCTTTCTCAACTTGCAACTTTTTGCATAGATGTATCATCTTCTCAGGAGCCTCAGCTTTGTCTTTTAACAGCACCACCCAACTATATCTAGTAAAGTCATTCATAACCACCAAAATATATTTCTTTCCACCTAAACTCTAAACTCTAGCAGGACCCATGAGATCAATGTGAAGTAACTCTAAAGGTCTTGAAGTTTGAACACTAGCCACAGACGGATATTTAGATTTTATCTGTTTACCTATCTGACATGGTCCACATATACACTTATCTATCTTCTCAAACTTTGGTAGGCCAACAACTGCATCACATTTGGAAATTTTTTCTATTTGTTTATGACTAGCATGCCCCAAACGTTGATGCCACAAATCAACTTGATCTATCTTTGCACTAAAACACTTGTTGCTTATGCTTGGTGTCAATCCATAACAGTTGTCTACTGTCCTTACACCAACACACATACAGTCACCTCCACCATCAAGAATCTCACATTCATACTTGGTGAAGAGTACGTTCAATCCATTATCACAAATCTGACTGATGCTGAGTAGGTTTGCCTTCAGTCCATCAATATACCAAACATCTTCAAAGACCGGCAACCCTGGAATGTCCACAGTTCCAATCCCTTTAATTACAGATTTGCTTCCGTCTCTAAAAGTGACTGTTCCAATCTTCCCTTCAAAGAGAGTCTTGAATAATCCTTTGTTACCTGTCATATGCCTGGAACAACCACTATCCAAATACCAAAGACATGAATCGCGTGCCTTTAAGGCGGTTAAGGCAGTATAACACAAATAATCATTATCACATGTGATAAGATCAAGCAATCTAAGGAAAGATTTAACATATGCAACAAGAGACAAATACCCAAAGTAAGCAGGTTGATAGATAAGCATTATATTTTGCAAAAAATTCATAATTAAGGAGTCAAGGATCAGCTTAGTGATCAAAAGATCAACAATATGAAAGCTACCCGCTCTGATACCACCTGTTAGTTTTTAGACCCCTTAAAACACAATTGGATTAACCTAGGAATTTAGCCAAGCTGTAACTTAGTCAAATTAATTAAATCTAGGTTAACACAATCAAATAATCATATCAAGTAAAGTAGTGGAAATATAAATAACACAAAGATATGATCACCCAGGAAACCAAACCAATAAAAACCTGGGGAGGATTTAACCTAGCTATCCTCAAGGTAAACTTGAATCCACTATCTTGAAAGAATCAAAGTTCATACAATAAGACTTACAAGCCCCCACACTCGACTTCTTATTTCTACCCACTAGTAGAACTTACTGACACAACCACGTGCAAGCTCCGAATCCATGGACTCCTTCTTTCTTGGATTCTCCACCAAATACAAGCACACCCGCTTGTGTTTTCTTTAAGCTTCAATGGTAGCAACTGGAATGATCATGAAGGTGTAGAAAAATCTTCTCCTTGAAAACCCTAAGTTTATGTGAAGGAAACCTCCTCAAAGATCTCACAAGAGATTCACATAAACCGCAATATGAGCAAAACAAAAACGTGGCTAGGGTTTCCCTTAGATACCTAGGGTAAATTAGAAACCTAAACCAATTAAAACACTTTAGAGTTGAGTTGGAAAATCTAATTAAAAAAACGTCAGGTACGATTTTCGATTGATCGAGCCTAAGCTTTGATCGATCGAAATGCATTCAAACAGTTTTTTAATTAGCTTAGTAGTTTATTCCAACTTTACAACAAAGAACCAACTTTGAGCACTTCTAAAACAACTTAAATACATTGTTTTGATCATGGTTTACCAACAATACAAAATAGGATTCTAAATACATAAAACCTAAATCTTTAGAACCTAGCATGTAAGAGTGTCAAGTAGACATCTCATCGGTAGAGCTAGCATTTCCATCATCATCATTAGAAGCATCATCGTCATCACCATTATCATCATCCTCAGAATCAGAAGCTACAGGAGGAGGTGGAGGAGAAGTCTTAGGAGTAGAGCCAACCATGGTCGCCTGCTATCATGCAATACAACCGACACGAATGTTCACTCGATACAGCTCTGTAGAGAATGTATCAAGGCGATCATCCATGCGCTATAGCTGCACCATGATGTCCCCTGGTGACACATCACTCGAAGAAGATGAGGGAGTGGATGTGGATGGAGTAGATCGAGATGGAGCCGAACGGGAGAGAAGAACTACTGAATCTGTCTACCGTGACGTAAACTTTTTCTCGCTATGTTTAACAGTAGCAACGTCTATGGCAAACATGACAGAAAAATGGGTGGAAGAGGGAAAAGGAACAAAAAAATTGCGTAAGATCCTCGTGATAGCCAAATGAAAGATGAGCTTATCATAGGTAGCTGTATCCCTAAACACATCTATAAGAGAAAGAATAAAATGTGAAGGAAAATCAGTAGTGAGGTGCTTTAACAAAGAAAGCAAAAATTGAGCACGAGGCTTTGTGATAGAGTTATAGTGAGAGAGTCAGTGCAAAATAAAAGTCATCACCATGTTAATGAATCTAGGAACTCTAGCAGAGTCCTTACAGGGTGTAAGCTAACGATCACCCCAATCAGAAGGGTGCTCACAGAAAGCAGAGATCATCTGTTCTTTGGAAACAGTCCTTAGACGATCACATCTGGGGTAGTCAGAATGCTTTACCCGTGGAACATGAAGCACATCCGCAACAAGCTACAGTGTGACATAAATGTGCGTACCTCGACCGCAAGTGGGAAAGAGAGGTACTGAGGAATCAATTCCATGCATGTTGGAGTAAAACTCTTGGATCAGCACGGAAGGACAAGTGACAAAGACGTCATACAGCGACTCCTAACCCTAACTGTGAATGACATCGAGTAGGTCAGTGTCGGTGAAATCTGCCAAAATGACTCGGCGTTCATAATGAACACCTTGTCAAGAAAAGTTCTCTAAGAAGTCCTTTTGGGCATCCTCATCATGGAACCGGATATGAGAAGGAGTAGGATTAGAGGAAGACAATGCCCCAGAATGAAGAGGGTTCTGGGATGGAGTGGATTTACATTTTGGTGCCATAGACACGACTAATGTAAACAAGAGAGAGAGGGGGAAGAAAGAGACAATTAGAAAAGCTCCAAACACATTTCAAATATAGAAAGTATATTAAAAAAGTGTATGTATGCATGGGGAATGCATTGACATGTGACATGCAAAGGAAATTGCATCATGGGCTCAGCCCAATCCAATCCTATCAGCACACAACCAGTTTAACATGTATAACACACAACTAAATGCATGAAAATACAGTTATAATGCACATGTAATGCAATGTATGAGATTTTAAGATTGAATCTTCAAAACCCATCCTAAAAATTGCACAAAAACCTTTTTGATTTTAAAAAACCCTAAATTTTGCAAAAATCCCAAAAACTTATGTTGCAAAGAATGAAATGCATGAAAATGAGAGAATCGAAGCTTACCAAGTGAAGAAAAACTTGATTAATCTCGAAAAATGCTTGAGGAAGAGGTTAGATGTGAAAGAAAGAGTGTTTGGGAGATGAACAGGTGCAGATAGATTGAGAGAGATCGAGGAAATGAGAACTGAATCATAAAGAGCATATATATAGATCCTCAGTAATTCTTGACAGATAGAGGTGTCGAAAGGTGTTGAGCCATCTGTCGAGGGAGGTGTTGAGAAAAACAATGTCAACAGATGCAGCTGTCGAGAAGGCTTTAAGGAACAAAGCAAAGACACAAGAACAGAAGCTCGATCGATCCACCAGCTATCGAGAAGCTATTGAGGGTCCAGGAACTTTCTCGATCAATTCACCAGCTATCGAGGATCTGTCGAGATTGCGATAAGAAAAATCTTAGGATCTCAACAGATAGCCAAGTGTCGAGGAGGTATCGAGGAGGTGTCGAGATAGCTTAAAATCAGTTTTTCAAGAAGGGAAAAACACATATATGAATGCAACAAAGCATGCAACTCAACCAAAAATTCAAACAACATTTTGAACTATTAAAATCATCTCTCAACAATAATTTTTAAGTACATGGATCCCAAAAACACACACACACACACTAAACAAGTCTAACCAATTTTATATTTCAAAAATAAGTCAAGACACTTTAGTGAGTATACATTAACACATGTAAAACCTTGTGATGGTCAAATCACATTGTACCTACACATATATCAAGAGTAGCAAAGAATATTGCATGTTGTGTGTGAAAAACATTGCAAGATTGCATAAGTGTATACATGTTATGATGATTTAAGATATGAGAAAATCACTTTAGCTCACACACGATCATAACTGTTTGATGGGGACTATCACCTTCGAGGTACATCCTATAACTCCCACATCTCCTAGTATACATGCTTGCAATCATATTAAAAGCATTTTGATATTTTTTCTTTTTATTTTTCTTTGCATATTTTTCCTTTTTAAGCAAATCATGCATGGGCATATAAGAGATAGAAAAGAAATACCCAATTATGTTAAGCATTTGACATTCCAATTTTGCTATGCCGAAGCACACAAATGTCATTGACATCACACTTTTGCTATGCCAAAGCATACAGATGTCATTTCATGATTGGTGGGCAACAATGGTGAAATGGTTATTTATTCCTTTCTCTTAGGATTTTCTAGTCTTTCATGTCAAAAAGAGTGATATGAGTGTTAAGTACAAGAGATAACTTAATCTTACTCATCACAAACAAGAGCCACAAAGCTCACTAGCTTAGTTGTGCATAGAGATGCTCATCTAAGCTACAAAAGATACAAAGTTTATAAAATTTTGTTTCAATGGCCATCCAAGGTACACAAGTACCAATGCACACAAAACACACACCGTTTTTGTATTTTTCTGATTTTTCGATTTTTTTTATATTAAAAACAAAATAAACAAAACTGAAAACAAACAAAAACATGTTAAACAAAGAAAAGTATAAAAACTAGATTGACTTAAAATAAAAGCAAAACACACAAGTTATGCAAAAACAAAAACACAAAGAGATAGAAGAAAGTGATAGAATCACTTAGAGCTCTTTTCTTTCCACACCCTAGAAGAACCTTTCCTTTGATTAAATCCTTGAACCAGTAGTGAGGGGGAAGAATTGAAACCATTCAAGTTCAAAAGGAATATGAGGGCTTTGAGAAAATCTCCAAAGGGAACAAAAGAGGATTGAACCTAATTCTGGTTTCCAGATGCTATCATGTCATTGCTCTATTGAGTCGCTAACTACTTATAGTAATTTGGTCAAGTATGACCAGCAACTCCATAATGATGACGGAGATACTGCTTCTTTTGTTTAGGTTTTCAAGAGTTAGTCTTCTTAGCCCTAAGGTTTTTAGCTTCCTTCTCATCTTGCTTAGGGGGTGATCCTAAGATAGATTTACCCTTGTCTATGTTCTCATTAGCTAAATTAGTTTTAACATCATTGTTCTTAATTTCAACATTATTACTAGGAGGAACAAAAATAGTAGTACTGGTAGAAGCAATATTAGAAGAAGAGATATCATACCATAAGACTATTCGATTAGAAGTAGATTTCTAAAGACTGAGAATCTCATTAAGCTTAGCACTTGAAGTCCTCCCCAATTGAGCTCTAACTTGGAACATCTCCACTTCAAGCTTCTTGGTCTTCTCAGCCAAGAAATTGTTCCCAGACCTTAGTATCCCAATAGTCTGATTGATTTCATCAACCTTTGCGGAAAGCTCTTCTCGCTTAAGCTCCACATCACTAAGCTTCTTGGAGGCCAAACTATACATCTTCTCATGCTTCTGTGAGACCTTGTACAACTTTGCATAGACTGTGTGGATGTCATCTTGTTCATCCATCTTCTCAAACTTGGACTCCACCAATTCTTCTTCTTCATTCACATCTTCAACAATCCCCTCAGTAGGATTGACAGTGGCAGTGAAGGCATTCAAGATTCTGTCATCCTCATTGTTAGAATCATCCTCTGGCTTAGTGTCGCTCAAAGTAGCAGCGAATGCCTTGCTCTTCCCAATGCTCTTGAGATATGTAGGACACTCTTGTTTCATATGACTGAAGCCTTAACACCCAAAGCACTTAGGTCCTGCGGGAACAATGTATTGACCGCCATCCCTAGCATCCTTCTTCTCTTTGTCTTGGCTCTTGAAGTGAGAAGAACTAGATTACCTACAATCCTTGTTGAAGCTCTCCCCATTGACATTCTTCATGAACTTCTTGAATTGCCTAGTGATGTAGGACTTCATCTTAGAATCTTCATCTTCCAAAGACTCATCCATGTCACTGCTCTTGGCCTTCAAGGCCATGCTCTTGATCTTTCCCGACTTACCAATCCTTGTTAACCCTAGTTTGTAAGTCTGTAGATTACCAGCCAGCCCTATCAAATAAATCTTGTCAATGTCCTTTGATTCCTTGATCGTCGTAATCTTGGCATGGAATCTCTCAAGTAGAGATCCGAGCCCATTTCTCACAATCTTAGGTTCAGGAATGGTTTCCCCAAGATTGAAAGCTGAGTTCACTATGTCCTTGAACTTGGCATAAAACTCATCGAACGACTCATCCTCCTCCATCTCAATCTCTTTGAAGCTTATAGTGAGCCTTTGTAGCTTCGAATCCTTGACTGCCTTAGTTCTCTCATAAGTTGTCTGGAGGATGGTCCATGCCTCTTTAGCATTTTCAATAGAGGATATTTTCTTGAATTCCTCATTTGTGACTACACAGAATAAAGCATTTAATGCCCTACTATTGAAGTTTGCCACCTTGATCATGGCATCATCCCAATTGGCCAGTGCTTCTGTAGGCTTAGCCTAGCCTATCTCCACAACTTGCCACACTTTCTCATCTAAAGACAGCAAGAAAGCTCTCATGTGTACTTTCCAGTATGCATAGTTAGTGCCATCAAATAAAGGAGGTATGATTAATGATTGTCCTCTATCCAAGACAAACAGAGGTCAATGAATCAACACACAAAGATTAACCCTAATCAGAGTGTGCCTGCTTTGATACCACTTGATTGGTCAAAAATGAATTGACCCCTTGTGATAAATTAACCAATTAATTTAGCCCAGTGAATTAATTAAGTTAATTAACATGCAAACGCGTGTAGCACAAACAAATCACCAATTAAACTAAGTATGCAGCAAAAAATAAATAACACAGTGATTTGTTTATGAATGGAGAAAACCAACACGGTAAAAACACCACCAGGTGATTTTAAGGTCACCACTCCTGAAATTCCACTATTATCATAACAAGTGGTTACAAGTAAAGGAATCCCAGTACCTTATACCAACCTATAGTTGAACCCTTACCCCAATACCCAATTGGACTTGTTCTGTAGTGACAATTTCTCCTTTCGATGCACGGCTCCCAGTACGTGACTAACCAATTGCACGGATCCTAATACGCGACTATAATCACCAACTAGAGAAGGTTGTTGGCTGCAAAGTTCTTCAGTTCATCCCAACGATGAAGATCAAGAAGATGCTTGGTCACAAAACCCTACGATACAAAAACACAACAACCACTTCACAAGAACAATGAACTAGGGCAAAACTGTGTCTCCGGTCACAATTTGCTTAAACACACTTTGCTCAACACTTGTGCAACTTGTGAACACTTTGACGGCCTTTAAAATAATCCTTTTATATGTCTAGGGTTGTGAGAAAAAAAAGCCCAAACACATAAAACCGGATTGGAGTCAAACTAGAACTGGAATTCTGTTTTGCATAAATCTTAACAAATGCTTGTCTGTCAAGATGTTGTTGAGCAGCTGTCGAGCCACAGGGCTGGAACAGTTTCTTAAGCTTGATGGATAGCTAGCTATCAAGCTTTAATGACAGGCTCTTTTTCAGCTTGTTTCTTGGATAGACTTGCATGTCTTCAACACTTGATCTTGAAACACAGTTTCTTGAAGTATTAAACACATTCTAGATCTACCAAAATACAAGTAAAGTGTGTTTATCAAAGGATTAGCCAATTACGTAAAATAGTGACATATGTTTCTAACAAGTGAATCACATATGTCCTAACAAAAGCAAACGACAACCAAATGACAATGTCTTAACACCAAGCTTGCAATAAAACATGAAATCAACAAATGTCCCAATAAAAATAAAAAATAATAATAAAAAAAAAAAACAAAAAAAAAAAGAAAAACAAGCAAAGCAAGCTCACCTTAAAATCCATGTTGGAATGTGGAACATGGGTCTTGGGGTCTTGAAAGAGCCCTTCTCCATCATTCCACTGAAGAGATGGGTGGTACTTTTTCCTATTGAAAGTGAGAAAGGAAGGCCAATTAGAGATGCCATTAGCAATGCAAAAAAAATTAAGGTTTGGATATGGGTTTCAAAAATGGGTTTATGGCAAAAATGATCAAGAACACAAAGATTTGAAAAGATTTTGAGAGAGATGAATGAAAGAAGGTTGAGAAGCTTAGGAAAGTGATTTATTAGATAAGAAATGGTGTAATGAGGGAGAAAATCCAAGTGGAATGGGGAAGTGAATAGTAACGATGGAGGAAGAAGGAAAAAAGAAGAGAGGAAAGTGCAAAAAAAAAAGGGGGGTTCTTTTGCTTTTTTTTTTTTTTTTTGTTTTCTTTAAGAAAAAGGATAAATTCAAGAAAAAAGAAGAAGAAAACTTTTCAAAATATTCGAAAGATAGATGACATCAATTTCAAAATTTTGTGACTTCAATGGAAAATGAATTCTTAGAGATGATCAAGGACAAAAAATACCTTTGTCCAAAAGGAAAAGTTTCAAAATTTAAAGTCCAAAATCTCAAGTTTCAAATTTCAAAGAAAAAAAAGGGGGTCATCTTTTCTTTAAATGTCAAGATTTTCAAAAGTCATGCATCAAATTGCAAACTAGGAGCATTCGTCCATGCCTGATTCCTTTTTTTTTTTAAAGAGATTGTCATCTTTTCAAAAAAAAAAAAAAATCATCATCAATCGAAGTTCCTAAAAAATCATGCATCAATTTACACACTAGGATCATTCATCTATGCCCTATTCAGGTTCTTATAAGAATAAGTTCATAACATCAAAGTCATCAAATGCGAAGATTAAAGAGTGGTTGTACATGGGTTATACAAATCAACCATTGTTTCTCTTGCAAGAAATCTTCAAAAGACAAATCTTTGTGAACAAATCTTTGTGAATAAATCTTCAAAAGACAAATCTTTGTGAACAAATCTTCAAACGAAATATCTCCATGAACAAATTTTTAAAGGACAAACCTCCATGAACAAATCTTCAAGAACAATGCCACAATTCAAGATTGAGATAGAGAAGCCCCTAGGTCACCACAATTCAAGTTTTGATGTAGAGAAGCCCCTTGGTCGCCACAGCTCGGGTTCTGAAGTAAAGAAGCCCCTTGATCACCTTCCATCAAGATCGAGGTAGAAAAGCCCTTTGGTCACCACAATTTAGGTTCCGAGGTAGAGAAGCCCCTTGGTCACTTGTTATTAAGATTGAGGTAGAGAAGCCCTTTGGTAGGCATAGCTCAGGTTTCAAGGTAGAGAAGCCCCTCGAACACCTTCCATCAAGATCGAGGTAAAGAAACCCCTTGATCACCACAGGTTAGGTTTTGAGGTAGAGAAGCCCCTTGGTTTCCTTTCATCAAGATCCAGGTAGAGAAGCCCCTTAATTGCCACAGCTTAAGTTCCGAGTTAGAGAAACCCCTTGGATACCTTTCATCAAGATCAAGGTACAGAAGCCCCTTGGTCACCCCCAATTTAGGTTCCGAGGTAGAGTACCAATGTACTTAGGAACTTTAAGTACTTAGGAACTAATGTATTAGAACTCTAATTTGTATTGTTAGTAAATCATGATCAAAACAAGTTTTTAGTCTTGTTTTAGACTTGCTCAAAGTATGTGTTTTATGTAAAGTTGGAATCGACCTGCTATAGAATTCATTGTGCAATTCGGTCTGGCTCAATCGATTGAGAATTAGACTTGACCGATCAAAAGTCGGGTAGAATGTTTTTTCTGCAGAATTTCCAACTCAACCCTAAGCCTATATGACGTGTAGGGTTTTATGTTTTGTAAGGTTGAATTTAATCAACCATCTTGTTGGCTTTATTCCATGCCAAATTTGCTTGTATTTTAGTAATTAGAAACCCTGTATTTAGGTAGGAATCATGTAAGGGTAGTGTGTGTGAGAGAGTGTAAAGAATTGCTAAAGTGTGTGTAAGGAAGCAGGGACTCGCAGCTGGATCTTGCGGGTGGCTCGTGGCTGCAAGTCGCCAAATTGAAGCACACATGCCAAGCATGCCAAAAGTTGAAGCCTCACGTGCCAAGCATGCCAAAAGTTGAAGCCTCACACCAGCAGTTCACTACAGGACAAAAGTTCCAAGTTGGCCAGGCCATCTGCTCGTAGCTTGAACTCGCGACTCAACCCAGTCACGAGGTCAAACCGCCAGAACACCCTGTTTGGCAAAATATGTCTTTTCACATTCCTTCTCACCCTACTATATATATACCCTTATACTCACGATTCAAAGAGAGCTTTCAGAGAGAATTTTGAGAGAGAAACCCTAGAGAAAACAAGATTGACTCATCCACAATCTTTACCTAAGAGACTCTTCAAATTCCTCTACTTTCTTCCTCTCCATTGTCAAACCCTTGAGAGGCTCATTACCAAAACCTTTTCTCACCATATCCATTCCTGTGAGAAGGCTGTTTGGTGTTTTGGGAAATAGTTAGGAAGGAACCAATTTCATATTGGTTGATGTTATGGTCAAGTAGCGGAATCCGGGAAGCTAGAAAAGAAATAGGTTCGGCGTAATCTCGTTGGAGAAAGAAGCTTGGAGGGCTTAGGTACATCAGGTAGATTAGGCTTGGAGGGTCTATTACTGTTCATGTATCCCAACTACACTTTCTAGTGGATTACTTACAGCTTGGAGGGTGGCGAAGAGGTTTTACGCCGAGGGCTTCGGTTTCCTCTTCGATAACACATCGTTGGGTTGTCCTTGTGTTTGCATCTCTCTTCCCTTAACTTTGCCTTTTATTTTCTGTTGTGGATGTGATTTTAATTGGCTTAAATTGTTTATCAATTTTGTTTATAGCTTGTGTTCATTTTTCCGCACACTTTGTGTTTGTCATAAAGCTTGAATTGGTTATTTTTGATTTGGGGGTCTAGATGTTCATAGTGTATTTTACACTATTTGAACTTTCAATTGGTATCAGAGCAGGTGCACTCTCTGTGGCTTAAACACCTTAGTGCGATCCTTGACTCCATTTTAAGATAGGCTGGTCTCAATCTTTGAATGTTCCACCATTTTTTGATGGAAACAATTATGCCTTTCGGAAAGTTCGGACGAAGGCATTCTTGTGTTCAATTGATGATACTATTTGGGTTGCTGTAGAAGTAGGTTGGACTAGGTTGGAGGCTTCTAAATCCATTTGGGATAAATCAGCCCTTACAGCAGCTAATGCTAACAGTAAAGCTTTGAATGCAATTTTCTGTGGTATTTCTCTAGATGAATTTCACAGGATTTCAAAAATTACAGTTGCCAAAGAAGTATAGGTGATATTGGAAACCACCTACGAAGGAACGAAGAAAGTGAAAGACACCAAGTTACAAATGCTGACCACTCGATTCGAGGAACTCAAAATGAGTGAGGATGAGTCCTTTGACTCTTTCTATAGCAAGCTAAATGAATTAGTTGTCAGCAAATTCAATTTGGAAGAGAAAACAGAGGATTCTAAAATAGTAAGGAAGATCCTTCGGTCATTGTCAAAAAGCTTTCGTGCCAAGGTGACAGTAATTGAAAAGAGTAAGGACCTTAATGATATCAAAGTCCAAGAGCTGATTGGTTATCTTCAGACCTACGAATTGTCATTGCCCAATCAAAGAAAGAGCAAATCCCTTGCTCTCAAGACTGTAAATCAAAGGGTGGATGTTCATGACTCTTCGGAAGATGATGCAGTCGAGAAGGATGTTGCCTATCTTGCAAAGAATTTCTAAAAATTTTTGAAGTTCAAAAACAGTGGTAAATTTGGTGATAAAGGGAAATTCCAAAGTTCAGGAAGGGAGAAAAGAGAATTCAAAAAGATGGATGGAAAAGAATCCCAATCTACACAAGATGTCACTTGTTTTGAATACAACGGGCATGGACACTTTAAGAAAGAATGTCCAAATTATTTGAAATCGAAGGGCAAGGTGTATGCCACAACACTTAGTGACTCGAACTCTTCAAATTCTGATTCTGATTAAAGCGATGACAGAGAAGGAAATTACTCCGCATTTATGGCTATTGCTCATGTCGAGTCTTCGGAGGACTTGAATTTGCTTGTGCAAGAACTTGGGGAACATAGTGATGAAGAATCCATAGGAATTGTGGAAGAGTCGGATGTTGAAGAAGATGAGAATGCAGCCTGTCTTCAAGAGAATTATAATTCTCTTCTTAAAAAATCAGAAGAGTATGCACGTGTGGCCAAGGCAGCTATAAAGAAGATGAAGAAAGCCAAGGAGGACTATAGGAGTCTTCTAATGCGTCATAAGGAAGCTAAGTGTGAGATAGAGAAGCTGAATGGTGAGTTTATCAAAAGCTTACACAAAAGTGAGATTTCTTGAGCAAGAGGTTGTGCAAGCTAATGCTAAGATAGAGAGGGTCTCCACCAAGAAGCTAAATGATGCCATTTTATCTCAAAAAAAATTCTCAGACAAGTTTGGTTTGGGATATACCGGAGGAAGTAGTTCCTCAGGCAGTGTCACCAAAGAAGTAAAGTTTATAAAGGCCAAAGAGCAAATTGAAGTTAGTCCTACTGCTGAGAAGCCCAAGATGGAGGAAAAGAGGAATGTGGATGACAAACAGATGTTGAACAACTCTCATAAGTAATATGTGGGCAGGTCTGAATCTTGAGCCAAGTCTCATCCCCGAACACAAAGAAGTCCTAGATCAAACTATGTGTGTCACCACTGCGGACTTCATGGGTACACTCAACCAAATTGTCAAAAGCTGAGGGCAATAAACAATGCAAGTGCTCCAAGGTCTCGAGGACCTAGAAATGACAGGAGAAATTAGGCTGGTGAACCGTCAAGAGGTCGAAGTGGTGATGCCGGAGTGATGGACGTGATAAAGATGATTGGGGCATTCACCAACTGTTTGGAAAGTTTCACACGAAGGTTTGAAAGCCCTAACTCCCATACCCAATCCTATAAGGATATCGCCCCAAACGCAAGTGACGTGTGGGTGAAAAAGGGTACTCATGCATAAGTATTACAACATGTCCATGCATCAATACTTCTTATGCTTTGTGACATTGTTTGGTTGTTTGCTTATTGATTATGTGATTTGAAATTTATTTGTTTGTTTTGGCATTCTTTCATACAAATTGTCTTCAATATTTCTTTTGATCAATCTTTTCATTCTTATGTGTCAAAAATCCAAAAACCACATAAAAAGTAGAAAATCAAAATTTTGATTGACATTGTTGAGTTTTGTCTCAAAACTTGTTTTGCGTTGTACCTTTGTGCTAATGGCTTTGTGCATTTACGAGCGTAGCTTGTTCCTTTGCACTCTTATCACTGTGGAAGAAATCTTAAAATCTATGTGACTGTTGTAAATAGATCTTCAAACTTGTCATGAATGATTAGTGAATGGTTTTTGTTGATCTTGAGACATGTATAGACTTGTGCCTATATATCTTCCCATTTTTTTTTTTTTTTGCTAAAAAGAGCTCTCCAAATGTAAATCTCCAAAAGAAAAGAGATATTGAGATGCAAAAACCTGTCGCACACACTAGTATTCGATTAGGAAAAAGGGAAAGTGACCAAACATTAAAGTGTATGATTGTTCAAAAGGCCAAAGGCTATCCCATCAAGGGAAAGTATCAAAAGGCATCCTCACAATGAGATGTAATTGTGTCAAAAAGATCAAAAAGACCTAATGATGGAGTCGAATGTAAAGCTCCAAGTTATGTTATCAAGTCTTGTGGGAGGTCATATATGCATACTTCTATAATTGAGATGGATCACATGATCTAGTGATAATTGTGTATGCCTTGGTTGAATCGATCATTGAAGCTTCACATTAGACTAAGGACTATCTCACAGTGTTGCCCTTTTTTGACGACTTAGTCGCGAGTCACCCAAGTCGCGAAATTCAACCGCGAGCTCGCGTGTTAATTTTGGCAACTTTTTCACAAGTGAAAGGTCCAGTTGCGAGGGGTACACAGAGATTTTCGCGACTCAGCTCATGACTCCCTCACGGGTAGACCTTCTAGTTGCGAAAAACACTTAGAAATTTTTTTAACATTTGTGTCTTTGAGTGTTTTGGTGGCTAGCTCTGGCGACTTGTTGGTGACTCACTTCAATCATGAAAAACTCGTGTTATTTATTTCGAAGACAGTTTTTAAAACTTTTTCAGTTTGTACCTCGAATTTTTGTGAATATTTACTATCTTCTCCATTTCTCTCTCAACTGAAACTGACCCAAACCTTCCTTAAACTTCATTTCTGCATCATTTCTTCTCGAATCTTCAAGAAAAGGTATGGGTTTTCTCTGTCTCACTTCATTTTCCATGTTTTGAGTCTACTTTTCTTGTTTCTTTGAGTGTATTGGGGTCAATATGTTTTTGTCAAATGTCATGGTCATTCAAGGGTTTGTTTTATCTTGATGATTGTTCATTGTTTGAGAGTAAGTATTTTGACTTTATTACTGATGTTTGTATGTTGTCTAGGGTCTGTGCACTATTTCATGATAGTGGTTATTTCATTCATATCATGTTTATGGTATTCTATCATATTATTTGTCATTTGAATCCATGTAATGCTCAGTGGCCACTTGATTCTAAGGTATTGATGTTCATCTCCATAATTGCTTGCCTAGTCCGCTTATCATGTCCATGTTTCCTTTGACTACTTATCTCTAACCTAATTTTTTTAGTGAAATCTCCCTGCTTCACATCCTTATACCCGTATCTAATCAAACTGATGTGTGTGCCTTATGGTATTGCATTTGGCTCTTTGCTGTGTGACTGGTCTCTTGCAGATGTCTCATCGTTCTCCTAAAGGTAAAAACATTGTGGCCAGTGATCATTCAACTCCGATTGCTAAACGGACTCGACTATCATCTCAATCATCTAGAGACTCAAATTGTGAGAGGTTTAGAACCCCTCTTAACTCACACATCTACTCAAGCATCTTTGACTTGACTTCTCCTATAGTGGAACGTGTAGTTGAGTTCAACACCTTGAAGACTACTTTTGTCCCTCGTATCTTTGAATCAAGAGATTAGGCTGCCTTATTCGGAAATTTTGAAGACCCAATGGACGAACCGGTTAAAGAATGCTACTCCAATATTAGTGACCTTGGAGTTGAACTGATTTGCTGGGTGAGAGGAAAGGAATTTATCATCAACCCGAACTCCAAAGCCAATATTCTCCACATCATAAGACCTCAAAATGTGAATCTAACTCCCTATGATGATGGAACTCTAGAGATTCACAACATTCGACAAGTTCTTGGACCTGACCCTGAAGTTTCTAGTAAAGGCTCATCTATAAGTATTGCCAAGTTTGCACCTGAGCTGACTACTTTGAAGTTGATCATGTTTTCCAATCTTTATCCGCTGTCCAACACAACCTTCATCAATCTCAAAAGAGCTCAATTCCTATGTGATCTTATTACAGGAGTGTCCATTGACATCTGTGCCCACATCTTTCAAACCATAAGGAAGACTGTGGCTCGATCAGCAGCACGTGGATGTATTCCATTCTGCAGTCTCATTATGAATTTCATTCTTCGTGAAGGTATTAATCCTCCCTCAGATAGAAAAATGATGACCTGTCCGCATCCAATTTTTATGATCACTCTCCAAGCAAGCAAGAGTCATTCTTCTAGAACTCCTAAGAGTGAGCCACCTACATATGAAACTCCACAAGCTTATGCTCTAGTTACACCTGCTCAATCAACTAGCACTTCATCCATTCCTCCTGGGTTTCAAACAACCAAGCAAAGTCACTTGACTATGAATGTGGCTCATTAGATATCTGAGTTAGAACGGCATCTTCACTCCTTTCACAATCAAACTCAGATGCGTCTCACAACTATTGAAACACAACTGGATGCTATTCAACAAAAGCTCAAAGAAAGCCTTTATCTATTCATGCCAAAAAGGGGGAGAGCAGTGGCATATAGTTAGGGGGAGAACAGCACAAGAATGAGAAAGAGTGTGCATACAGAAAGGGGAAGTTATGTATAATACACATATATTTATTCCCATCTTTATTTTTGTTTATGGTTATAGTTTTTGTGTTTTGGACAATTGATGTTTTTACGGGTTAGGTTTGTTTCACTGTGATTATAGGTAATGTTTGTTTTTAAACTTAAAACTCATGGATGCTTTTTGAAACTTTGGTATATTCTATTTATTGATGATGTTTTTCAGTAAATAAGGTGTTTATACCCATGTTGCTTTTCTAAGCTTTTAGGGTTATGTTTTATGCATTGTTTGTAGGCTTTATGGTGTGTACCATGCTTTTATGCAGCCTTTATGCATTATTCATTCAATACTTCTATCTAAATGTCATTCATTGCTTTTCTAAGCTTTTAGGGTTATGTTTTATGCATTGTTTGTAGGCTTTATGGTGTGTACCATGCTTTTATGCAGCCTTTATGCATTATTCATTCAATACTTCTATCTAAATGTCATACATTTTCCTTTCGAGTATTGTCAATCTTGTGCCCTTGTAGGATTGTTCCTAGATGCATATACTTAGTGTATTATGCATTGGTTGAGTGTTGGGCATGCAAGTGATTTGCATTGAGCTTATTAGCCTGTATGTCCAAGTGTTCATTCCAAGTGTGAATGAGTATTATGATCACTACCTTATAGTGATTGCCTGTTTGATCAAGCCATGGTTTGTTTCTTAACTCCATCTTTGCTTCATCACATCATGCTTGCTTCATATGCATTTCATGCTTTTCTGCATACAATGATCATGGTGTATTATTGTGTTTCAGGAGATTCATGTTCATATGATTCAAGAGCTTCACAGTTTCTAGAATTAGGTGTGAGTGAGTTATGTTCAACTACTCCCAACTCACATGTTATGTTTAGAGTCTGTTTTAGGGTTTTGTCACGGAATAGCCAAAGGGGGAGACTGTGAGGTTGAATTTAATCAACCATCTTGTTGGCTTTATTCCGTGCCAAATTTGCTTGTATTTTAGCAATTAGAAACCCTGTATTTAGGTGGGAATCATGGAAGGGTAGTGTGCGTTAGAGAGTGTGAAGAATTGTTCAAGTGTGTGCAAGGAAGCAGGGACTCGTGGCTGGATCTCACGAGTGGCTCGCTGCTGCATACCGCCAAATTGAAGCACACGTGTCAAGCATGCCAAAAGCTGAAGCATCACGCCAGTTGTTCACTACAGGACAAAAGTTCCAGGCTGGCCAGGCCATACCCAGTCGCGAGGTCAAACCGCTAGAACACCCTGTTTGGCAAAATATGTCTTTTCACATTCCTTCTCACCCTACTATATATATACCCTTATACCCACGATTCAAAGAGAGCTTTCAGAGAGAATTTTGAGAGAGAAACCCTAGAGAAAAAAAGATTGACTCATCCACAATCTTTACCTAAGAGACTCTTCAAATTCCTCTACTCTCTTCCTCTCCATTGTCAAACCCTTGGTAGGCTCATTACCAAAACCTTTTCTCACCATATCCATTCTTGTGAGAGGGCTGTTTGGTGTTTTAGGAAGCAGTTAGGATGGAACCAATTTCATATTGGTTGATGCTATGGTCAAGTAGCGGAATCCGGGAAGCTAGAAAAGAAATAGGTTCAGCGTAACCTCGTTGGAGAAAGAAGCTTGGAGGGCTTAGGTAAATTAGGTAGATTAGGCTTGGAGGGTCTATTGTTGTTCATGTATCCCAACTACATTTTCTAGTGGATTACTTATCGCTTGGAAGGCGGTGAAAAGGTTTTACGCCGAGGGCTTTGGTTTCCTCTTCGATAACACATCGTTGGGTTGTCCTTGTGTTTGCATCTCTCTTCCCTTATCTTTGCCTTTTATTTTCTGCTGTGGATGTGATTTTAATTGGCTTAGATTGTTTCTCAATTTTCTTTTATAGCTTGTGTTCATTTTTCCGCACACTTTGTGTTTGTCATAAAGCTTGAATTGGTTATTTTTGATTTGGGGGTCTAGATGTTCATAGTGTATTTTACACTATTTGAACTTTCAATTGGTATCAGAGCAGGCGCACTCCCTGTGGTTTAAACACCTTAGTGCGATCCTTGACCCCATTTTGAGATGGGCTGGTCTCAATCTTTGAATGTTCCACCATTTTTTGATGGAAACAATTATGCCTTTTTGAAAGTCCGGATGAAGGCATTCTTGTGTTCAATTGATGATACTATTTGGGATGCTGTAGAAGCAGGTTGGACTAGGCTGGAGGCTGCTAAATCCACTTGGGATAAAGCAGCCCTTGCAGCAGCTAATGCTAACAGTAAAGCTTTGAATGCAATTTTCTGTGGTGTTTCTCTAGATGAATTTCACAGGATTTCAAAAATTACGTTTGCCAAATAAGCATGGGAGATATTGGAAACCACTTACGAAGGAACGAAGAAAGTGAAAGACACCAAGTTACAAATGCTGACCACTCAGTTTGAGGAACTCAAAATGAGTGAGGATGAGTCCTTTGACTCTTTCTATTGCAAGCTAAATGAATTAGTTGTCAGCAAATTCAATTTGGAAGAGAAAACAGAGGATTCTAAAATAGTAAGGAAGATCCTCCGATCATTGCCAGAAAGCTTTCATGCCAAGGTGATAGCAATTGAAGAGAGCAAGGACCTTTATGATCTCAAAGTCCAAGAGCTGATTGGTTATCTTCAGACCTACGAATTGTCATTGCCCAATCAAAGAAAGAGCAAATCCCTTGCTCTCAAGACTGTAAATCAAAGGGTGGATGTTCATGACTCTACGGAAGATGATGTAGTCGAGAAGGACGTTGCCTATCTTGCAAAGAATTTCTGAAAATTTTTGAAGTTCAAAAACAATGGTAAATCTGGTGATAAAGGGAAATTCCAAAGTTCTGGAAGGGAGAAAAGAGAATTCAAAAGATGGATGGAAAAGAATCCCAATCTACACAAGATGTCACTTGTTTTTAATGCAACGGGCATGGACACTTTAAGAAAGAATGTTCAAATTATTTGAAATCGAAGGGCAAGGTGTATGCCACAACACTTAGTGACTTGAACTTTTCAAATTCTGATTCTAATGAAAGCTATGACGGAGAAGGAAATTACTCCGCATTTATGGCTATTGCTCATGTCGAGTCTTTGGAGGACTTGAATTTGCTTGTGCAAGAACTTGGGGAACATAGTGATGAAGAATCCATAGGAATTGTGGAAGAGTCGGATGTTGAAGAAGATGAGAATGCAGCCTGTCTGCAAGAGAATTATAATTCTCTTCTTGAAAAATCAGAAAAGTATGCATGTGTGGCCAAGGCGGCTGTGAAGAAGATGAAGAAAGCCGAGGAGGACTATAGGAGTCTTCTAATGCGTCATAAGGAAGCTAAATGTGAGATAGAGAAGCTGAATGGTGATTTTATCAAAAGCTTACACAAAAGTGAGATTTCTTGAACAAGAGGTTGTGCAAGCCAATGCCAAGATAGAGAGGGTCTCCACCAAGAAGTTAAATGATGTCATTTCATCTCAAAAAAATTCTCAAACAAGTTTGGTTTGGGATATACCGGAAGAAGTAGTTCATCAAGCAGTGTCACCAAAGAAATGAAGTTTATAAAGGCCAAAGAGTAAATTGAAGTTAGTCCTACTGTTGAGAAGCCCAAGATGGAGGAAAAGAGGAATGTGGATGACAAATGGATGTTGAACAACTCTCATAAGCAATATGTGGGCAGGTTTGAATCCCGAGCCAAGTCTCATCCCCAAACACAAAGAAGTCCTAGATCAAACTATGTGTGTCACCACTACGGACTTCATGGGTACACTCAACCAAATTGTCAAAAGCTGAGTGCAATGAACAATGCAAGTGCTCCAAGGTCTCGAGGACCTAGAAATGACAGGAGAAATTAGGCTAGTGAACCATTAAGAGGTCAAGCTGGTGATCTCGGAGTGATGGACGTGATAAAGATGATTGGGGAATTCACCAACTATTTGGAAAGCTTCACACGAAGGTTTGAAAGCTCTAACTCCCATACCCAATCCTATAAGGATATTGCCCCAAACGCAAGTGACGTGTGGGTGAAAAAGGGTACTCATGCATAAGCATTACAACATGTCCATGCATCAATACTTCTTATGCTTTGTGACATTGTTTGGTTGTTTGCTTATTGATTATGTGATTTGAAATTTATTTGTTTGTTTTTGCATTCTTTCATACAAATTGTCTTCAATATTGCTTTTGATCAATCTTTTCATTCTTATGTGTCAAAAATCCAAAAACCACATAAAAAGTAGAAAATCAAAATTTCGATTGACATTGTTGAGTTTTGTCTCAAAACTTGTTTTGCGTTGTACCTTTGTCCTAATGACTTTGTGCATTTACGAGCGTTGCTTGTTCCTTTGCACTCTTATTACTGTGGAAGAAATCTTGAAATCTATTGGACTGTTGTAAATAGATCTTCAAACTTGTCATTAATGATTAGTGAATGGTTTTTGTTGATCTTGAGACATGTATAGACTTGTGCCTATATATCTTCCCTTTTTTTTTTTTTTTTTTTTTTTGCTAAAAAGAGCTCTCCAAATGTAAATCTCCAAATGAAAAGAGATATTGAGCTACAAAAACCTGTCGCACACACTAGTATTCGACTAGGAAAAAGGGAAAGTGACCAAAAATTAAAGTGTATGATTGTTCAAAAGGCCAAAGGCTATCCCATCAAGGGGAAGTATCAAAAGGCATTCTCACAATGAGATGTAATTGTGTCAAAAAGATCAAAAAGACCTAATGATGGAGTCAAATGTAAAGTTCCAAGTTATGTTATCAAGTCTTGTGGGAGGTCATATATGCATACTTCTATAATTGAGATGGATCACTTGATCTAGTGATAATTGTGTATGCCTTGGTTGAATTGATCATTGAAGCTTCACATTAGACTAAGGACTATCTCACAGTGTTGCCCTGTTTTGTCGACTTAGTCGCGAGTCACCCAAGTCGCGAAATTCAACTGCGAGCTCGCATGTTAATTTTGGCAACTTTTTCACAAGTGAAAGGCCCAGTTGCGAGGGGTACACAAAGATTGGGCATAAGAAATCAAAAAATCTCAAAACATGATTTTGCAGATGACGCCTCTCAAACTACTTTCTCTTAGTTTCTTCTAAATCTAAGATCAGAATTCAGAGACGTTTTTCATTCTACTTTTTTTCCGAAATAAGGAGGAAGGAAGATGAAGCGGCCTTCAGACCATTCTTTCTCGGTAATTTTCAACTAATCTCTTACCCTATTGTCTTCAATTATTTTTGTTGTCAATTTAGGGATTTTTGTTGAAATCAGAGAAAAAACCTAGAAGATCAAATTAGGAATTTTATATTTCTGGGTTTTGTATCAAATTCTAACTGAATTTTTATTAGGAATTTTCAGTTTCTAGGTTTTGTTCCTTTGCTTTCATGAATTTTAGTTTCATATTTTGTTTAGTTTTGATTTTTTTTTTTTATTTTTTTTGGCTTGCTATCTGGGTCATTAGAGAAGAAGAAGGGTTATTAGATAAATTATAGTGTATTCCCGTGGCATTGGAGTGTTTTTTTTTTTTTTTTTAATATAAACGTGGGAATGTAGAATTGTGGCAGAAACTGGAGGGCAAACGACAAAGAGAAATCCAGTCAGAAATAGAAAGTGGAGAGTGGAAAAAACTGAGATGACAGTCACGCCTCTACCTCTATCAGACCCGTACTCTCCACTGGTATGGTTTCTTGGTATTTTCATTAGATTGGATTGAATTCAGGTTTTGACTTAGATTTGGTTTTGAGTTAGGAATTTGGTTTATAATAGTTTTTAATATCAGTTATCTATCTTAGATTTGGTTTTTTTTTTTGGGGGATATTTGGGTTCAATTCATTTTGGGTGGATGTCTTTACTCTTCAGATCTTCATGGATCAATTTGGTGTTGTATCTCAACAGAAAGGTTATCATCCTCTGTTGCCATTAGTTCAACAAAAATGGGCAAAAGAAAAGGAAACTCTTCCTCTTTTCATGCTTTGTTCGTTTCGTTTCTGCAACTTCATACGCACAAGGTCTGCATAATATTTTTAATTTTCCTGTTTCAGATACTCTTTCTGTGTTTAGTAGTTTGTTGTTGTATCTATGATGTTACTAAATTGGACTTGATTTGAATTTTTGGGTTTCTTTGACTGCAGATAAAAATTTGCACTATTATACATATTTGTTTTTATTGCATTCGACATGTTCGATGAAATTCCTTTTAGACTTAATATGTGATGTTTGGATTTGATTTTCCCCACCGCATATTGTGATAAATATAAATGATTTATTCATTTATCAACAATGAATATGAACAAAAGTTTAGAAGGATGAATTCTAGAAGATATCAGCATGGTGGATAAAATGAATTTTGAACCAAATGTGATGCAAACCATAGCTAATAGTCCTCCAAGAACTTCTTAGGCATTTTCTACCCAAATATCAACCCAACTGTATGTAATTAATGGTCTTTACATTAAAAATATTGTTCAAATGGTAATGGTGACTACATTTTAGTTACATGCCAAAACCGCATAGCTCCACACCCCAAAGTGTACTTACCCAACCCATTGTTAAAATCCTCACTCAATAAGAAATATACCAGATAAGATTATGTGGATAATAAATGCTCAAGGGAGGTTTATAGTGAGGTCAGCATATTTTTTGCAACAGGGGGCGATGTTAAGCACAGAGATCAGTAAAAAAAAAAAGTGATGGAATTTGAAAATACTATGGAAAACAACTCAGAAAATTTTACCTACTAAATGCAGGCTATAAGAGTTGGGATAGTAGCTTGATGCCAAATTAGCAAGTGAGGGAGACATAAGAGAGTGAAGGAGAGAGAGAGAGAATAAGAAAGATAAGAAAAAGCTTTAGATTACTACACTGGTACTGCCCAATATATATATTTCTAAAATCTATGTGTTTTGAGTAGTTGATAGGCTAAATCTAGAAAATTTAGAGTATGTTTTATGGAATTTCTCATAGAAGTTTTATTGTTTCTAAAATAAGTTTGGTGTTTGGTGTTTATTTCCCTATTTGATGTAGAAAGCTAAATATTATAAATGATTATTCTTTTTTCCTTCTATAATGATTTTAATCAGATAAGAATGATCTTACTTTGTAGTTAATATTTTTAATTGTAGATTAAGAGCTGCATACTAAAAAATTTTGTTCTTCCATCCTTCATAAAGACAAACCATGTCATCGTTTATGGCATTAGTAATAAAAACGATTGATTGATATTGATATTAATTCAAATGTTATAAATAATGCCTTACCTTATGACAATAGTAAGCTAGAAGTTTAGTTTTTATTTTATTTGTAAATTCTTACAATCATGGACCAACAAAATTAGTGATCTGCTATTTGCTCCAAAGTTAACATTGATAGTATTATTGATGTGTAGGTGTAGGAAAAAGTTTTAAACACCCAAAAGTGGTTATGGTAGGCAAGATTACCATCATGCAATTGCTCCTGAAAAGCTGCCAAACTTAAATCCTTTTGTAAGTTTTTGCTTCCTTTTAATTTGCTTCTTCTATTTGATTTGTAAAAAGAATTTGGGATTGTTAAATGATCATCATCCCATTTTTGTTATATTTGTCCTTTTGTAATTTCCTGTCACTGAATTATTTAAAAACGAAGTTCTGAATGTGTTCATATCTATAATTATTTATATATATTAATTTATTTTCTTATGCTCAACCTTTACCGTTCCGATGTAAAGAGTTATTATAGTTATTTGTTTGTATGGATCATATTGTTTGAGTTTTGTATTTTGGTTTATTATCATTTACTGCTTTCCTAATTCTCTATTATGGTTTGTGCCTATGAAAAACTTTTTGAACAATTTGGTGGGTTATTCCTATGAAAAGCATGATAACTAAGAATTTTGAACTACTTATTGCTTATCCAAAAAACACAATTAGATATATATAGATAAGGAAGCATTTCTTAGAAAAGAAAATTAGAGTTTAAATGAGAACCCATATCTAAAAAAATTGCTACTACCAATAAAGTTTTTTTTTTTTTTTTTTATGGGTTCCTGGGCAAAGAAAGCTATGAGTTAGGACACAAACATGAGTTATTAGAACAAGTTTGAGTGATTGCTTACATGTGAAGTGTATTAAAATAAAACAATGCTTGAGTGGGTTACCTAAGAGATCTCAGAATTTGGTAAGAAGAAGAGTGCTAATTTTGAAAAAAATTGAGCATATGATAAAAAATGATGTAGTGTTTGACATGCATTATAAAACAGGTGGTGAAGATTAGCACTTTTTTAGTAGGATTTCTAGATGTTTCTTGCATGTTTATAAAGCTTGCCAAGGTGGTGAAGGAAAATTTTTAATTATTCAAGTAGGAAGTAGTTTTTGTTATAAATGGGTGTTAATTTTGAATGAAGTTTCAATGTAAAGAAGACATGTATGTAGTTGGGTATGATGAAAATGATGATGGTGGTGGCAACAATGTTCCCTCATCAAGTAGTTTTTTCATTTTATTATCACAATTTTTTACCGAAAGCACTATTTTTTACCCTAAAAAAAATCTAATTGTGATTTTTTTTTTTTTTTTTTTTTTTTTTTTTGTTTAGCTAGCCTGGATTCTTAATGTTAATACTTACTTACATATCATTCATGTTAGGCTGGCTGTGTTTGGTTTCTAAAATACTGGAGAAATGTAATGTAATATTGGATTGGTTTTGATTAAGGTATTTGGGTTAGAATTCATTTTGTTTTGGGTTATTAACCAAATCCAAGTTAGTTTAGGTTGTCATGAAACTGTAAGTGGTATGTCAATATAGACTTTTTTAATATTAAATAATCACATAAGAACTATTAATTATTGTTATTAAAATTCTATCAAATATCTCCTCATTATCAATAATTTAACTTGCTTCGTTCATTGAGCCAAAAATTTTTTTTCAAAAATTCTGCTTATTAGTTATTGATGCAGTTCATCAAAATAATATAATCCAATCATTTACAAATTTGATTGTGATAGTTATCTATGTATTAAATTTGAAATTCATACTAGGTGTTATTTTTCACATGTTGCTCCTCTTTATAATTTGGTTTCCTATGTTCTTTTTATTTCGTTGTTTACAAGTTCTTTGAGGGCTTCTTTTTTTAATTATTTTTCTTGGGGTTGTGATGGAAAGGTCAAAGAGTTCATAATTCAAAGTGATTGAGGCATGTAATTGCGTTACAATGAATATCATAATTTAATGGTAAGTTTAGGGATTTTCCCCTTTATTTCTATTGACTTTTTAAAATATATATATATATATATATATATATATATATATATATATATATATATATTCGAACATGTAAAAAATATATATTTGAACATGTAATAGAATGCAAACTTGGCAAAGAAGTAGGAAATTAGGAACAATGGGCATTTTGTTCTTTGAAACTTATTTCTCTGCATCTTGCCATCCTATATCTATGGTAAGCTTTTTTGTAGCAGGCATTATTCTTTTGGACAATTTCTACTTGAGCATAATTTGGTTTTAATGCTCATTTGAGAAATTTGTAATTTGTAAATTCTATCAAATAGTTTACTTGCTGCATGTATTTTGATCTCTGCTAATTTCTATGTTTTGTGTCATACTATGTGCTTGATATTTTGTTTCTAGATGGACACCATTGTATCATATGATATATATTTTTTAAATTCTATAAAAGATAATTGGAGTTGATTTTAAATGGAATGATATTGTATTTTATAGATAGCATTCCTACAAGTAGGACAAAGGAGGGGCTGTACAACATGCCCTTGCACTAATATATATTTTACTGTGAAGGATACTTTGATGAACATTTTTTCTTTTTTTTCTTCTTTTTACCCCCTTTTTTTTATATAGGCTTGGGAAGAGTTTTAGACTTCCATTTTCTTTTCTTTTTTTCCAGCTAAAAGCAGTTGCCTCTTAGTAGTAAAAAAATTTCAGCTGAGGTTTTTGACTTTCTTTCGTTAGGCTAGTGAGTTAGGCAGCTTAGATTTGGTGCAAATGTGAGTTGGGTATTTTTTCATTTGATGAATTTCCTTGAATGTGTTTGATTATTGTTGTCAATCATAATCACATTAGAGTTTTGAATGAGATTTACACTACTTTGACTCAAAAGAACAAAAAACTAAGCCCTCTCTAAGTCATTTTAAAGAATAGAGAATGCCAAGAAGAAATTTGCACTTGACCAAAAATTAGGATTTAATATTGGATTATTTCAATGAATTATGTAGACCGCTTAATCTATCCTTTGGAATTGTTTTCCCAGTTTCAGGCTTCCTTTTTTTCTTCTTTTTTGGGTAAACAATATTGAACTTCTTCTTTTCTTCGTTTGCAGCTTCATCCTGATGCCAAACTCAAGATTTACTTTCAAAATCAAAGTTTGAGAGGGGATTTGCAGCTTGAAAGTGGATGGATTTATTGCATTTTGTATGTTAAGCAATTTCCCATTTTGATTTGCAAGGACATTCTCACAAATTTAGAGACTACTACGTCCCTCTTGGTAGATATGTTCTGAGTAAGCTACTTACAATGAACATAAAGAATAATATTAAATTTGTATCAACAAATGTGGTGTCCTCACACACTTTATATATAAAAGAAACTGAGGAAACATGAATTTTTATAGTTATTTTTTTTCAGTTTCTTTCATTCCTGTTGTAATAGAGAGAGAACTAAGTTAAACATGCAAAAGGTTAAATTTTATTTGAATATTCATGTTTTATCAATAATTTTGTTTTGTCTATTGCTATGAAACAAATTGGAGAGCTTGGAAAGGGTACTTTTTTCATCTTTGATTACTATGTTTTTAGTTATTTTAATTTTTTGACCAAGTCAATATAGTGCATATAATTGTATTGTGGTTGTTTGGATCAGTTATATATCTGCTTGAATGCATCAAAATTTTCCTTATAATGTCTATTGAATTTTGCGTGAGAATTTGTATCATGACTATAATGTAGTGATGTCAAATATGGTACACCAAATTTTTCATATTTTCAAGGTAAATTTTTAAAGCTGTAAAGCACAATCTTGATACAAAAGTTTGATAATCTTATACAAGTTATTTTGGTATTGCATGTCATATTACATAGGCTATTGTTTTCTTCTCATCATCTATTGATTTTTTTTTTTTTTTTGGGGAGAAAATCTTTTTAGTAGTTGAATGCATGCTCAGTTGCTTAATGGAACATGATGGAGTTTTACCCAAGACATATGTTGAGTTAAAACACTTTGTTTTTTGAAACAGTATGCTATGGTTCAGATATATAGATCTAACCGTCTAAATTTTTCTTTCCATTTCTTCCCCTCTCTTGCCTTTTTTTTCTTTTGAAAAGAAACATAATGATATCAAATTCTTATAACTTTATTACTTCTAATGAAACCATTTTTATAGTTATACATGGGTTATCGTTTTCACCTCTTATCTTTTGAAAAAAATTCATATCCAAAAACAAACAATAGAGGAGGAAAATTATTTCAGTAGAACAAATTATAGATGGAACACGTATACTTGAATGCATGCAGTGGAAGCATGAGAACTAAGTTCATATTGAATGTAAAGTTCATTCATTAATACATAAAATGATCTTGCGCATTACGCGAGTTAAAAGCTAGTATATATAAAAGCAGAAGCCTCAACGAGGTGCTGCCACGTTAGCCAAAAAGCCTATCTAAAAAAATGACACGTATAGAGTTTAAATTTAAAATATCGTACGGTGCAATTAGAGTTGTGCACTTTCAGACAGCCACCCGCTTATCATTAAAAAAAAAAAAAAAAAAGAAACGCAAAACCTTATAAAAAGAAGCAACCAGTTAAAATACAATAAAAATGGCTTACAATACTCCCAAAAAAAACTTGCGATACTGAGAACGGAGAAGGAGAGAGATATCAAGAGATCAAAAACTGAAACCCAAAACATCAGACACCAATAGAAGAGCCGTACAGTCTCTTCCAATATCCCCAAACTATCTCTCTCTCTTCTCACGAACCCTAATCTTTTTCTTCAAGAATATTCAATCCCTTCAATCCAGGCTACAGGTTTGTTCTTTAATTCAATCTTTTTCCAATTCAAGATTCGCGTATTTGTTTCTTGCTCTCTATATATTTGAATTCCTCAAATTTTTAATTTTTTTTTGAAAACACAGATTTGAATTGATCTTTGTGTGTGTGTGTGCATGTCCAAACTCCAAACTCAGTTTATTCAACCGCCTAACTGTTTTTTTTTTTTTTTTTCTATGTGTGTATGTCTGTGTGATTGGGGGAGGTAATTTTTAGGTGCCTATCAGAATGTGTGTTTTAACTAGTGTGATGCCCCAATTTGATTGATTGTGTGATGTGTGTGGGTGTGTGATGAGTCCCACATCGGGTATTTACTGGGTTGAACTGGGCTTTATTAACAACTACAAGGAACCTCAATAGTGACTAGTCCTTTTGAGGTATAGCGCAGATGTGGCTAGCGCTTTTCCTTGGGTCGTTACATTTGGTATCAGAGCCAGGTTATGATCTTGTAGACTTTATGCTAGGTTTTGATTTAGAATGAAATTTGTGCCCTAGGTATTACAATTCTAGTTATTGTTTATGAAGGTTATTAGGTCATAGATAGTGTTCTTTTGATGACTTGATGAAAAGTGGAAGTGAGGTTCCATCATATGATGATTTGTTAGGTCATATTTGAAGGATTTGATATTTATGTCTATGTGGTTATGCATACGTGACTTATAATTACAAAGGAAGGATTTTAATTGATATACTTCTATGATCTTATACTAGTATTAAGTGAGTGTATTTTATTCTTGAAAATTTTGTAATTAATCAGATTGGTTATTAAAACTTCTTCTTCTCATTAAAAGGAAAAGAGAGTGAGAAAAGATGAAGCAAAGGAAATCTTCCTATTATTTTGTGACTGATCTTTTGAAAACCCATTTGATAGTTTTGCCTAATATAGTCGACCTACCTAAGGTTAGTTTGATCTGTAGGAGATTCTCAAAGGTTTAATTATTGAATGATAGTTTACTATATGCCCTATTCAGAATTTGGAGTGCTTGATCATTATTAGGGAACTAACTATTGCAGAACTTTATTTAAGGGTTAAGGTTTGATGTTAGAGCTATGATTCCTTGATTTTAGTTTATATGGAGTAAGGAAATTAACGGAAAGTTCGTAGTGTGAAGGAAAAATTAATTTGTGGTTATTGTAGTTCACATTATATTATATGTTATTATATAAATTCTGAGGGTGTTTAGAGAATTCAGTAATATAGCGGTGACTTCTTTGGATTCTAATGTTAAGGACCGACTTTTGAGATCATTGTTCTTGTTAGGGTTGACCTACATGGATTACCATAAACTAATTTATGTGTGAGGTAGTCCCTAAATGTTTTTGAGACATGTTTTGTTACTTAGAAGTTTGAGGTCCGCAATTTCTTTTATATGGACTTGGAGGATTGTTTAATATCTCAGGGAATAAGTTTTGATGCCAGAAATGTAATTCTTTGAACTTAACTGATAAAATTTAATGGATTGGCTCAATAGAAAATGAAGTGGATAGAATACAAGTATGTTGTAGTATAGAATTGGACTAGTGAACCATATTTTTGATTGGATATCGAAGGAGTTGAGATGGCAAGAGAGTTTATTTTGAAAGACTATTACAATTTGAATTATAGTCATTTGTTGTACCTTTTGTTTATATTGGCAGATGGTTAGTGATTATAAATTGTAGTGTACTCTTAAGTTCTAGATTGCTGGGACTATTTTTTTTGCAAAGTATATTAAAAAAAAAAAAAAAAGGGGTTAAGATACTTCATGGACTGTTCCCTTCTAGCCAATGTATACTTAGAGATTTGTTTTCATCATAGGCTATGTAATTATAAGGAACCCATCTCTTCAATGAGTTCCAACCCAAGAATCATTTAGAGATTAAAGGTGAATAAATGTTGCTTATTTGAGAAGATAATTTATGGTTAAGATAGAGGTTCTATGAAAAACCTTATATCAATGCTCAATTGATTATTTATGGAGATTTTGGAATTTCTTTTTCTTACAAAACTTGAGGAAGAAAAGATATAGTGATACACACATATGTTGTAAACTAGTTCTGGACTTAGGAAGGATTGGAACCTTGGATGCACTACTTAATTTTGAGGTATAGAATTAAACGAATGCTAGCATTCAATGGTCTATGGTGAATCTCAAAATTGTGGATTTTCCTTGTTGAAATTTTTGGAGACTACTGGGGCCTTGGAATTTTGTTCAAATTAATAATTGATGGAAAATCAGTTATTGGGGTTAATCTAAATGAATGGGCCTTGGAACTTTTATTCAAATTAAAAGGAACTTAGAGATCTATTTAGACTAGAGATATGTATATCTTAAAAGAATCATATAATTTTCATAATATGGTTGTTCTTAAACTATGGGTAATTGAGTAAGGGATTTTATAGTGGTATTGTATTATGCAGCGGAAACATCATGGCTCCATTTGCTTTGGAAATTTTTATCTTACAAATCTTGGGAAGGAAAAGTCTAAGCATATGTTGGGAAATAGTTTTGAATTATGGTGATGAGTGATAAAATTGTATAGATCGATACAATTGTGGCTTTAGAGTAGTGCAGTGGAAGCGTGATAATTCATTTAGCTTGTGATGAATTCAGAGGACTGAATTCTTATAAGTGGGGGAGATTGTAATACCCGGCTCCAAAATAAACAAATAAATAAAATGGAGATTTATTTTCAGGGGTAACTTAGTAATTTCTGATATTGAAGTTAGCAATATTTGTACCCTAATTGTATCATGTAAACCCTAGCCACCCTAAGGATTTTAAAAGAAGTGTTAGGGAGAAATTCTTTTTGGCATGACTTTTGGAGGTAAGTAACCTTGTCTTAATTGGTTTTATCCTTGCTTATACTACTATATTTTAACTACTGAAATTTGTTTACAATTGTTACTATTCTATTTAATTGTTCAGCTACATTGATTTACAGTAAAGAATAGAGAAATTTCACAAATAAATATGAGCATTAAGTACAAGATTTATTTTATTTAATTGTTTTTTTTAGCTATATTGATTTAAAGTAAGAATATAGAAATATCACAAATATATTTGAATATTGAATATATGATTATATATATACGTATTTGAATAAGATATATTTTTGTTAGAAACTATGATTTCATATATATGATTATGAATAATTTGACTATGAGTTAATTCTGATACCCAAACCAATGGGGGTTATTTATTGGTACTCTGATACCCAAATCAATGGGGGTTATTCATTGGTACTCTGATACCCAATCAATGGGGGTTATTCATTGGTATTTTGATACCCAGACCAATGGGGGTTATTCATTGGTATTCTGATGCCCAAACTAATGGGGATTATTCATTGGTATTCTGATACCCAAACCAATGAGGGTTATTCATTGGTACTCTGATGCCCAGTCATGGGGATATAACGTGACCATAGTCACAAGATTGTTAAGAATATGAATTACGTTTGAACATTTGACTATTTTGAGTCCTTAAAACTACATTTGTGATTTTGGAAATGTTTGAGTATTTGAACTATTTTGATTCACTAAAACTGCTTATGTATTTTTGGAACCTATTGTAAGTTATAGCTTTTGATATATGAAAAACTGACTATTTTCTAAACTACCTATGATATATGTGTAAGATTAAAGTATGTGACCTATGTGCAACTTAATAATTTAAGATTATAAAACTTCTTCAGTTATTTTGAAAACACGTAGTATATTATAACTTTTGAAAACACATATTACATCCTTATACTTTAGAGATCTATTGCTTGATAGAATTTATTAGGACTTAGGTTACTTATTGAGTTGTCAACTCACCCCCTTTTTTCCCCTCCAGTTTTAGATCATGAAGAATACCAAGTTTTGGGAGTTTTGATGTTGTGTTGTGAGCAAGAAAAGAAGCTCAGTGATTTTGGGATTGGATGGTCTTCTAATAGTTTTATATTTATTGACCAATTGGCATTATGTACATGAGGTTTGGATTTTGTTCCTATTAAATTATTGGAGATCTATTCATAAAGAAATTATTGAGGTATTTTGGATTTATTTGATTTTAACTTTTGAGGATAAATTTTAGTTGCTAAGAAGGCCTTGCACACTTTTAAGGTGCTTACTTTATAAGCGTGTGGCGGTTGTCACGTGCCTATCTTTATAGTTGGGTTCGGGGCGTGACAATTATAATGGTATCAATTGTGATATCCCAATTTGATTGATTGTGTGATGTGTGTGGGTGTGTAATGAGTCTCACATCGGATATTTACTGGGTAGATCTGGGCTTTATTAACAACTACAAGGAGCCTCAATAGTGACTAGTCCTTTTGAGGTATAGCGCAGATGTGACTAGCGCTTTTCTTTGGGTTGTTACATATGGTATCAGAGCCAGCCCAGTAATCCTGTGTGGGCTCAGAGACACTACCCCACAAAATGGGCCCTAACGAGGACGTTAGGGATTTAAGTGGGGGAGATTGTGATACCCCAATTTGATTGATTGTGTGATGTGTGTGGGTGTGTAATGAGTCCCACATCGGGTATTTACTGGGTAGATCTGGGCTTTATTAACAACTACAAGGAGCCTCAATAGTGACTAGTCCTTTTGAGGTATAGCGTAGATGTGGCTAGCGCTTTTCCTTGGGTCGTTACATATGGTATCAGAGCCGGCCTGGTAATCCCGTGTGGGCTCAAAGACACTACCCCACAAAGTGGGCCCTAACGAGGACGTTAGGGATTTAAGTGGGGGAGATTGTGATACCCCAATTTGATTGATTGTGTGATGTGTGTGGGTGTGTAATGAGTCTCACATCGGATATTTACTGGGTAGATCTGGGCTTTATTAACAACTACAAGGAGCCTCAATAGTGACTAGTCCTTTTGAGGTATAGCGCAGATGTGACTAGCGCTTTTCTTTGGGTTGTTACATTTGGTATCGGAGCCGGCCCAGTAATTCCGTGTGGGCTCGGAGACATTACCTCATAAAGTGGACCCTAACGAGGACGTTAGGGATTTAAGTGGGGGAGATTGTGATGCCCCAATTTGATTGATTGTGTGATGTGTGTGGGTGTGTGATGAGTCCCACATCGGGTATTTACTGGGTTGAACTGGGCTTTATTAACAACTACAAGGAACCTCAATAGTGACTAGTCCTTTTGAGGTATAGCGCAGATGTGGCTAGCGCTTTTCCTTGGGTCGTTACAACTAGAGTCATTTGTCCCTCTAGATCAAGGATTTTATATGAATTTTTCACTTATTTTATTAAACAGGACAAGGAAGAAAAATACAATGTAAAAATGCATCATCTATATCTATATATATATATATCTATATCTATATCTATATATATATATAAGTAGAAGCCTCAACGAGGTGCTGCCACGTTAGGAAAAAAGCCTATCTAAAAAAATGACACATATAGAGTTTAAACTTAAAAAGTCGTATGGTGGGTTTGGAGACATTCTTTTTCAGACAGCCACACGCTTATTAAAAAAATAAGCGATACATTGTATTGTTTGGCAAGGAAAACACCGTTTGACCGAACACCGTTTGACCGTGGTTGGGTATGTAAAATAAAAAGAAAAAAATGTTTTAAAAAAAAAAACGTAGCCTCTAAAAAATCCTTAGCAATCTCTTCTCATCAGACGTCACTTAACATTTTCTCTCTCTAAAAAAAACCCATAGCAATACTGCGATACGGAGAACGGCCGGCCATCGTCATCTGATCTGCTGCTCTGCCTCATCTCTCCTCTGCAAGAAAATTTTTCTAAAGGTCAGCGCACTCTTTTCTTCTTCAAATACTGTTTTAGTTTTCTGAAACTTTTCACCATTGCTTTTCCTTTTCGAATTAGCATATTAAATCTCCAATTTAGCATATTAAATCTCCAATATGTATATGTTTTTAGTTTAAAACTAGATGTTTATACTACAAGAATTACCATCTTCCTTTTCAATATATCTGTATTTCAAAAATTTCTCTATACCGAATTGTCTAGGGTTCTCTCTTCTTTGACTCCTTTTGAAATATAGATGGGTTTATTTCTCTTTCTATGGAAAAATTATAATTCTCGGTTTTAAGCACTGGTAACATACGGGATTTTGCCCTTGATTTTAGTGGTCAAATTTCAACTTGGATGGTTATAAGTCTGAAAGTTTAGAGTGTGTAATGATGGGTTTATTCTCTCTCTATGGATGATTTGGTCTGAAATACTTTTTTTTGGTTTTACCTTTGGAAACATTAGGGATTTCGCCCTTGATTTTAATACTTGGATGGTTTAAGAGCTGAAAGTTTAGAGTGTATAGTAATTTATAATTTTTTTCTAAGTGAAATTATGGTTTTTTGGATTAATTACTGGGTTTTTGAAAAATAAATAAATTAATTAATAACCAATTGATTACTATACACCTTCCAACAGTTTGTTAGATAGTGTTATTGAAATTATAGAAAACCTTCTTACCCTGTCATTTTGTTGAAATTCAGATTTGCTGCAGTTCTCTATCAAGTACATATCTTGAGTAATTTGCAAGTAGAGTTGCTGGAACAAACTGATAGGTTAGGAAAGCCTAATTTTTCCTTTGTTTATCTTATAATTCTGTCCATTATGTATTCGTTGTTTGAATTTCCTCTGTTTTTGCATATTTTAGACAGCTTTTTCTATATAAAAAAAAAAAAAAGAAAAAGCATTCCATGATTCTTTTTAAACTAACCTGTAAAATTGTTTTTTTTTTTTTTTTTTTTGGTTGGTGTCATGCTTTGTGATCAACTTCCTTATAATGATTACTTCAGTTTCTTTTTGTAGACTTTGTTTCACCTTAGGATGGCCTTACTATCCCTCTATTTATCTGATATTTTGAATTACATTTTGTTTATTGATGAATTTGGGATAGTTCTAAGCAAAATTAGATTGTTAGAGTTCTATTTGGTTTATTTTTTGAAAATAAAAATCCATTTTTAATGGTTTACATTTCAGTCTACCTCACAAATTAAATTCTTTTGATTCTGAGGGATTTCAGTTGCTGTTTGTGATGATTCTATGAATGGAACTTTCAATTTCAAATAGAGCTCTTATATATGGTTTGTGATCTCTAGCATTTTTCCCCACCCATGTTTGTAAGATTTGAGTTGCGATAGTAGCAGATTATTTATTACAAGTTTGGGTATCTTATATTATTATCTATTTAATTGTTAGCCTCTATCTTTCATACTGTTGAATACATTGTTATTCTCTCTCTTATATTATTATTTATTACAAGTTTGTTATTTGAATTAGAATTAAAATTCGGATGTTTATTCTCTCTCTTTCAATGTTTTGGCCTCAAATTACAATATTTGTTTTTCCTGCTTAAACATGTTTTTCGTTCAATAATGGTTGATTTCTTAGCATTTTATTTTTTTCAATGTTTGTAGGTCTGCCAATAATGTAGTTATGTTTCCCAATTTGCCTTGAACTAATGTAAATGACTGCTGTTTTTGTTATCTTTGATGCTGGAAAATTATGCTTTGCAAAATCTGGGGCTAGGAGTTTAGCTGTTGTAGATGATAACGGTTTTGAGTATAATGATATTACTGTATGTAAGGACCAATTCTATGTAAGATAGTACACTTCCAAAGTTTCTTATTGAGTTAAAATAAAGGAAGACATTATGAAATTGAGAAAGTGGAAAATCTAGAATAAATTTTAATTTAATGCTATATTCTAATTCTATTGAACTATCTTAGCAAAAAAAAAAAAAAACTATTGATGTAGATAGTATGGGGTTTGTTGTATATCATGTTTTGCATCAAAGTAATGCTAGGATATTTGAGGCCGACTCAAGAATGAGGAAGGTGAAATACAAGCTATTGAGGTCAAGTCTCAATTGGTAACCAAAGTAACATGTTGTTATTCAAAGATGCCTCTATTTGTACTTGGCAAGTAAATTGAAATCTTTATTCATTAAGGAAGCGGTTTTTTCCTTTTTAACTTGGCAAGTAAACTAAAATCTTGACTGTTTTTGCAGAAGTTTTCACTGTGGCATGCCACTTAGTACTTACCACACGTAGGATATGTACTCTCACTTTTGCTAATTGGTATAGCTTTGAGTGTTATCTCATGAAGTTGGTGTAACATAGGTGCTGTGATCCAAGCTGATGCAAGAATAGCAGTGATGCTAGCTACTGTAATTTAACAGGAGCATAGCTAATGTATGATCTGTTAGTGTAGGTCTGTTAGCTAATGTATGAGCATAGCTAATGTATGGGCATAGTTAATGTTTTAAAATTGTATCTCGAAATGTGAATGTAATTGCTATTAAATTGACAGAAATTGCATGTAATTCAATTAGTAGATCATGTAATTGCTATTAATTAGTAGTGTTTTATAAGTAATAGTAATCTTTAAAGTTTGCAAAATGAACCAATTTGATTGCCATGCCAATTGCTTTGTGGACATTTGCAAGTCCTAAGAATTTTTAGATACAAATATATTACTGCTTTTTAAAAAAAAAAATAATAATAATAATAACTTAAAAAAAATTCAAAGATAATACATATAAAAGAGATAAAGAGAGAGAAATCTTAAGATTTAAAAATTATTAAACCCATGATGTTAAATTAGTTTTAAATTCTGATTTTGGTTTTGACATTTTGAGTGCTATTTTAAAATTTTTAATTTAAAATTTTTTAATTTCTAATACATTAGTTACTTACTTATTTAATTAAATTTATTTAACTAAAACTTTTAATAAAAAATATTCACTTCAAATATTTATCTTAAATTATTTGAATATATTTACTTTCTCATATACTAATTATTTTTTGAGTAGACATTTATCTTTGAGCTACAAAGATAGGGTAGTAACAAATTGGTAATTGACTTAAAAATTTGCATCCTAAAATATATTAGAAAATCGTTAGATTTAACGGATGGCTTGGTCAATTAGGAATAACACCAAAGCTCTAGATGGAGCTAAGTATGTGTTACAATGAGAGAATATTATGCATATCAATTGTGTTTCTGCGATGTGGCTTTTTTTCATTGATGGAAGTGTACTTAAGTTAAATAGCCACATGACAAAATTTTAAGAAGGTAACCTAAGAAACAGTACTTACTATACACAAGTTTTGTCCATAGTTAAAAATGTTATTTTTTAAACAATGTTTTTGTTTAAAATAATATTGTTTGATAGTTATAAATGAGTTTTTTTTTTTTCCTACAACATTTAACTTTTAATATATGCTTTAAATTATATTTCGTCTTCTTATGAACAATTCTTTCCCTATTTTACCATCATAAAATGATCCCGCGCATTACGCGGGTTAAACACTAGTATATATAAAAGCAGAAGCCTCAAGGAGGTGTTGCCACGTTAGGAAAAATGGTCCCTTACAATGCTGACACGTATACAATTTATTCTTTAAAATACCGTACGGTGTGTTTGGAAAAAATGAAAAAGGCCAATCGTTACACCGTTCGAGGGCCTCAAATTTAATCTGTACGTTTGCTGTGTTTTCCACAGTCTAAAACAAATCACGGTTAAATTGAGAGAGAGAGAGAGAGAGAGAGAGAGAGAGAGAGAGAGAGAGAGAGAGAGAGAGAGAGAGAGAGAGAGAGAGAGAGCCTGAGAAACAGAGTGAATATGAGAAACAAAGAGACATGGTTTGAAAATTCAAGCGGTGGCTTCATTCACTCAAGCGCACATCTGAAAGACGGAGATAGAGAGAGAGACAGTCCATAAGGCGCACAGGAGTAGAGATGGAGGAAGAGAAAACTAAGTTCCCTTAGCACGTTACCATCAGATCGTCGGAACTACCATTGGTAAAGTTTTTTTTTCCTTTCTTTCTTAGATCTGGGTATGATATTGGTTGGATTGAATTTATTTAGGTATTTGGATTATACTAGGTTTTGATTTTTTTTTTTTTTTTTTGGGGTTTTCACTGTAAAGAAACGGGATTTTTTTTTTTTTTTAGATTACAGAAATCACTAAAAATATATTGGTTTTAGTTTAGGTACTTCTGTTTCTAATCTTAAACAAATTGTTGGGATTAAATGCATATAAGATTGAATGTTGCATTGATATTTAATTTAGGGTTTTTTGCCATATACCCATAATTAGTAAAGTTTTTGTTTTTGTTTTTGCTTTTTTCCTTTTCTTTTTCAAATTTGGGGATTGAATATTATTTAGGTTTGGGGTTTTCATTATAAAGAAATGGGATTTTTTTTTTTAGATTACAGGAATCACTGAAAAATATTGGCTTTAGTTCGGGTACTTCTATTTCTAATCTTAAACAAATCGTTGGGATTAAATGAGTATAGGATTGAATGTTGCATTGATATTTATTTTAGGTTTTTTTGCCGTATACCCATAATCAGTAAAGTTTTTGTTTTTGTTTTTGTTTTTGTTTTTTCCTTACTTTTTTCAAATTTGGGGATTGAATATGACTTTGGTTTGAATTTTTTGGTTGGATTGATTTAGATTTAGTTATTTGAGTTAAAAACTTAAAAATGCAATTGAAACTTGAAAGGCTTAAGATACAGAGATAAGAGAGACAGAGTTCATAGGGCACCAAGAGATAAATATGTACGGCTGACCATAACCATAAATTTTTCCTTTACCATCCATTCCCTCGCCAGACTTGGACCACCGAACCACAATCACAAAGGGAAACAGTTCATAAGGGGCACGTCAAAATGAGAGAGACTCAAAGTTCTAAGGAAAAAAAATTAGTTCTAATTCTTATTTTTCAGATTTGTATATTCCTTTTTCTTTTTTCTTTGTTAATGCTATTGTTTTCTTCTTCCTTCCCTCTTATTTTCTGAATTCTATTTGGTTTTTCTTTTCATTCTTCTTACTTTTTTTTTTTTTTTTTTTGTCTGCAACCATTCTATGGTAGTTTTTGTTGAAAGATAGAACCGTAGTTGCTGTTAAAAACTATTTCAGTATCAAATAGGAAAATTTTGGGGCTTTTAGAATATTGACTTAGAGATTTGAGACTTTAAAGTAGAGAAAGAAAAATTGTAGTCTTCACACACAGTCAGATTGCTGAAATAGTTACCTATAAAGTTCTGTTTTAATTGTTAAAATCTTTGAAGTACTTTGGTTTGATAGGAGCACATTGCATTAGAAGAAGTTTTTGAAGAACGAAGTGGATTTTTAACAGAAAATGTTGAAGCCCAATTGAAGATTTTTGGCAAAAACAAGTTTGAAGAGAAGCCAGGAAGCACCACAGTTTTGAAATTTTCTAATTTGCATTTTTTTTTATAGAATAATTTTCATAAGTTCATGATTTGTTTTTGAAGCAATTTGAAGATTTAATTGCGCTAACTAGCTTGGCTCTTGATTAAAATTTGTCTTTATACTATTATAAGCAACAATGTGTGCTAATTAAAAAGTAAGAGTTGGGTGTTTTGTCATTTGATGAATTTCCTTGAATGTGTTTGATTATGGTTGTCAATCGGCCTTAAATGCATTAAAAATTATTTAAAACACCGTCTTATATTTTTATTGATAACAGAGATTACTAAAAAAGATTCACCCTAAAGTGTTCAAAATAGAAATCTTAAAGTTATCTTTTGGATCAAATAAGCTTTCTTTTAAAATTTTATTTTAGTTTTTTTTTTTTTGGGGTTATGTTATACGTCTTTAATTACTGGTTTTTTGTTTCTGTAATGGACTCTTTGTTGAGGCTTCTGTACAAAGTATTGTATTCTCTTAATTAATTTGGAATGTGTTGTGGTTTTCTTAATTAATTTCGATTGTGTTGTGGTTTTCTTAAAATTGTATATTTCTCACAAAAGCCACTGTTTTCAGTGATATCTAGTTTCCATCAAGAAGGAGATAGAAGTGGTGAAAGCAGAGTTAGTGTTGCCAACCCACCTTTGTTTCAAGCAAATCCAAAGGCAGGCACTAGAAACATCTGAAGCAAATATTTTAGGCTGAGAATTAGAAGAATTTTCCTCCTTAAGAATTAGAAGGAATGATGAGAATGCACTATGTTAAACTTTATATTACTCATGGTAGAAAGTTGTACTTGCTAAATGAACTGACTATGGCTTTATATGTTATATTAAATAGCTCAGGATTTATATTTAAATGATTTTATTTTACTGTGGAAGTTTTCTACTTATTCAAGTACTCAAATTCTCTATTTTACCAATGTAAATTAGAGAAAACAGAATTGATGGAAACAATCCTCTTCTTTTACTTCAAGTTAGCAGTTAGGACTTCTAATGCTACAATGTTGTTTTGATTTTTTTTAATATGCTTTTAGTATGTAATGAACAATTGAAGTTTTATCATCATGGATTTTATTTGGATGCCACAATATTGATTGTAAACTTGTGACTATCAAGACTTGATTATACACAAATCTTTGAGCTTTTCCTTTTGGGTGATTTCACAAATGTTAGAATTGATTTATCATGTTCATTGCATGTGCATTATATTGTGATCGCTTTCATCTATTGTTTTAAGTCACTGTAAAATCCAGGATTTGTTAGCACTTAGCACAATTAGGCAATATAAGGATTTCCTGTATATATCATTTTTAAATCATTTGTGAAATTATGTTTAGTTTATGAGAATATTGTGGGCTAAAGTTTTCTAATACTTTCTGTAATACTTGAAAGAGAAGGGGAGGAATAGGGTTAAAAGTGGTGATAAATTGGGTTTAATCTACGAAAGCATTAAGAGATATTTCTTTTATTTTAACTTTTTATATGATCCTTCATACCCTCACACAAATTATGATACATACCTCAAAGACTATAACTAATATTGTCATATAAGTTTAGTTCGGTGTGATTCGTTGTAGTTCCTAAGAATAGCAGATTTGGTGTTTGAAATTGTCATGTAAGTTTTAGATTGGTGTGTTTTAAGCTTTTGTGTAAGGTTTAGTAAATGTTTTAAAAATAAAATGACCTTTGAAAATTGTTAGTGAGATTAGTAAAGTGCAGATTCTTGAAAGCCAAAACTGTAGAGCATTCCACTGCAGAGTGTACTACGCAAGCCATAATTCAGGTATAAATTTAATAAATGTGTGTGTGTGTGTTTAAATATACAAAATTGTATAGGTTTGAATGTATGTAGTGAAAGTATGAGAACTAAGGTTATGTTGGATGCAAAGATCAGTAATATGTAAAATGATCCCGCACATTGTGCGGGTTTAATGCTAGTATATATAATAGCAGAAGCCTCAAGGAGGTGCTGCCACGTTAGGAAAAAAGGTCCCTTAAAACGCTGCCACGTTCACAATTTTTCCTTTAAAAAACCATACGGTTCACCGTTTGAATAGGATAGCGTTCTTATCATCAAACTTCAAACATCTTAGAAACTTGCCACGTTTGGAAACATCTTAAGGTTGTGTTGCCGCTTTTGGAGAAAAGCCCCCTTAAAAACTTGCCACGTTTACGACTAAAATTCAAAAAGTTACAGTGTTTCACCAAAACACGTCTAAAAAGTAAAAACTGAAACCTAAAACACTACATTAGAATAAAAAGAAGAGAAAGCATCCTTATTTTTCTCTCTCTCCCAAAAAAAAAGGAAAAAAAAAATTCTCTCCCTCATCGTCGAAGAAGAGGAAGTTGAGGCAGACGTAGAAGTGGTGCAAGCAGTGTATGGAGACGATTGTGTGGTTCTCCAATCCCACCACCAATGTACCTCCTAACAGGTCTCTCTCTCTCTCTACTATTTTCTATATCTGTTTGGTTGCCCAAAAAACGATGGAAAGTAAAACCAAAACCCAGAAAAGGTAAAAGAAAAACCTTCGAAACCGAATCAAAAGACCACACCTTTTGCTTTACCCAAAAATGTTGTGCTAATTTCTTCCATTTGCAATCACTTATCACATTTCTCTTTAATTAAGATTTTAATGGTTTCAAAGTCATACCCTACGACACAATCACACTGCTTAAAAAAAAATCTACGTTCGAATTCCTTTCAATATCTTTCACTCTACTTTGTGATTAAGGAAAACAAAAACTTTGATTGATGTATATCCATAGTTTGCAATTAGACTTCACCATCTTGATTCTACCAAAAATTTAGAAGAAGGAAGATGAATCTCCTCTGCCTATTAACAACGCCTCCGACTGGGTTCCTATTCATTCTCTGACTTTTCCCCCATAAATTAGATCTGTTATATGTTTCAAACTTTTACAATTACAGTTGGGTTTGGTTCCAGAAATAAGGGTTAAGGAATTCGAAATTCTGATATGTGAGTATTAATTTAGATATTTTTAGTAATGGATTTTTTTAAATTCGTCTCTTTTGGATTTAAAACATTCAATTTCTTTCTCTATAGAGATGAAGTGGAACTTTTCTTCAATCTGGAGTCTCTAATTTCATCAAAGCAAAGGTACCAATTTCTTTGCCTAATATTCTCCTAGCTTTTCCTCTCTATTTGTTGAAATCAGGGAAAACCTCCGCAAAATGAAATCTTTCTAATCCTTTAAACTTAATCATTTCACTTTAATTTTCAAGTTTTGTTTTCTCTCTTACATGTTCTGTTATTTGTATGGGGGATTGAAATTGTGGGGTTTTGAAATCTGAAAATATTTTGTTATTTTGTTTATACATTGTAGATTTTAGACGATATTTTTTTAAAAGATACTTTTAAGTCATGATTTTGTTATTTTTGATGTTGGGTTTTTCTGGGTTTTGCATGTTTTAAATTGTTAAATTTGAAAGTATAATGTTCTTTGTACAAAATTGATTACTTTGTATGTTATGGTAGAGAATAATTTTCTCAGGGATTTACTTATCAAAAAAAAATTATTTTCTCAGAGATTCCTATGTGTTGGTTTTGATGTATACAATATTTGATTTTTTGGGTTTTTCATGTTGTATGCCATTCTTTAAATTTCATTGAGAATCTTTTTAGTAGTAAGAAACAAAAGTGAAACAATAGTAAAAGGAATTGTAACCAGTTTTGAAGGTTTTAAATTGTTTTGTTTAAATTACATTTGTTAGTTTACTTCGCTAATCTGTGAATTGTGGTGATAAGTAGAGAATTGCAATCAGTTATGATATTTAAATACCATGAAATTTCAGCAACTTAAGATGATTAGTAGAGAATATATCATGCAGTCACATGAGAAAATTCAATAATTCAAGGCTTTATACAGTACTTAACTTAATTGAGATGATTTCTTTTCAATTTGTGAATGATGGCAGTATTTGTTTTGCCTAATTTATAGTGTAATGTACCAAGTTTCTTCAGTCAATTTTCTTAATCCTCTTATACTTCTAAGGTCTATTTTGGAAGAGAATTATGGGTGGAAAAAGCTTATAAATAAAGAAGTTCACTCATTGAAGAAGCCACAATATTGGTTTATGTTTTTAGTAAACTATGGTATTTGGTCTTGCTACATTTTGAAAGTACTACAATTTGACAATGGGCATGATATTATGTTTTTGTTTCAAGCTTTCAATTGTGTTATATTGATCCTGGAGTTTCCAGTGGGGAGGAGATGAAACCACTAAAGAGAATATATAGTGCACAATTATAAAGTATTGTGTTCTCTGTTAGTGCTTCTTTTAGGTACTATTTATCTATTTCATTATGTTATTTACCTCATTCGATCCCATTTCTGTTGTACTGGATGAAAAAAATATATTTAAAGGTTATTACTTGAACACCAAATCAAAATAATTACAGCTGTATGTTTGTTTTGTAATTTTGTTTAGCAAGTCATTATATTGAAGTTTTGTGATAGTTAATCTACAAGATTAGCAATCTCACAATCCGATTACATAATTCTCAACTTAAATTACAAAAGGTATCCATCCATGACTAGAGTAACCAACTAAAGCACAATTGCAATTTAATTCCGCTCACAAACTTGATTCGCATTGAGTATCTCATTTAGAACCTATAGTTTATCGTTATAGCATTACAAAAAACGTATAGACACACACTCTCTTAGAGAAAGAACATCATTATCGGAAACATTAGAATATTTCTCCCTGCATTCTCTCGATTTTGTTTTGTTTTTTGTTTTTTTTTTCTTTTCCATGTCCAAGAAAATCCTCTCAGCTCTAAAAACTTTTTGCAGATTAAACCCATTAGTAAAAAAAAGTGATTCTTATCTAAGTTCTGAAGAATAAATTCATTGAAATGGTTCATGGTCATCATGAACGGATTTTTTGGAAAATTTCATTCATAATTGTGAAGTTTCTAATGCATATTTATATAGTGCAATTGGTTAGGTAGATTAGGTAATGATAATCATGAATTAACTAAAAATTGCCATAATTTTTATTATTGCTTAAAAGCTAATCCATATTTAATATACCTTTCAGTTGATTTAAGGATCATCTAGATCTATTATTGCTTAAATTCTATGAAATTTTTGTGGTTTTAGATAGTGCAATTGGTATGGATGCTTGACTTTTATACCCAACTTTAATGGCTACATTATAGTGATTTTTAGTTATTTAAGTTGAAGACCAAAGTTGAATACCTCTATTTATCCTAGCCGGGGGCAAATGATTTATTATTTGGATAGAGAATAAAGGGATGATTTAAAAAGCTACAAAGATAGGATAGCAACAGATTGGTAATTGAATTAAAAATTGGCATGCATAATTATATTAGAAATGCGTTAGATTTAATAGATGGCTTGGTCAATTAGGAATCACACCAAAGCTCTAGATGGAGTTAGATATGTGTGTGTGTTACATTTGTGTTTTAACATTTGATAGCAGAACAATGCTTATAGTAGAGCTATTTTTGGGTTTGATTAACTCAAAGAAATCCTCCACAGAAACTGCTAAGGAAGATTGGACCATCCTCCAAATAACCTATGAGGGTACAAAGGCTATCAAGGATTCAAAGCTTCAAAGGCTCACTACAAGCTTTTAAGAAATAAAGATGGAGGAGGATGAGTCATTCGATGAGTTCAATGCCAAGCTCAAGGACATAGTAAACTTAGCCTTCAATCTTAGGGAAACCATTCCTGAACCCAAGATTGTAAGGAAAATGCTCAGATCCCTACCCGAGAGATTCCATGCCAAGATTACAGCGATAGAAGAATCAAAGGATATCAACAAAATTCTTTTAACAGAGCTAGTTGGTAACTTGCAGACCTATGAGTTAGGGTTGACAAGGATTGGCAAGATGGGTAAAGGCAAGAGTATGGCACTGAAGGCCAAGAGTAGTGAGATAGATGAGTCTTCCGATGATGAAGATTCCAAGATGAAGTCCAACATCACTAGGCAGTTCAAGAAGTTTATAAAGAATGCCAACAGGAGGAACTTCGACAAGGACCGCAGGGAATCCAATTCTTCTCAGTTTAAAGGGCAAGACAAAGGGAAGAAGGATGCTAAGGAAGGTGGTCAGTACACTGTTCCCGCAGGACCTAAGTGTTTTGGGTGTCAAGGCTTCGGGCACATGAAACATGAGTGTCCTACGTATCTCAAGAGCATTGGGAAGAGTAAGACACTTGTTGCTACCTTGAGCGACACTAAGCCTGAGGAAGATTCCAACAATAAGGATGACAGAATCTTGAATGCCTTTACTACCACTGTCAATCCTACTGATGGGATTTGAAAGTTCAAATAGTGTAAAATACATTATGAACGTTTAGACCCCCAAATCAAAAATTACCAATTCAAGCTATATGACAAACATAAAGTGTGCGGAAAATGAACACAAGCTATAAACAGAATTGATAAACAATTTAAGCCAATTTAAAATCACATCCACAGCAGAAAATAAAAAGCAAAGATAAGCGAAGAGAGATGCAAACACAAGGACAACACAGCGATGTGTTATCGAAGAGGAAACCGAAGCCCTCGGTGTAAAACCTCTCCGCCGCCCTCCAAGCAGTAAGTAATCCACTAGAAAATGTAGTTGGGATACATGAATAGCAATAAACCCTCTAAGCCTAATCTACCCAATGTACCTAAGCCCTCCAAGCTTCTTGCTCCAACGAGGTTGCGCCGAACCTATTTCTTTTCTAGCTTCCCGAATTCCGCTACTTGACCATAACATCAACCAATATGAAATTGGTTCCTTCCTAACTTGTTCCCAAAGCATCAAACAGCCCTCTCACAGAAATGGATATGGTGAGAAAAGGTTTTAGTAATGAGCCTCTCAAGGGTTTGACAATGGAGAGGAAGAGAGTAGAGGAATTTGAAGAGTCTCTTAGGTAAAGATTGTGGATTAGTCAATCTTGTTTTCTCTAGGGTTTTTCTCTCAAAATTCTCTCTCGAAGTTCTCTCTAAATCGTGGGTATAAGGGTATATATATAGTAGGGTGAGAAGGAATGTGAAAAGTCATATTTTGCCAAACAGGGTGTTCTAGCGGCTTGACCTCGCGACTGGGTTGAGTCGCGGGTGCAAGCCACGAACAAACGGCTTGGCTAGCCTGGGACTTTTGTCCTGTAGTGAATAGCTGGTGCGATGCTTCAGCTTCTGGCATGCTTGGCACGTGTGCTTCAATCTGGCGGCTTGCAGCCGCAAGCCACCCGCGAAATCCAGCCTCAAGTCCCTGCTTCTTTGCACACACTTGAGCAATTCTTCACACTCTCTCACACACTACCCTTACATGATTCCCACCTAAATACAAGGTTTCTAATTGCCAAAATACAAGCAAATTTGGCACGGAATAAAGCCAACAAGATGGTTGATTAAATTCAACCTTACAATCTCCCTCTTTGGCTATTCCGTGACAAAACCCTAAAACAGACTCTAGACTTAACATGTGAGTTGGGAATAGTTGAACATAACTCACTCATATCTAATTCTAGAAACTGTGAAGCTCTTGAATCATATGAACATGAATCTCCTGAAACACAACAATACACCACGATCATTGTATGCAGAAAAGCATGAAATGCATATGAAGCAAGCATGATGTGATCAAGCAAAGATGGAGTTAAGAAACAAACCATGGCTTGATCAAACAGGCAATCACTATAAGGCAGTGATCATAATGCTCATTCACACTTGGAATGAACACTTGGACATACAGGCTAATAAGCTCAATGCAAATCACTTGCATATCCAACACTCAACCAATGCATAATACACAAAGTATATGCATCTAGGAACAATCCTATAAGGGCATAAGAGTGACAATACTTAAAAGGAAAATGCATGACATTTAGATAGAAGTACTGAATAAACAATGCATAAAGGCTGCATAAAATCGTGGTACACACCATAAAGCCTACAAACAATGCATAAAACATAACCCTAAAAGCTTACAAAAGTAACATGGGTACAAAACACAAAGATGAAAAACTGAATAACAATTAAAAGAAATGTTTAAACTACTTGCTGAATTAAAAGAAATGTTTAAACTGCTTGCTAAAATCTCCCCCTTAGATAATTTCCTCCCCCTTTGATCAAGCTAACACTCCCCCTTTTTGTCATGGAATAGCTACATATTCTCCTCTAGCTTCCTTTGAATCTGATCCAACTGAGTCTGTAGGGAGGTAAACTTCATATCCCATCAAGTGTTGTGATGGTGTACAATAGATGTGAGTTCTGACAACTTGGTACTCAACTCGTTAACAAATGTCACAATGCTGTTGAGTTTTTCATCAAGGGATAATGTGCTAAAGTGCGAACCACTGTGAGATGCAGAAGTTTCCGGTTTGACTTTCTTCCGACTATGACCAATGCTTGCATTGAATGTACGCATGTTGATCAGACACAGTTTTGTGCAGGGAGACTCATCTTCTGTACGGAGAATTCCTTTGAGCTTCAAAATCCTAGAAATGAGACAACAGAAAGGAACACATATTCGTGACTCAGTTCGTAGAACCATTTTGCGCAGAACGTGAAAGATATGAGCACAGATGTCAATCTCTACATCAGAGATTAGGTCATGAAGAAACAAGGCACGTCCGAGGTTCATATACCCAATGCTGGATAATGAGTACAAGTTGTGGAACATCACTATTGTAAGCACTCTCAGTTTAGGAGGGAGAGAGGAAATGCTGACTGAGTTTCCATTGGATGAGAATTCCAAGTCTTGTCCAAGACCATCCCTAAGCAGTTCCTCATTTGGACAAAGGTCATCATAAACTGGTGGGTTTTTAAGCATCGGCCGGTTGATGTGAAGTATCTCTGCCAAATATGCAAGAGAGATTGAAAAACTTTTTCTCCTGACCCAACACTTGAGTTCTTCACCTTCCACAATTGCATTGGCATAAAATTCTTTTACCAAATTCTCATAAGCTTCATCCAGATCGGAGAGAAGATAATTCCAATCCTTGTGAGCAAACCATTGTGGAATTTCAGTGTCATGAAGTGAAATTTGATCAATAGGTCTTTCTAGTAGTGGTGTAGCATCTCGAAAATAATTTTCATGAGTTTGAAAGGCAGCATAGGATTTGAACTTGTTAGGATCGAACACTCCTGATGGGGAACGAGTCCTTTTTGGTTTAGGGGAGAAATCATCGACCTTAATGACAGGCTCCTTTCCTTTGGAACCACCTCCTTTCACAGCTATTTTCTTGAATGGAGACATTTTCAGTCTAGATCATGTAACAGAAGGGAAAACAAAAACACAATACAAGAGACATCATTAGCAATGGGTTAGTGTCAACATATGGATAATGAAGTAAACCCTAACAACTGGATGGGAATGTCTTAGACAAAGACAATGAGTGATCATGTGTCAGTAATGACCCAATGTTGTCACAATATAGAGTATAATAGTATATAACCACTGGAAAACACACAATGAAGACATCAGATAGATAGATACTCAGCAATCTAAGCAAAAACATGTCCGCACAGTATATCTCAATCAACAGTGATAACTCAACAAAAAGAAAATTTTTCTCAAAACATGAGGAAATCAAGTGAGATAGAAAAAACCCATACCTATTTCTTGAAGATTAGAGAAGGAATGATGCAAAAAATGGAGATTGAGATGTGTGACACGGAGTGTTTGGGTCAGATTTAGTTGAGAGAGAAATGGGGAAGACAGTGAGCAGTCACAAAAATTCAAGGGAAAATACTAAGAAAAATTTTAAAAACTCTCTTCGAAATGAAAAACACTCGTTTTTTGCGACTAAAGTGAGTTGCCAACAAGTCACCAGGTCTAGCTGCCAAAACGCTCAAAGATAAATTGTGAAAAATTTTCTAAGTGTTTTCGCAACTGGAAGGTCTACCCGCGAAGGAGTCGCAAGCTGAGCCGCAAAAATCTCTGTGTACCCCTCATGACTAGACCCTTCATTCGTGAACAATTCGAAAAAATCAACACACGAGCTCGCGGCTGTATCATGCGACTTAGATGACCTGCGACTGAGTCGCCAAAACAGGGCAACACTGTTTTTGAAATTTTTCAGTTTTTGTAAAAACAAAATACTTTCCAAAAACACCTAAAACACTCAAAAATCTTTTTGTGTTTGAATCAACAAAGATTGAGCATGCGAAAACACATTTTAACAAGTACGATCACACAAATGAATATGGCATTTATTGAACATAAACTTGTGTGTTGTGTGTGGATATCAACAATGAGATAGTCCTTAGTCTAATGTGAAGCTTCAATGATCAATTCAACTAAGGCATACACAATTAGCACTAGATCATGTGATCCATCTCAATTATAGAATTATGCATATATAACCTCCCATAAGACTTGATAACATAACTTGGAGCTTTACATTTGACTCCATCATTAGATCTTTTTGATCTTTTTGACACAATTACATCTCATTGTGAGAATGCCTTTTGATACTTCTCCTTGATGGGATAGCCTTTGGCCTTTTGAACAATCATATACTTTAATATTTTGGTCACTTTCCCTTTTTCCTAGTCGAATACTAGTATGTGCGACAGGCTTTTGCAGCTCAATATCTCTTTTCATTTGGAGATTTACATTTGGAGAGCTCTTTTTAGCAAAAAAAAAAAAAATAAAGAGTGGGAAGATATATAGGCACAAGTCTATGCATGTCTCAAGATCAACAAAAAGCATTCACTAATCATTCATGACAAGTTTGAAGATCTATTTACAACAGTCACATAGATTTCAAGATTTTTTCCATAGTGATAGGAGTGCAAAAGAACAAGCTACGCTCGTAAATGCACAAAGCCATTAGCACAAAGGTACAAGGCAAAACAAGTTTTGAGACAAAACTCAACAATGTCAATCAAACTTTTGATTTTCTACTTGTTATGTGGTTTTTGGATTTTTGACACATAAGAATGAAAAGATTGATCAAAAGCAATATTGAAGACAATTTGTATGAAAGAATGCAAAAACAAGCAAATAAATTTCAAATCACATAATCAATAAGCAAACAACCAAACAAAGTCATAAAGCATAGGAAGTATTGAGGCATGGACATGTTGTAATACTTATGCATGAGTACCCTTTTTCACCCAGACGTCACTTGCATTTGGGGTGATATCCTTATAGGATTGGGTATGGGAGTTAGGGCTTTCAAACCTTCGTGTGAAGCTTTCCAAACAATTGGTGAATGCCCCAATCATCTTCATCACGTCTAACACTCCGAGATCACCACTTCGACCTCTTGACGGTTCACCAGCCCAATTTCTCCTGTCATTTCTAGGTCCTCGAGACCTTGGAGCACTTGCATTATTCATTGCTCTCAACTTTTGAAAATTTGGTCGAGTGTGCCCATGAAGTCTGCAGTGGTGACACACATAGTTTGATCTAGGACTTCTTTGTGATTGGAGACGAGACTTGGCTTAGGATTCAGACCTGCCCACAGATTACTTATGAGAGTTGTTCAACATCCGTTTTTCATCCACATTCCTCTTTTCCTTCATCTTGGGCTTCTCAACAGTAGGACTAACTTCAATTTGCTCTTTGGCCTTTATAAACTTCACTTCTTTCGTGACACTGCCTGATGAACTACTTCCTCCGGTATATCCCAAACCAGACTTGTCTGAGAACTGTTTTTGAGATGAAATGACATCATTTAGCTTCTTAGTGGAGACCCTCTCTATCTTGGCATTGGCTTGTACAACCTCTTGCTCAAGAAATCTCACTTTTGTGTAAGCTTCTGATAATTCACTGTTCAGCTTCTTTATCTCACACTTAGCTTCCTTATGACGCATTAGAAGACTCTTATAGTCCTCCTTGGCTTTCTTCATCTTCTTCATAGCCACCTTGGCCACACGTGCATACTCTCCTGATTTTTCAAGAAGAGAATTATAATTCTCTTGAAGACAGGCTGCATTCTCATCTACTTCAACATCCGACTCTTCCACAATTCCTATGGATTCTTCATCACTATGTTCCCCAAGTTCTTGCACAAGCAAATTCAAGTCCTCCAAAGACTCGACATGAGCAATAGCCATAAATGTGGAGTAATTTCCTTCTCCCTCACAGCTTTCATCAAAATTAGAATTTGAAGAGTCCGAGTCACTAAGTGTTGTGGCATACACCTTGCCCTTCGATTTCAAATAATTCGAAAATTCTTTCTTAAAGTGTCCATGCCTGTTGCATTCAAAACAAGTGACATCTTGTGTAGATTGGGATTCTTTTCCATCCTTCTTTTTAAATTCCCTTTTCTCCCTTCCTGAACTTTGGAATTTCCCTTTATCACCAAATTTACCACTGTTTTTGAACTTCGAAAATTTTCGGAAATTCTTTGCAAGATAGGCAATGTCCTTGTTGACTGCATCATCTTCTGAAGAGTCATGAACATCCATCCTTTCATTTACAGTCTTGAGAGCAAGGGTTTTGCTCTTTCTTTGATTGGGCAATGACAATTCGTAGGTCTGAAGAGAACCAATCAGCTCTTGGACTTTGATATCATCAAGGTCCTTGCTCTCTTCAATTGCTGTCACCTTGGGACGAAAGCTTTCCGGCAATGACCGAAGGATCTTCCTTACTATTTTAGAATCATCCGTTTTCTCCCTCAAATTGAATTTGCTGACAACTACTTCATTTAGCTTGCTATAGAAAGAGTCAAAGGACTCATCCTCACTCATTTTGAGCTCCTCGAACCGAGTGGTCAGCATTTGCAACTTGGTGTCTTTCACTTTCTTCGTTCCTTTGTAGGTGGTTTCCAATATTTCCCATGCTTCTTTGGCAATCATAATGTGTGAAATCCTATGAAATTCATTTGGAGAAACACCATAGAAAATTGCATTCAAGGCTTTACTATTAGCATTAGCTGCTGCAAGAGCTGCTTTATCCTAAATGGATTTAGCAGCCTCTGGCCTAGTCCAACCTGCTTCTACGGCATCCCAAACAATATCATCAATTGAAAACAAGAATACCCTCATCCGGACTTTCCAAAAGGCATAATTGTTTCCATCAAAAAATGGTGGAACATTCAAAGATTGAGACCGATCCATTTCAAAATGGGGTCAAGGATCGCACTAAGGTGTTTAAACCACAGAGAATGCACCCGCTCTTATACCAATTGAAAGTTCAAATAGTGTAAAATACACTATGAACGTTTAGACCCCCAAATCAAAAATTACCAATTCAAGCTATATGACAAACACAAAGTGTACGGAAAATGAACACAAGCTATAAATAGAATTGATAAACAATCTAAGCCAATTTAAAATCACATTCACAGCAGAAAATAAAGGCAAAGATAAGGGAAGAGAGATGCAAACACAAGGACAACACAGCGATGTGTTATCGAAGAGGAAATCGAAGCCCTTGGTGTAAAACCTCTCCACCGCCCTCTAAGCGGTAAGTAATCCACTAGAAAATGTAGTGGGGATACATGAACAGCAATAGACCCTCCAAGCCTAATCTATCCAATGTACCTAAACCCTCCAAGCTTCTTGCTCCAACGAGGTTGCGCTGAACCTATTTCTTTTCTAACTTCCCAAATTCCGCTACTTGACCATAGCATCAACCAACATGAAATTGGTTCCTTCCTAACTACTTCCCAAAGCACCAAACAGCCATCTCACAGAAATGGATATGGTGAGAAAAAGTTTTGGTAATGAGCCTCTCAAAAGTTTAACAATGAAGAGGAAGAGAGTAGAGGAATTTGAAGAGTCTCTTAGGTAAAGATTGTGGATGAGTCAATCTTGTTTTCTCTAGGATTTCTCTCTCAAAATTCTCTCTCGAAACTCTCTCTAAATCGTGGGTATAAGGGTATATATATAGTAGGGTGAGAAGGAATATGAAAAGTCATATTTTGCCAAACAGGGTGTTCTGGCGGCTTGACTTCGTGACTAGGTTGAGTCGCGAATGCAAGCCGCGAACAAATGGCCTGGCCAGCCTGGGACTTTCAATCTGGCAGCTTGCAGCCGCGAGCCACTCGCAAAATCCAGCCGCGAGTCCTTGCTTCTTTGCACACACTTGAGCAATTCTTCACACTCTCTCACACACTACCCTTACATGATTCCCACCTAAATACAAGGTTTCTAATTGCCAAAATACAAGCAAATTTGGCACGGAATAAAGCCAACAAGATGGTTGATTAAATTCAACCTTACAGGATTGTTGAAGATGTGGACGAAGAAGAAGAATTGGTGGAGTCCACATTTGAGAAGATGGATGATCAAGATGACATCCATACAGCTATGAGAAATTGTACAAAGTTTTTGAAAAGCATGAGAAACTTTATAGGCTGGCCACTAAGAAACTCAGTGATGTGGAACTTGACCGTGAAGAATTATCCACAAAGTTTGATGAGGCTAATCAGACTATTGGAGCACTGAGGTTTGAGAACAATTTCTTGGTTGAAAAGACCAAGAAGCTTGAGGTGAAGCTATCTCAAGTTAGAGCTTAATTGGAGAGGACTTTAAGCGTTAAGCTAGACGAGATGCTCAGTATTCAGAAATCTGCTTCAGATCAAACAGGTTTGGGTATGGTCTTTCTTCCTCTAATACTGCTTCTACTAGTACTACTGTTTTTGTTCCTCCTGCTAGTAATTCTGAAATTGAGAACACTGATGTTAAAATTAGTTTAGCTAGTGAGAACTTAGACAAGGGTAAATCTATCTTAGGAGCACCCCCTAAACTAGATAAGAAAGATGTTAAATATCCTAAGGCTAAGGAGGCTAACTCTCAAAAGCCTAAACAAAAGAAGCATCATCTTTGTCATCATTGTGGAGCTGCCAGTCATACTCTACCAAATTGCTATAAGTGGTTAGCCACTCAACAGAGCAACGGTATGATAGCATCTGGAAGCCAGAATCAGCTTCAATCTTCTTTCGCTCCTATTGATGATCTTTTCATGGCCCTCATGTTCCTTTCGAACTTGAATGGTTTTAATTCTTCCTCCTCACCACCGATTCAATGGTTTAATCAAAGGAAAGGTTCTTCCAAGGTGTGGAAGAAAAAGGACTTTAAGTGATTTTATCACCTTCTTCTATTTTCTTGTTTTTGCTTGTTGCATTACTCGTGTGTTTTGCTTTTATTTTGAGTCAGTCTAGTTTTATGCTTTACTTTGTTTAACATGTTTTTGTTTGTTTATTTTCAGTTTTTGTTTATTTTGTTTTTGATATAAAAATTAAAAAAAAAAATTGAAAAATTAGAAAAATACAAAAACAGTGTATGTTATGTGTACATTGGTACTTGTGTACCTTGGATGGCCATTGAAACAAAGTTTTCTATAATTTGTATCTCTTGTAGCTTAGATGAGCATCTCTATGCACAACTAAGCAAGTGAGCTTTGTAGCTCTTATTTGTGATGAATAAGATTGAGTTGTCTCTTATACTTAACACTCGTATCACTCTTTTTGATGGGAATGACTAAAAAATCCTGAGAGAAAGGCATTAATAACCATCTCACCATTGTTGCCCACCAATCATAAAATCACACTTGTATGCTTCGGCATAGCAAAATTGCAATGTCAACGACATTTGTATGCTTAGGCATAGCAAAATTGGAATGTTAAATATCATTGGGTATTTCTTTTCTCTCTCTAATATGCCCATGCATAATATGTTTAAAAGAAAAATATGCAAAGAAAAATCAAAAGCAAAAAGATAAAAAATGCTTTAAAAATGATTGCAAGTGTATATTCTAGGAGATTTGGGAGTTGTAGAATGTACCTTGAAGGTGATAGTTCCCATCAAGCAGTTATGATTGTGTGTGAGTTAAAGCAATTTTCTCATATCTCAAATCGTCATAACATGTATACACTTACGCAATCTTGCGATGTTTTCCACACACAACACGAAATATTCTTTGCTATTCTTGATACATGTGCAGATATAATGTGATTTGGCCATCACAAGTTTTACATGTGTTAATGTATGCTCACTAAATTGTCTTAACTTGGTTTTTGAAATATAAAATTGGTTAGACTTATTGTGTGTGTGTGTGTGTGTGTGTTTTGGAGATCCATGTGCTTAAAATTTTAAATTAAGAGACAATTTTGAGAGATTACTGTGTTGATTGGATCATTGGTTGTGTTGCATGTTGGATTGCGTTCATGACTGTGTTTTTCTCCTCTCGAAAAAATGGTTTTTAAAAGTGGCTCAACACCTCCTCGATACCTCCTCGACACATTGCTATCTGTCGAGCTTCTTGAGCCTTTTTCTTATCACAATCCCGACAGCTCCTCGATATCTGGTGGATCGATTGAGAATGCTCTTGCCTCCTCGATAGCTTTTTGACACCTAGTGGATCGATCAAGCTTCTATTCTTGGATCTGATTCCTTGTTGCTCGATACTTGCTCGATTCCTCAACTGTTGACAAGCATTTTCTCGACACCTACCTTGACAGCTTCCTCGACACCTCATCTGTCGAGCTTTACTGAAGGTTCTATTTAAACCTCCTTGTGCGATCCGATCCTCATTTCACTCAATATCTCTCTCGATTGCTCTCTGCTTTCTCTCCCAAACTCTCTCATCTCACTCCAATCTCAATCCTCAAAGGTTTCTTCAAGCTTTTTCAAGATTTTCTTCTCTTGGTAAGCTTCTAATCTCTCACTCTTAATGCATTTCATGTTTTGAAACCTAGGTTTTGGGTTTTTGAAAATTTTGGGTTTTTTTCAAAATTGTTGAGTTATTTTTGAAATTTTGGGATGGGTTTTCACTTAAATGAGTTTAAAACCTCATACATTGCATCACCTTAGCATTATAACAGTATTGACATGCATTTAGATGTGTGCTATGTGTTTGTGTGCTGATAGGTTTGGATTGGGCTGAGCCCATGATGCATTTTATTTTGCATGTCACACGTTCATTTATTTCCCATGCATACGTACCTTTTTTTCAATATATTTGATATTATTGATGTTGCTTGGGACTTTTCTGATTGTATTTTCTTTTTCTCCCTCCATTTTTGTTTACGTTAGTTGTATCTATGGCACCTAAATGTAAATCCACTCCAACCCAAAACCCTCTTCGGTCTGGTGCTTCTTCATCTTCTAATCCTTCACCTTCTAATGTTCAGTTCTATGATGATGATGCCTTTAAGGCATTTTCGGAGAAGTTCTCTAAACAAGGCATTCATTCGGAACGCCAAGTCGTTCTATCGAACTTTGCCGACACTGACCTTCCCTCTGTCATTCACAGTAGGGGATGGGATTCACTGTGTGACGTCCTAGTCACATGTCCTCTCATGCGTATCCAGGAGTTCTACTCCAACATGCATAGGATTGATCGTTCTGTACCTCTCTTCTTCATTCGCGTTCAAGGTACGCACATTCCTGTCACACCACAGCTAGTTGCGGATGTGCTTCGGGTCCCTAGGATAAAGTTTTCTTGACTATCCTAGTTGTGAGCGTCTGAGGACTGTGTCCAGGGATGAGCTTATGTTTGCTTTTTGTGAGTGCCCTACTACTTGGGGTGAGCGTCTGTTTACACCATGTCGACCTCATGCTCGATTTTTGTTGTCTCTTCTTGAGCATCTTACTATAGATTTTCCTTCTCACTTCATTCTTTCTATTATAGATGTTCATTTAAATTCGGTGTCTCGTGATAAGCTCATCTTTCCTTCCGTTATCACGAGGATTTTATGCCATTTTTCAGTTCCTTTTCCCTCTTCCAACCATTTTACCGTCATATGTGCTATAGATTACACTACTATTAAACGTAGCAAGGCCCAATTTCGGTCGCGGCAGTCGGATTCAGCAGCACCTTCCTCTTGTTCTTCACCATCCCATTCTGCTCCATCTGCATCCGCTCCTTCTTCTTCAGGTGATGTGTCTTTAGGAGACGTCATGGCGCAGTTACAGCGCATGGATGCTCACCTGGATACATTATCTACGGAGTTGTATTAGGTGAACGTTTGTGTCGGTTGTATTGCATGACGATAGGCGACTATGGGCAGTTTTGCACCTGAGCCTACTCCTTCACCATCTCATCTAGTGGCTTCTGATTCTGATGCTAAGGATGATGATGATGATGACGATGACGCTTCAGATGATGATGGAAATGCTAGCTCTATCGATGAGATGTCTACTTAACACTCTACCCTTTGTCACTTGTGACAAAAATGGGGAGTAGTTTTGGATATGAGAGTAGTCACTCTTAGAGGGAGAGTTAGTTTTTGGATCATTGTGTTAGGGGGAGTGTTGTTATTTTTTTCTTTTAAGAGATGTAGTGAGGATATTATGTATCTTTTCTTTTCTTTTCTTTTCTTAGATACATTGTTCTTGTACATGAGGTCTTGTGACCATTTATAGATATACATTATACTTATTTTCTCTTCTATATTGTTGATGTACGTTTTTCTTTCACCTACCCTTTCATATGTTGTTTCTTTTCTCTCTTTATACACATGCTTCTTATTATTTGTATGCAATCTATTATTTTTGTTTCACACAAAGATGCCTTGATGAGTTTTGTTTAAAGTATTTCAGAAATACAAGTTATCAAAGTCTACTTTCCATAAACTCTCTTCTTGCAAAGTTTTTCAAGAGTTTGTGTTAGGATAGATTTTATTGTATTCAACAAGTGAATATGAGTTGGGTGATTTATAACTTCTCTCATATGTTCATTTGTTTGTTGTGGTTTTTTCACGGATTGCCAAAGGGGGAGATTGTTAGGACATATGTGTTTCACATGTGAAGAACATATGTCATGATTTTATGTAATTGGCTTATCCTTTGACAAAACGTACTTTACTTGTATTTGGGTAGGCTCAGGATGTGTTTAAATACTTCAAGAAACCATGTTTCAAGATCAAGTGTTGAAGCCTTCAAGTCTGTTCAAGAAATCAAGCAAAGAGTGAAATTCATTAAAACTCGACAGTTGTTCGACAGCTTCTTGACACCTCCTATTTGTCGAGATTTAAGAATTTCAAAATTCAAATCTGGTTTTCTTGGGATCTGTGAATATGTCTTTGGGCCTTCTTTTCTCCTAACCCTAGACATATAAAAGGATTGTTTTAAGAGCCTTAAAATGATACACAAGTTGCACAAGCATTGAGCACACTCTGTTTAAGCAAATTGTGACCGGAGACAAGGTTCTTGACCTAGTTCATCTCTTTCTCTTGAAGAAGTTGCTATGTATTTGCACTGTAAGGTTTTGTGACCAAGCATCTTCTTGATCTTCATCGTGTGGTTGAACTGAAGAACTTTGCAGCTGACAATCTTCTTAGTTGGTGTTATTGAAGTCGTGTACTGGGATCTGCGCAACTATTAGTCACGTACTTAGGAGCCGTGCATCAGAAAGGGGAACTGTCACTACAGAACAAGTCCAATTGGGTATTGGGGTAAGGGTTTAACTATAGGTTGGTAAGGTACTTGGGATTCTTTTACTTGTAACTGCTTGTTGTGATAATAGTAGAGTTTCGTGAGTAGTGACCTGAAAATCACCCGGTGGGGTTTTTGCCGTTAAGTTTTTCCCCATTCGTAAACAAATCACTATGTTATTTATTTTCCGCTGTATAATTAGTTTATTAGTGATTTGTTTGTGCTACCACGCGTTTGCATGATAAATTGACTAATTAATAACTTGGCTAATTAATTAATTAATTTCTATCACAATGGGTCATTCAGTTGGTGGCCTATCAGCTATGAGTTTTCCTTGATAAGTTATTGATAGTATGGTCCTTAGAAGTCATTTGTGATTTCCCCTTCCTACTGCTTGCAGTTCATTTGTACGGCCACAATGGTTGGTAGCCAAAAGAAAAAATCAAAGTTATGCAAAAGGTAGAAGTGTTTAAGAATATGAAACTGCCTTGAGTACTGTTTCTTTTTTGAGAATTTTGGTTAAGAAGGCCAATGATAGGAAGGTTTAAACCTTTCTCTGCAATTAAGGCCATTGGTACATGTAGGAAAACTCCCAACTTAAAAATCTGCCACTTTGTTCCGTTTCTTCTTTCTCCTCTGGGTTTGTATTAGTTTTTTTTATATTTTCCTTTTGTTTTTATGAAATTAGTAATGTACTTCATATATTATAATTGTTTTCTTAATTTTGTAATCACTTTGAAATTAGAGGGTGGGAGAGAGAGACTAACTTTGACTATGATATTGCTTTAAGTCCTTTCTCTTTCGGGTTTGTTTTCTACTAAATTATCTCTATCTTTGTCTTTATCTTCTTTATAATTCTTTTGTTGGCATTGTATAGATTTTCATTATTAACATAATAAAGCATTGTATTAAAGTTACCAAATATATGTGTTAGATGAAGATGATGTTGCCAGTTTCATTATTGTGCAGCAATTGGTTATATGATTTTATTCCTGGGTCACAAATTTCATGTCTTTGATTATTAATAAAGTCAAAAATTGCCAAAATCAAAAGATGAAAAAATAAATAAATAAATAAATAAAGGAAAGTCAAAGAAAGAAAAAGAATATGAAAAATTAAAGGGTAGGAAAAATAATAGTTGTTATAGGTGTCATAGAAATTGCAAAAATCATCCTAAGTTTGAATCACATTTATAAATCCTAGAAGTATTTTATGTGTCATGATATTACTCCAACAAATGATATCTTAAGGATTACAAGGAATTTTGTCATCAGTAGAACCTATATTATATTTTAGTTAGTCACTAAAATAAAAAAATAAAAACAATTTAGCGACTTTCTTGGTAGATTTCTATTGATAATTATTTGTTCCAAGTTTACTTTATGTTTTTACTATCAAATTGTATTTGAAACACCAATGACTTAAATCATAGTGCTAATATCCTATAAACCATTACATCTTTGTTGGGCTAATATTACATCTTTGTGGCATTCTAACTAATATTATGGTTTTGTATTTTCAGCCAAATCAACTTATAGATAAATATTGACAAATGGTAGTTGGTAGTTATATAGTTGTCACAAATCACAAGAAATGTTGGTTGGGGTTAAAAAAGTGTCTTTGTTTCAACCTATATGTATTAATCCGAAGGATAACACACTCTATCAAGTCTATGAAATTCTATATGTATTATTTTTGTGATCTTTTATATTTATGAAATTCTATGTCTGGTATTTTCTGTTTTTGTTAGTACCATGGGTTAAAAATGTGACAAAATGAATGTGTAGAACCTTTGAACATTTGGATTCACCTATGCAAAAAAATTGTAGTGGTGTTGGTGGTGAATACGAGTTTAGCCATTGATTTAATTATGTTGAAGTTTTATTTCATAACTCTTTGGCTCCAACTAATTGTGAAAAGATATGTCTGTTTTAATTCAATGTAATTTGTCAAGCTACTTTGTAAATACCACCAAATTTTAGATTGTGATGACTGAAAGTGAAGCTGTTGGAAAATATTGGACCAGTTCTAGGAATAATGAACGCTAGCTAAGTTAAGAATTTTTAATCCTATGTGATAGAGATACCAAGGGAAGAGATTAAGTTTCAAATAAATGTTGTTAGGACAACTTTTAATACAAGAGGAAAATCTTTTACAGATTGATTTTATTAGCTAAGTTTCTCTCCTACTTATTTCATACTTCAATAACTATATTCTCTCGAACCCACAACCAATAAAAAAACCTTGAACCAATTAGTTATAACTTATGAGATTTCAATTGACATTTTTTCTATATTATGTGTTGATGCCAGGTTATGCCTATCTTTTAGAAGAACACCTGCACATTAGCATCATTATATAAACAACTAACCATCCACCCTCTTCCATATTTTACCATCACATTAAGTATAATATATTAAGTTGATTTTTTTTCTAGCTCATAAAATGATCCCGCGCATTGCGCAAGTTAAACGCTAGTATATCTAAAAGCTGAAGCGTCGCATTTATTGTTGCTACGCTCCAATTAAGCCACATCAGCGCCATATCATCATTTATTTTCTTTCTTTCTTTTTTATTTTTTATTTTACTAATTGCCATTTATTGAGTCTCTTCTTAATCTCAAGTGTTACTTTATCTCCATATCTATCGTGTGTCTCTCCATTAACCCAGACTCTTGAGATGCCGCTATTATATATAATTCTTATAGTCACCGATAGATTGCAACCTCCTCACCTCTCTTTTTATTTTCTATAAATTTTCAATTGTTCTCTTTTTACAAATTGATCGGTATGGCCTTTAATGAGATAGTTTCTTGAGTGTTTTTTCCGTTCTTTTGGTTATGGCTCAAATTCATCTGCCAAAACCCAATCAAATGAGTGCAAGAGATAGACAATGACTCTAGAGCTTCCAAACAAAACTGAAGCAGATGAGAGGTGAACATTGGAAGCCCAAGTCCAAAGGGTATAAACTCAAAATGAGTTATGCTATTCGTATTATTCTTATTCTTTTTTTTTTCTTTTTTAAAATTGATTTGAGTTGGGCATTTGATCATGTTTGTTATAAATTGTTTTATGGTTGCCCTTTTCTAGACTGTAAAAATGTTACTCTCAATATGTTTGCTACAATGTATGATAATTAATTTCAATGTGATGTTTTTATTTTGGTCTTTGTTTTATAGTAAAAGTGTTATTCATTTTCATCAAAGAGAAATTTTATTGTTCTCTTTTTCCAGTCATCTTATATGCAGAACTAAATTTCATTTTTATCTCTATTTCATTTGTCAATTCCTTGACAAATGTCAATGATCAAGACTTACAATCACTGAAGGCTTTTTAATCCATTGAAGGTCATATTAATCAATTGGTAACCATTCTTTTCTTAGAACCTTTTGAAGGAAAGAGGAATAAATTTGTTGCTTTTCTTGGGCGGTGCTTGATAATTTGTTTTTTATGGTTCAATATACATCAGCTATATTAGATTTTCATTTCCTTATACTAATAATTTGTTGTTTATTGTTTAATTTGACTATTTGGTGTCCCAGAATTTGTGGGAAAATGGAAGAGAAAAAAGTAGAGTTTGAATCTTAAATTTTTTTTTTTTATGGAACTTGGGATGTAACAGTTTAAATTTTTTTTTTAATCTTAATTTTTTAAAGAAAATTAAGTAGATTGTTGTGTTGTGGCTAGAATTTTTGTGTTTGGGATCTTAGTTGGCCAGTTTGGTTGACGAATAACTTTGGGGATTGTTTAGCTTATGAGAAATTTTTTGGTATTTTAGGAGTGACGAAATGCAAAAAAATGAATTATTTTTAAATTTCATTAGTACCTAGCTTTATGCTAATTGTTGTGTGGATAGAAAAACTAATTGGTTCATGATTTTGAATACCTATCTATAATACTATGTACATGAACAATAATTGGGTTTTTAGTTTTATATTTTGAATTATGCTATTTTTTCAACAACTTGATTTTCTTTTTAGAATTTTCTCTTCTTGAATATCTAGAATACTATGTACATGAGTTTTAGACAAAACTTAACAATGCTATTTCTCTTGGATTTTACTATTTCTTTCCTTATTAAACACAATATGATATAGCTAATGTGTTCAATGAAGGTAGAAGCAATTGCTATTGTTGGGGCATAGCAATTGATACAAACTAATACCTTTCCGTAGCCATTTGAAATTCATAACTTGGAATGTTATTCTTGGGGCATAGCAATTTATTCATAGACCTTATTGTAAATAAGTTTTTGTACATGATGATTCTAACCTATAAAATTTCACTTTAATATATATATATATATATATATATATATATTGTGTGGTCTTATTCTTTTCTGTTGGCAACTAACTAGACATCACTTTTAGGAATTAAGAATTTAGCAACTAGTACGAAGGCTGCACCTCAAAATTTAGTAGAATTAAAATATGATACAATCTCATCATGGGAAGAAAAATAGGAAATCTAATGTTGTGTTAGCATGTCCCTCCATTATTGGGTTACAAATATCATATGTAAAAAAAAAAAAAAAAAAAAACCCCAAAATAATATAATGATATATTTGTAGAGATAGTGAGTTGGAAAATAATTTTAGAAATAGTTCAATTTTTTAGGAGAAAACTATCTTCAATAAATTTTAGAGAATAAATTATGAATTGTATCATATTACAAAATAATTATATATTCCCACGCATCGCGTGGGTATGCGACTAGTTACATTGGCATTCCACCTCGATGACTTGACAAAAGATGAAACTATCATCTGCAAAAAGAAGATGTGAGATACACACCCCATTTGTGCAAGACAATATTCCATGTAGTTTTTGGGAAGCAACTACATAGCGGATTAAGGAGGATAGGCCTTCGGCACATAACAAAAATAAGTAGAGGGACAATGGGTCACCCGAATTGATACCCAGAGATGGAGTAATGTACCCTCTTGGTTCACCATTTATAAGCACCGAATAGGAGGCTATACATACTGTTTCCACTGCCAACCGCACCCACTGTTCATCAATCCCCAATTTGAGCATAATACTTCTGAGGAACCTCCACTCCACATAGTCATAGGCTTTGCTTATATCCAGTTTGATGGCCATTTGCCCCTTCTTTCCCCTTCTTTTGTTCTATATCCTGTGTAATATCTCAAAAGTTACAGTAGTATTATCAGTAATTAACCGGTTAGGCGCAAAGCACCTTGTGATTTGGAAATTACATTGGACAAGATTTGTTTTAGCTGATTGGCCAAGACTGGATATAATCCTAGAAACCACATAAGAAAGACTAATTGGCCTAAAGTCTGCTACATTTTTTGGCTCATTTATTTTGGGAAAGAGGACAATGTGGGTGTAATTCATCTTGTGCAACATGTGACTCAAAGATAAAGCTGACAACACTGCTTCAATGACATCATCACCAACAATATTCCAATACTTTTGAAAAAAGAAAAGAGACATACCATCTAGACCCAGTGATTTTGATGGATGCATTTGGAAGAGTGCTTGTTGGACCTCTTCTGGAAGGTATGGCTGGAGGAGCGTGTGGTTCATACCTGGTGCGACAACCCGATCCACATTATCAAGTACTATGTCCATTTGAGTGGGGTTTGTAGTAGTGAAAAGCCTTTGGAAATACCTTTCAGCCACTCCCTCCTTTTTAGCATCCGATGTACACCATCTCCCCTCATCCATAAAACCATCAATATTATTTTTACGATGGCGTTGACTAGCTCTTTGATGAAAGAACTTGGTGTTCTTGTTGCTAGCAGGCAGCTAAATCGATCAAGAACATTATCTCCAAGCTATTTCTTCTTGGTACAAGAGAGTATCAATATCATCCCTCACTTTTTGTATTAACTCCAAATTTGCTGGATCATTTTGTGCTGTAAGGGTTTGGAGTTGTTTTTTCTCCTCAATCCGTGTTCCAGTGCTTCCCATATTCCGACTCCAAGCTACCAAGGCCATACGGCAATCTCTAATTTTTTAGAATAGCCAAAACATAAGGCTGCCCACAGGTGGTTCCCTACTCCATACTTCCCGGATAATAGCTTCGCATTCGGGATGTGTCGCCCATTTTTCCTCAAAACTTTTCGGAATTTTCTTTTTCCTTGTGTTGCCTACACTACCATGGATGATTAGATAAATTGGGTCATGATCCGAATATGATACCTACAAATGGTTCACTACTGCATGTGGGAACCTTTCTCTCCAATCCAATGTAACACATGCCTTATCCAGACGCTCATGAACAAAAGCATCCCCTGGCCTTCCATTTTACCATGTAAACATATTACCCTGGTACCCTAGATCAATCAGTCCACAGTGCAATAATGTAGTATGAAATGCCTCCATAAGTCAATGGGGTTTGGGGAGCCTGCCTTGCTTCTCTGTTAAGTTCAAGATTTCATTGAAGTCTCCCAAGCATACCCACGGCAATGAGTCTCGAGTGTGTAGATGTCTCAAATAACTCAATGATTCATGTCTGCGATGTTCTTCCAGTCTCCCATAAAAACCGATAAGTCTCCAAGGATTGGCTAGGTCTATTAGGATATGGGCATCGATGTGATTTTGAAAGTAAGTCTGAATATGTAAAGTGATCTCCTCCTTCCAGAGCATAGCTAGGCTGCCCGTCCTATGGATGCTAGGAACAGTAAGCATATTATTGTACCGTAATTCTGTTTGTATTTTTTTCATCTCATCCACCATCCATTTCGTCTCCATCCAAAAAAGGACCTTGGGAGCTTATTCCCTCACCAAATGAGAGAAGACTACGCTTGCATGGGGGTTTCCAAGCTCCTTGTAGTTCCAGCTTAACACATTCATTGCATTCAGCGGGGCTGACTGTCAGCCTTCGCCGCTATGCATGGTGAGTAAGTTGTCTGTGCCTTGCTTCATTTCCTTCCCCCTGTGTTACCTTCATCCTTGCTAAATCGTCTTTGTCCTTTCAGCCCATTCTACTTATGTCCATCAATCTCGGTCTGTGTTTGTTTCGGTCTGATTTCGGTATCGTCTCGGTGCTCTTTCTTTTTCCACTTGCGTGTTTCAGATGGAGGCTTCTTTTTGGCATTACGTGGAGAGGCACGTGACCTATTTTTTATCACATCAGCTAGGGTTTCATCACATGGGTCAGTGGTATTACCTTTTTCTTCTGTTTCCACAAACGTAATTGGCACCATAGTTAATTTCATCCCTAAAATATTGGGTTGCATGATTTCAGGGATATTGGTTTGCATTGCGCATTGATGTGGGGGTTGCTCATTACTCATAGAATTACTCTCCTCCACTAATTCCGTAATTAATACCTGTCGTTTCTCTCTGTCCGTAACGGTTTCCAAGTTGGCCAGGTTTGCCATTGCTGAGCTCGCGCCTTGTTGCCGTGGTGTTTGCATCGGGTCCCTATCTTGATCACCGGTAGCGTCCCTGCCACTTGACTGTGCTCCGAAACTCCTACCACCCAGTTTAGCTTGACGTCGGAACCCCGCCTTGAGCCACTCCCTATATAACCTTTCACCTGTTGTACCCGAGACTTGATTCAGGCAATCCCTTGCTTCGTGTCCGAGCTTGCCACAACTAAAGCACAGCCCAACCAAGCAGTCATAGTAGAAAGCAATTTGCACCCTCACACCCTCCGGGCTAAGTACTAGAGCTCCCCTCTGGATTGGCTTATCCAATGGCAATTCAAGTCTAATCCGAAGGAAGCGAGCTTGGTTAGCAGCAATTGCCTTGCAGTCCACTTCCAAGACTCTCCCAATGTTACCACCGATATCTTTCCCTGCTTTTTCATTGATGAGATCAAAAGGCAGTCCCCAAACCTGGATCCAGATTGGTACAACTTTGAAGTGCACAGTAAACGCCGCCATTCACCTCTCCTATCGTTTCAAAAACAATAAGTGATTGTCGAAGCTCAATGATTCATTATTTAGGGCCCAATTCAGTTAGCTCTCCATAGAAAATTTGAATTGCATTAGCCCCTCACCAACATCCATAATCTTCAGATCATGGCCAAGTTTCCACACAGACCTTAGTAGATTTTTGGCAGCCCATAAATTGATTGGTTTCGTCATATGAAAACGACCCATTAGGTTTAATGAACACTCCTCCAATATCTTAGCACGATTCTCTAATCGAACCTTTATAACTTCTCCCTCCTCCTCCGTCAAGTGGATACTTTGGAGCCTTTCAAATACCTACTTTAATAGTGCTTCAAGATGCTATTCTTTCCTGTTTTGTCTAGTCAGAAAATTCCACCCAAAAAAGAAAGAATGTTTCGAAATGTTCCTAATTCTATTGTGAAAGCTGTACAGACAAATTAATTACTATTGACGACCTGAAGTTATGAACACAATTTTAGTATATTTTCCTCAATTTATACTTTAGGGATTGACCCCTAATTTGTAAGGGTGTGTTTTTGTAGAGAGGGAAAATTCCCAACCTATCTCAACCTGACACATCATATTACCAAGTCTACAAAATACAGCCAATTACAAAGCATTGCGTATTGCTACTAGATTTTACTATCACTACTCAGAAGCCAACGGAAATTTGCCAAGTGTCATGCAAAAACCAATCACACATCAGCGCACGTGTAAGCGATGACACAAGTAGCCTCGCACATGTAAGCTATGACACAAGCAATCCTCGCGTGTGTAAGCGATGACATAAGCGGACCAATCAAGCTATGACATGTGTCACCAATCAGACTCCGCCACGTGTCGCTCACCCACCCCAAACTCCTATAAATAGAAGCCTTCCTAAGACATTTCAAGGAGGCTAAGGAGAGGCTGAAGCTGAAGAAGGGCTAGAAGGAGACCAGAGGGATTCATAAGTACAAAAGCTTTACAAGAATCAAGCCTCAAAGCCTTTAAGAACTTCAACCTTGAAATTGAAGAACACTCGAAGCAGAATCATTCAAACTACCTGCCTAGATCTTAAGGTTCATTGAAATCAAGCCCAAAAGCCTCCAGAAACCTCAACAAATCACAAATCAGTGAAGCTCAACAGATTCAAGCCTTTAAAGCACCGAAGAACTTCCACCACAAACCTTCAAAGACGAAGAACGCACCAAGAACATGAAGAACAAAGAATTTCTAACAAGTTTATAGCTAGAGATTCATTGTAATTCCATTTCAAAGATCTTTGATCCATTCTTCAGCCAAATTGAAGGATATCTTATGTTCAAATCAAAATCACATTACTACAAATCCAATCAACAAGTCTTTTAAGGAGATCGAATCAGAGGATAACTCTTTTGTAATTACAAAGAATTGTACCACACAATCATCAATACAAATTTGCATTTGTGACACTATTTTACTTGTTTGAATCATTTCGAACCGATGAATTTAGTCGTCCACAAATTCTGGCACGCCCGGTGGGACATCTCTGCCTCTCATCTCATTCTCCTTCAAAGAAAGAAATCTTCATCATCTTGCTACCAATTTCAATGGCCTCTAGCAAGAACATTCAAGCTTCAACAATAGCTACTCCAACTAAACTTAGTACGACTACCACCAATGACTGCATTGGTGCAAACAATTGTAGCCAACCTAAAGCAAACAATCAACTTCAAGCTCAATCAACCAAGGAAGCCAAGGTCCAAACAATCATCTCCTTAGACCCTTTTACAAGAAATAAGGTTATTAACAAAGACATCTCCACCTTGGAACACCTCAAGTATGGGGGCAAATCCCATTCTTCCTTTATAAGAAGTTGGTCGCATGATTTCTCTCCCATCAAAGGGAACCCAAAAGATGAGATTTTACATGCTCACTTCAAATCACTTTCTTCTCCATCATCTTGGGAAGTTGTGTCAGTCATGATGACTAACACCTCTACGATGGAAGAAAAGATGGCTGAAATGGAACAAAGGGTTGTCCTTCTCACAAAAGCACTTGAAGATAAGGACCTCCAAATTGCAAATTTAATGAACAAACTTGAAGTACAAGATCTTGGTGAATCAAGCCATGGTCATAAATTCACATCTACGAAGGATGACGAAGGGAGAGAAATTGAAAACACTCCCCAACAAGAACAATTTACTTCGATAGCTTCGTTGTCAGTCCAACAATTACAAGACATGATAACAAATACCATCCAAGCACAATATGGAGGTTCTTCTACAAGTTTTCTCACATATTCAAAACCCTACACAAAGCACATTGACAACATGAGAATGCCAAATGGGTATCAACCCCCCAAGTTCTTGCAGTTTGATGGCAAAGGAAATCCTAAGCAACACATTGCTCACTTTGTAGAAACTTGTGAGAACGTAGGGACTCAAAGAGGCCTCCTTGTAAAGCAATTTTTTCGTTTGCTCAAGGGAAATGCCTTTGATTCGTATACAGACTTAGAATCCGAGTCAATCGATAGTTGGGAACAACTTGAAAGGGAGTTTCTCAACCGATTCTACAGCACACGAGGCACAGTAGGCATGATGGAGCTTACCAATACTAAACAGTGGAAGGATAAGCCCGTCATTGATTATATCAATCGGTGGCATTCTTTGAGTCTAGATTGCAAAGATAGACTTTCTGAAATATCTGCTGTAGAGATGTGCATCCAAGGCATGCATTGGGGACTTCTTTACATCCTTCAAGGGATAAAGCCTTGAACATTTGAAGAGTTAGCAACTCGTGCGCATGACATGGAATTGAGTATCTCTAGCCATGGAAGTACAAACCCTTCCATACTTGAGGAAAGCAGAAAGGAAGTAAGGAGGAATGACAAGAATGCAAAAGTCAACCTCAAAGACCCAATGATTGTTAACACTACCGAAGTCAAGGTTCCAAGAAGATGAGCAAATGCAAATGAAAAACAGCTTGAAGGATGGCAAAAGAACGAGGTGTGTCGTCTGACTTTTAAGGAACGTGAGCAAAAAGTATATCCATTCCCCAATGAAGATGTGCCAAACATCTTAGAACAACTACTGCAATTGAAGCTAATTGAATTGCCAGAATGCAAGCGGCCGGAAGACATGGGGAAAGTTGATGACCCTAACTACTGCAAATACCATCGCATCATTGGCCACCCAATCCAAAAATGCTTCGTCTTCAAAGAACAAATCATGAAGCTTGCCAAAGAAGACAAGATTGATCTAAACTTCAATGAAGTTGTCGGGTCAAATCATGTGACCGTTGCTTGTGATGTACTTCCAACTCTCAAGCAGGGGGCAAACACCAACCAAGCTTACAAATTGATTGACAATGACGGCATAAGGATCGGCCCCATCAATGGGAAGTTCCTTAAGGGCTTCTATGCTTGAAAATCAAGGATTGCTCCTTGGTAAGAGCTTAAACTACCCACTGTAGCGCTGCAAGAGTACATGATGTCTTCCCATTACCCTTGAAAGCGTACCAATAAGGAGAAATTAATCCCACTCTATGTCACCAATTGCTAGTGTGGCGTAGTGGTTGGATGCCCATGTCACCCTTAAGGTCGTCTCGGGTTTAATTAGTGGTGATACCCACTATTACACACTGAACCCTCCTTTTTGCAAAAACACATCCAAAAAAAAAAATTATCAAAAAAAAATCTTTTGAACTACGTAATGACTTGATCCTTTAACAAGGTACGTAGGCAACTTAGTATTATTTACTGAGTTTAGTCACATGCAAAAAAAAAATGGAGACAATGGTGGAGAAATTAGATAAACAAGTGATGCAAAAAGTGTTGATTTTATTAACTAGAAAGAAAGACATGAAACTTCTATGACAAAGAAAACAAAAGGGAGATGCTACAATGATTATTGATTGCAGGTACAAGTCAGTATTTCCAATTGTAATTCTCTAACTCATCACGTGCTATCTCCAGCCCTTGGTGCAACAACTGCAAAGATTCAATGTCTGCATTACTTAAGGAAGGAGCAGTCTCTATGAAAGAAATCTCATCTCGAATGTTCGAGATGATAGAGCTTTGATTTGACAAATTTTCATCATTATTAAGAACTGAAGCTTCGAGATCTTTCTTGCGATTGGATAGATGTTCCAGTTCTTCTTGCAGCTCCACTATCCTAGCTTCAACACTTGCTAGTCCCTCTTTAAGTGTTTCACCACATGCTAACAGTTCATTTTTTATAGTTGACTGCTCAGCAAGGCGAAAGTTACAATCTGTCAATTTCTTGTCACGTTGTTCAAACATCACACTCATAGAAAATGAGGATTAAAGTAATTTAAAACTTCTGGCCTTTTTAAAATAATCAGCAACTAAGCTTTGCAGTGGTGATGGATTAATAGCTTTATTGGCTACTATGGCGTCAAAAATCTTTTGAGCTTCTCCCATGAGTGAAGGGGCTTTCTCGAAAGGGGTCCTAGCAATCCTTTGTTGAAGACTTTTCCAAAGATTCAGTGCAAGGTCGATGCGATTTTCCAGAATCACATCTTCGGCACGATAAACAGAATCTTCAGGGATATCAGAACTCATGATCCTCTCCATAAATTTAGTGCTAGCCATCTGAGTTACATTTCCCGCTGATATGGCAATAGGTCGTGGGCCAGAAATTGAAGTTTCACTATCGATAGAGGTCACCTTATCACTATTGACTATGTTTAAGGCTTGTTGCCCAGGCTGCAATCAAGAATATGTTACATCAAAAAAAATGTACATATATAAAGACTAACAAAAAAAAAAGGGGTAGAATAATATAAAATAAAATACTTGATCTGCAGCAACTTCAATGTGTTCAAAAGCATAGGAAGTCCCTTCAACAAAATCAAGTTCGCTAGGGGTCATCAATTTAAGCTTTTTCTTAGCCCGCCTCCAATGACACTCCTTGTCACTGCTTTTACTCACTTTCTCAAGATATGAGTCCATCTTTTCATTAGATGCCATGCATACTCCTGGAGGCCCTTCAGTAAGAAAAGCATTTAAGGGAGGCATCTTCGGTCTTACTGTGGAGTCTTGTGGCTTTACAAATTGAGCCTTGCCAGTCAAAGATTTCTGGACAACACGTGTAACGTGATCGTCAGACAATTGAATACCCCCTTCATTGTCCTTCTTATTGTGGTTTACCTGACCCATCTTCGTTCTTGGTAAAGGAGAACGTGTGCTTGAAATCAAAGATGCTATACCATCTTCAAGGTATGTCCCATGCATGCTATTCCACCAACGCTTATAACTTTGAGTAGTGTGATGCTTTAAGTTCGATGGAGGAGCTGGGAAGAATGCTTGTGACATGGTCTTAAACTTGGTGCATGGTCTCCAAAGTTCTAAGACTTCATCCAAAGAAGCATGACAGATGTCTTTCTTTATACCACCTACAATGCTTTGACAAAGTCCAAATTGACGACTGAATCAGCAAGGGCTGTAGGGTTTTATGATGAAATGACCATTTTGTCACATAGACAAGTAAGATGACCGAATACTGATAAAGTGCGCCAGTGAAGTACGAGAAAGGTTTCCATTGTCTTCAAAAGTTTCATTCATGTTTTTAACAAGCAAATTGGCACCCCACAACATGCGGTTGCCTTGAATCAACCTTCAGGCTTCATATTCGTCATAATATATGGCCCCTCCTACACCGGAAAATCTAACCATCTATGGCCCAATGACTTCCAATTTAACTCTATGATGGGTATCAAAGTAGTGTTCTAGCCACCCATAAACGTAGTGCATGGGAAGGCACACCTTTGAACTACCAACAACAGGAGAACGAGCAAGCCTATTTAATCCTCGATAAAGGCTAGTAAGAACGGGTATAGTAAGACTGAAAGGCCTACCAATGGCCATAAGGCTCGCAACCTTGAATGTTCCTGGACGAATAGTATTGAGATCTTCACTCGGTAACACAAATATGCACAGCCAGCAAGATAACAAGGCAGCCAAGTAAGTTTCTTCACATAGTCCTTCTTGAACTTCAAGGTCTGCAAATGCACCTTTCTCTTTTGAAGACCATGCACGGGGCTTACCAAATGAACCGTCAGGATTGAAAGTCTGCTTAGGGCGACACGACCTCTTTGGCCTTTGAGGAGGTGGCTTCATGTATTTTGAGTTCCCTCTAAACCAAAATTTGATCCAGTCATTCACTGAAACATGCAGCTTCCCTTCTTTCTCATTATGGAGTCGATAAAAAGCGGCGAACAAATATTCACAACTCTTTGGAATGAATTTGCCTTTCTCATCACATCCTGCCATTTCCTTGTAGCAAGGGACAACTTCAACATAAAAGCAACCAGTGATGGCAAGCCCACCTAGACGATGTAAGTCCCAAAGAGAGATAGACATCTCACCCAACGGGGTATGAAGGGTATTGGTGTCCGAGCACCATGCTTCACAAAATGCACGTATGATGTCATTGTTTCGATCATATGTATATAAAGATGCGAGGACCGCTTCAAAGATCTGGGCCTTGATAAGAGTCTTCTTGCTATAAGAGAGGACATCTTCAAGCCATTCCCAATAGTAAGGTTTATAACCAAACTCGCTGTTGGTTCTAAAAACTGTGCCCCAACGTGTTTTGCCGGAAATGATGCGACGGCCAAGAGTTCTTAGAGGACCTGACTCAGTGGTATTCTTGTGAAGGGAAGTACGTAAGGACCATGCTCTAGAAGGAGAATCAGGATTTTGGGAAGTGTCATACGTCCACTCAACATTGTCACCAAGATCATTCTGTTTCGGCCATATTGGTGAAAATTGACCAATAACGGGTTTCCCAACGAGCAATGATAATCCTTTCTCAGTGGCATCATCTTGATCTTTTGAAATAACAAGATACTTCTTGTCAGATGAGGAAATATCTCTGAAGTGCACCATATCAAGAAGCAAGTTGCTATATATATATATATATATATAAAATAAAAAAAACAAAAAAAACTCAATGCATGGCTTCTCTGCACTCACAATATTATGATAGGCTACGTTTGTGCAAACTCAATGCATAGCTTCTCTGCACTCACAATATTATGATAGTTGCTGAAGGTTACGCTTGTGCAAACTCAATGCATGGCTCAGGTGGCTTTATATAGGAAAATTTCTGTAACTAACAGACAAAAAGAGAAAAAGATCCGAGTAGTTAAAAATATCGACTTTCAAAAAATACTACACCGAACATTGAAAAAAAGAGGGAGATGGTAAATGTCTATAAATGCAGCATACTGCCAGAAAGAAATTGTTACACTAGGCCTGACAAGAAGTTATAGGCTAACAAAAAGCAATATATTGTTCCAAGAACTGTGCTACCAACTCTTGAGAATAGCATAGACACTCAGTCGTTACTTTGGTATGGGTTGTCAAATATTGTCAGAATAGCAACCGATAGAATGGACTAAGATGGCAACAAATCCAACCATGCCTACAGAATTCTCTTTCAGATTTGTGTCGTCTTACAAAAATGAATCCACAAAGATCTTCTAGGGACTTAAAGCTACAAAGACCCAGAGAAAATCAGACTCAGTAGACTGTCCACACGCTCCCATGCACGGCCACGAACTCACAGTGACCAACGGAATAGTCTTTCAAAATTTGCACAAATCTGGCCTTCACCTCAGAAAACTAATACCACAGGGCTGTTAAATGGGCTTCGATCTACATAACCCAAAAAGATCGTCCTCCAAGGAATTTCCACACGCTCCCACGTGTAGCCACGAGCTCAAAATGATCCGCGGCTTAGTCCTTCAATTCCACACAAATATGCTGGTGATTTTAGAACACGGACCACACCACTAGATCCAGCGGCCCTAGATCGGAAAAATACCAAAATTTAAGGCCTAAAAACTCCATCACGCGCTGCCATGCGCCACCAGAATGTATGGTGATCACCCGCGTCATTTCACGCGCTCACACGCGCCGACGCTTGCCAACTTCATCATATCACGCACTCGACGCGCCAAACGCTGACACATGCCCCCTGCGCATGACGTCATGGATGACGTCATCATCCACTACCCCAGTTTGACCTGGACCAACCTGGAAACCTGACCCGGTCCAAACCGCCTGCAAAAAAATAAAATAAAATAAAAAGGGAAAAGGAAAAAGAAAAAGCTTTAACCGAGTAGAACTTTGACTTTGATCAAAAAGTCAAAATTTTCAAAAATGGCCTGTTCCACTCAGTTTTTCGAGTACATTCCGATTTTGAGATCCGTTTCTTCATTTGAAGCTCGGAAATTGTGCAAACAGTCCAATTCCTAAAAAATTGACTTTTGCACAAATCTTAACTAAAAAGTCAAAATTTTCAAGAAGTACTTGTCTTGCCTAATTTTTCGCGTAGATTCCATTTTTGGGATTTATTTCTTCATTTGAGAATCCGAAATTGCTCAAATAGTGTGATTTTACAACTATTGGCTTTAGTGTGAACTTTGACCAAGGATTAAGATATGCGAGCAAACTTGTCCTATTCAGATTTTCACATAGATTCTGATTTTGAAATCTGCTTATTTGTTTTGGACTTGGAAACTACTTATGTGACCCACTTCTCTGAAGTACCAACAATGCCCAAAAGTCAAGCTCCCAAGATCAAGATTTGAGATTCATTCACTTGGTCTGAATTCCCTAAAGGTTATTCTCTAGACTTTATCAAGGCTTCCTTTCAAAGTACAAATAAACTCTCACAAGTGTGTATTGAACTTGAAATTACACTGGGTCACTAATTCAACCTATCATTCTCATTCGGTGCCTACCGGTCTTCAACCTACCATTCCTCATTCGATGCCAAACATTCTCGCCTACCATTCGGTGCCTACCAGTCGAGAATCCACCAGTCTCACCAAAAATTCTCAACCGCCATTCTTGACTGCATAACTACCATTCTTCGTCTCTCCACTATAAATAGAAGGGTCGGATTCATCAAGAACTCATCAAAAAAAAAAAACACACTAAATCATGAAATGAAGATTTGATTCTTTCAAATTTTCAAGTCCTCTTTCTCACAACCGTTTCTCATTATGGCCTTATCATTTTCAACACTTAGCAACCAATATTGCTTCATAATCAGTTTGAAATCAACCCTCTTATGGTTCAGTAGAAACCCTCCTCACAGTGTCATTGTAGTTTTGAGATCCAAACAAATTTTGTTTCTCCACTTAACGACTACCGTTGTCCATAAAATTACTCATAACAAGGTCTGCATTGCCCTTCCATGCTTTCATGGATTTGGTTGGCCAAGAAATCCAAGTCCAGCAAAGACACTTGTTCCTAACCTAAGGTCTCCAGTAGTCTCTTTCCAATTGCTTGGTCTTCCAGCGGAAGTAGTGGTTTGGAACAAACACCAACTTGGCTGGTTTCTAAGACCAGAATCACAAGTTAGCTCCATCTTTCTTTTTTATGTGCTTTTCCAATAAGTGGCAGTAGGAGAAGATGGTAAAAAGTGTTAGGGTATCCTACAAATTGTTTTTCATCCAACACTTATAATGATCTCCAAGGGACCAGCTCATCAGAATTCAACCTTTGGTGTCGGTAAATGGTCACCAAAACTTCATTCTATGTTCCCACAAGTAGGGGACCCAAAGGTCATCGTTGCTGGTACCTCAAAACACATTTTCTGGAATTACTCCAACTTAAATTCAGCTTGAGGTATTTCAGAAAGTACTCTTCTGAAATTACTTCAACTTAACGTCCGTCAACATGGTCCCATCACGCAAGCACATTCTACAACTTGCTGTCGGACCTCATTCAGCATGCAGTCAGCCCTAGATCCAAAGGTGTACTTCCCAGGAACATCTATACCAGAGGGTCCCCTACATACAGGGCTAGCACCATGGAGGCGTATGTTTCACCCATTCGCTTTGCTTCATCCCCGTCATCTTCATCACCAACATTAGCACCCCCAGAATCCATAAGCTTCTGAAACTACCTCAACTTAACTTGAATGATGTGATAACACAAGCACATTCAACCACATTCCCACATGGCCTCACCATAATCCGAAGTATACTCTTCCGAAATTACTTCACCAGGGGTTAAAAGAAAAAAAGAAAAAGAAAGAAAAAGAAAAATGAGGCTAGCCCCACGACCCTGCATGCTATGCCCAACCAACATCTTCACATCTTCTCCATCTTCTACACCTTGTGATCGCCACCAACGATCTAGAATACTCTTTTGAAATTACTTCAACTTAACCTCTACTGAGAAGGTCCAGTCATGCAAGTACATTCAAATACTTGCAGACCCCTTTTCGGTCTTACCAAAGCCTTTCATGTCGGTGGATCTACTCTTCGAAAATTATCTCATTATGCTGAAAGCTCCACCACCTTCAACTCCTTCACTTAAAGAGTCAAGTGTAAAAAATCAATTTTCGAAACTCATTCCCACACCACACTCCAAAACTGTGTGCGTGAACAAGTCTTGAAGGGGCATTTGTAGAGAGGGAAAATTCCCAACCTATCGCAAGCTGACACATCATACTACCAAGTCCACAAAATACAGCTAATTACAAAGCACTGCGTATTGCTACTAGATTTTGCTATTACTACTCAGATGCCAACGGAAATTTGCCAAGTGTCATGCAAAAACCAATCACACATCAGCGCACGTGTAAGCGATGACACAAGCAATCCTCGCGCGTGTAAGCGATGACATAAGCGGACCAATCAGGCTATGACATGTGTCACCAATCAGACTCCACCACGTGTCGCTCACCCACCCCAAACTCCTATAAATAGAAGCCTTCCTAAGACATTTTAAGGAGGCTAAGGAGAGGCTGAAGCTGTAGAAGGGCTAGAAGGAGACCAGAGGGATTCATAAGTACAAAAGCTTTACAAGAATCAAGCCTCAAAGCCTTCAAGAATTTCAACCCTGAAATTGAAGAACACTCGAAGCAGAATCATCCAAACTACCTGCCTAGATCTCAAAGTTCACTATAATCAAGCCCAAAAGCCTCCAGAAACCTCAACAAATCACAAATCAGTGAAGCTCAACGGATTCAAGCCTCTAAAGCACCGAAGAACTTTCACCACAAACCTTCAAAGACAAAGAACGCACCAAGAACACGAAGAACAAAGAATTTCTAACAAGCTTATAGCCAGAGATTCATTGTAATTCCATTTCAAAGATCTTTGATCCATTCTTCAGCCAAATTGAAGGATATCTTGTGTTCAAATCAAAATCACATTACTACAAATCCAATCAACAAGTCTTTTAAGGAGATCAAATCAGAGGATAACTCTTTTGTAATTACAGAGAATTGTACTACACAATCATCAATACAAATTCGCATTTGTGACACTATTTTACTTGTTTGAATCATTTTGAACCGATGAATTTAGTCGTCCACAGTTTTAAATATAAAAATAATAATAATAATAATAAAACAAAAACAAAAAAGGGTGAGGGGAGCTAAGCTATTAGTATCAGTAACTAATTATTACTTACGTAAATGTGATCATACAGTAAGTTGTGTATGATTCACCCTTTCATGAGTTGATTTCAATTTTTTTGGTTTTGCCCCTTTTTTTGTGATAGCTAAAAAAAAATTGTATTAAGAGCAGACCACTTCAATAAAAAAATGACTTAGCCAAAAAAATATGTACAGACAACAAAGAAGAAAACAAGAGGGGAAAAAATTGTGTACAAGAAGAAAGAGAATCAAGAAATAGCAGAATTGATTACTTAGAATTAAATCCCCATGCACAAGATTAACCAAACAGGGTTCCTGCCAATAAAGCAATAAGCTAATCCCCGAAAAGCTCCATATCTTCAAATATAAGACTATTTCTCTCCTTCTAAATAATCCACATCATACAATGCAGTACCAAATTCCAGATATTTCAGAGAGTACATTTCTTATATGACTTTTTTATGTTCTTAGAAGTCATAACCCCATATAACCTTTCTATTTTATTCCCTAATGAAAAAATATCATAAAAAATGTTAAAAACATGACAAATTTTATTACATAAAACCTTACAAACTAATGTGTAAAGCAATTAAGCTATTAATTATGTGTTCAGTTTCTCAAAAAAAAAAAAAAATTATTTATGTGTTCAAGCAGCATGAATATTATATTCATTGTATTATTTGTAAAAAATTTTAATAATAAATTTATAGTAATTTTTTGTTCTTTCCAAAAACATTTGATGACAATTTAATATGAGAAAAAGTTTACCTATAAACCGGCTTGAAATAATTTTTCTCTAACGTGGTGAAGGTTGAAAAGATCATCTACATATATTTTTAGTCATATAACATTTTTAATAAGTAATATAACATGTTAAAATAATGTGCATGAATGATCTTATACTCTAACTATTGAACACGGCTTTATTTGCTCTTTCACAATTGTTCCCACTCATTAAAGAACAAAGGCAACTCGTATTATTTCTTCTTTAAATAACATGTTAGCTCTGTCGTCACTATTGCATTAATTGTCAAAGGCAAATTCTTCGAATTTTCCATTGTGTGTACATCATACTTCATAGACTAAAAGGCATACTCTTCTTCTTCTTCTTCTTCTTTCTTTTCTTTTCATTTTTTTTTTTTTTTTTTTGGGTTAAAGAAACTGCAGACTCTTTTATAGTTTTATTTGGATGTTGCGTAAATTTTTCAGTCATTAGTAGAGAACCTTTTTGTTCGAAATTTAAAAGATAAAGGAAGAAAAATATTATAACCGCATTCCTTCTAACTTATGCTAAATTATTCCATACCAATATTGCAAGTTGGCATTTTACGTTTAGAAGAAATAATAATGAAGCATGACCACAAGGTAGTATTACATGCATTCGATGCATAAAAGATTTTCTTCATGACCATAGTGAACACGATCAATTATATTTACTATAATAATTAGTGCCCCATTAATATTTAAGTACTCCGCCTTCTTTCTTTTTCTTTTTGTTTTTATAATTTATGGGTAATTCTTTGATTCTTTTTCCCTTTGCCATGTAGGCTGGGCTGGCTCAACCCAAAGAAGATCAAGTCCACACTGTGGTGGCCTTCGAAGAAAAAGCTTGTGGACAGGCTAGGCTAGAGCCTTAATTCAATACCAGCCCATTCGTCTCATGCTTAATGACCCTAGAACTCGAAGAAATAATAATAAGGCAAGGGGGTTAAAGGAATTCTTCTATTCCTTTCTGTTTTTTTTTTTTTTTTTTTTTTTTTTTGCCGAAATGGAGAGGAGGGTCAGATTTCTTTGTTTCTAACAAAAGATAGAGAGGAAGAGGATTAAAAGAATATATTATTAGAAAACTTGTAATATTCCAAGTACGCTATCATAGCGAAAGAGAGTGAAGTCGAGAAAGAGAAAAAGAGGATTAAAAGAATATATTATTAAAAGTTCCTACATGACAAATAACGTTTAATTTTATTACTGAAGTTCAAGTGATAACTTGATTTTCAAAATAATAATAATAATAGTAGACTAGTAGTAGTAAAAAGACCTAATACCTAAGTCAATTATAGAGTGTTTTTTTTTTTTTTTTGGACATGTAGACTAAGTAAATGATAGTAAAGGTTCAGTAGGAGGTAAGAACTGTATATTTGATTTAGAATCTCATTTTATATCACTAACTAATTTAAATTATTCAAAAATAGTCAAAGAATTTTTTAATTAATAAATTTAGAACCAATTAGTTTACATGCTCAACACATTCATGGCATTCATCAGGAACAGACGCCGTAGGTTAAAAATCTTTCCAAAAGAAAAATTAATTAACATCCATTTAATAAACAAAGAAACGATCTTATTAATATTCCTAAAAAATAAAAAGTCTTATTACATCTCTAAGGAAGTACTGAGAATCTGAGATAGAAATATGCCAAAATTGTTTGGACAAATGTAAAGGATCTATGTAAGGCATCTACACTCAAGCACCTAACATTAAAGGAAGCCAAAGCTTTGGAACCAATTTTAGAGTAGCATTCGAATATAACCTCTTATAAGTCTATCTCCCTTGCAAATTAAATCAAGACTCGTGTTTCTGAAATAATTCACTATTATATTATAATGTTTGAGTTGAAATCATTAATAGTCAAGCTTAAATTGGGCTTGAATTTGACTTATTTGCAAAACAAACAAGCATTAAAAATAAAAAAATAAAAAAAGAGCGTTTTTTTAAGTCGAGTTTGATCTGCTCAAGGTTCATTTACAACCCTGCTACTTTTCAATAATACCAAAATAGGCCTTCAATATGACAAAATAATGAAAATTGTGTTGGTTGGAATCTTGGAGAGGATTAGTGGAAGGTCCTTTAATTCTAACTACTCGTTTTCTTTCAAAACAACATTTGTCAATGTTGCTTTTACTCCATTTCAAAATTGAGTAAAATTTGCCCTAGTTTCTTGAATGTCACATAAATTTCTCCATATCTAGTGGTGAACCTTCATAAAAAAAAAAAATAATAATAATAAAAAAAATAAAAAAATAAAAAAAAAACGAATTCTTTGTTTATGAAAAGAAATGAGAAAAATGTAACACTCACATTTCTTGCAACTTATGCTTATATTATTCCATCAAAATATTACATGTTGGCATTTATGCTCTCTTGAACAATAGTAAGACAGCCTCCTCAAAAAAAAAGAAAAATAGTAAGACATTAGCATTTAGCACAGGAAACCAGATCTAATAATTATTTACCATTGCCCACATAAAAATTTTTTTTTAAAAAAATGATTGCTTCAACATAAAAAAATACAAACTACATATCCCACTTTTTGTATTTCACTTTATGTTCTACAAATTACAATTTACTATATATTTATTTGATTTTTCATATATAAAATGAAAAAAAAAAATTAAACACTTGACATAACTGGTGGAAACAATGAGTAGAGCACTATCCAATTCTCTCTCTCTCTCTGTCTCTCTCTCTTCTTTTTTAGTGAGAAATTAATGAGGTTGAAGCTGTTTATGCCATGGGAGTTAAAGCCATTCCCATCCGTAATTCTCCTCGAGAGAAATTCGTACAATATAACATGTCCCAACAGCAGGTTCATCTGCCGCTGTCATCTCAATTAATTCCTTTGTGGAAATTTATTAGACAATTGATACAATATATGAAAGAGAAAAGTCAAACTCCACATAAGTCCATGCAAATTTAACAAATTGTACTGTATCAACTTCAAGATTTTCACACAAATTTAACAAAAATATCATAAAAGAATTTGAAGGGTAATTTTATTCTTCATCAGTTGCGAACGGCTCACGGCTTTTGGTAATTGGATTTAGAAGATATAAGAAAACGACTCAGAGGTTTTATCCTTAAGGCGGACCTATAAAGTGCAAGGCGCTGGAGAAACGGTTCCAAGGCGATAAAATTTCTACTTTGACCCTCAAAAGCAAGCATTTTTTTTTTTTTTAGGCATGCATGTTTTATCATGATATAAAAAAATTATTTAATATTTTTAGGAGTAATATAAACTTTGCCTTATATAAATGATAGGTTCATCTAAACCCTATAAGTATTTTGAATAATTGTTCAAATCTAATGCCACCGTATATACTGTTGTAAAAGTGAAAGTTCAAATACTAATTTGTTGCACCTACAGATGTACTCACACACAAATGATTGATTGTGAAAATTTTATGAGATTTTGAAAATTTTCCAAAATTTTGAAGATAATTTAGATCCAATTATGCCAGATAACTAATTATTAAGCTGAATGAATTAATTAATTCAATTATGCTTACGGCTGTGGTTATAACAATCACACAAACATTGCAGAAAATAAATAACAGCAAAACAAGTAGAATCTGTAGTTGATCCTAGTATTCAATCTGGACAAGGATAATTATGCTTTTTTTTTTTTTTTTTTTTGTTATAAACAATTATGAAGTACGCTTAATAAGATTTTTTATTTTTTTATTTTTTTTATTTTGAGAATCCAGACCTGAAGGAAAATTTATTGAAGTAAAAAGAAAAATAATAATAATAATAATTATACAGAGTCCCACGTAACAAGAGGAGTTATATTTTTAAGAATGGATTCCATCGAAACCTATAATTCATTTCCATATTTAGATCTTCTAGCTAAAAAAATGGGCAACTGAAATATCTAATCGCTTTACATGGGAGAAACTACAAAAACGAAAGTCAGCAGCTCACACAGGAACATCATTGAGTACATAACTCCGAATGATTCAAGTCTTATGATTCAAGTCTATGCGAATCTCTCTATTGAGTCTGATTATTTAGGTAGTCATATTTTGTCTACTTGGATTCAAGGTGAGGAGTTTAGGATAACTAAGAAAATAGTATATGAGGCTCTTCTGTACCTCTAGTTCGTGATCCTACCTATCCACACAATCCCTTTCTCTTAATTCAAAACGTCGTAGAAGCACATAGGAGCAAATCTAAGAAACGTGCTCTTTACTTCCCAATTTTCATTCATATGATCTTAGAATATCTTCAGCTTGAGTATTTTCTTACCTCTGACCCTATACACCTCACCACAACCATAAGAGCCTCTTTTCTTAGATAGCGGAGTGCACAAATAAAGACAATTGAGCCAAGTGCTGGTTCATCCAAGAGGCCACGAGTTGAGACTCTTGCTGTTGATCCTTCTCCACCACCAGAGGAGAGACATTTTGACCCTATGGCTGCAGTGGCTGATGATGGTGTAGATGAGGCAGATCTTGATGCTGATGGTGCTCAGACTGCTAATCCATCTGCTCCTCTACGTCTCTCACTTAGATCTATGATGGAGACATTCATGACTACACAGGTTGCTCATGGACAGCTTCTTACAGAGGTTGCTGCCTTGACAATAAATTTTGATGAGTATAGGAGTGCTTTCCCACCTCCTCTACCTTTGGACAATTGAGTGTTGCCTTTGGCAATACGTAACAAAAAAGGGGAGAAGGATGGTGTGGGCTCTTGAACTTAGGGGGAGAGAGTAGGAGAGTAGATTTTTGTACTTATGGGCAGATGAGTAGATATTTGATATTTTATTTTTAGTTTTGTCTTTGTTTATGTCTTGTTTCACAAAACTTTATATGTATTGTTGAGAAATTGAAGATATTGATGACTTTCAAGTATTTTCATTGTTTATACTGTATTTTCCAAACATGCGTTTAGGTTTGTTTTAGTGTTTTAGGAATTTACATGTTGATTCTTCAACAATTGCTGACTACTTTAGCAACTGGTAGATAGTAGATGATGATAGAATTATTTTGGACTTTTGTGCTTTGGTTAGTTCTTGAATTTGAGCATTTCATTTGTATGTATTTTTTGTCATGGATTGCCAAAGGGGAAGATTATTAGATTCCAAATGTTTAGGATTAAATATTTAGATTTCAATTTTTATGTATATTGGCAAACCGAGATCAATACAAGTCTAGATGGTGTATTTAGACATTGTTCATGATAGTACATACTAGAATTCAAGAACTTACAAGCTATAGAAAGGAGAAGTTAATTTTAGTGAGGTTTGACCGATCAAAATTAAGTTTTGACCAATCACTAAAAAAGTGTTTAGGGTTTTAAGTGAAACACTTCTTGGTATAAAAGGATAATCCTAACTACATTTTAAAAGTTCTTGGAAGTCTTGTGAGTTACTCCAATGAGATTTGAGAAGTTATGTACCTTCTAACTCAATAAGCATTTGTCGGATCAAGAGATCTACAATCAAGAACTGGTGGAATCAAGTTGCCGCTACAAGATCAACAATGACTGGTAATTTGAAACCTTTGAGTGGGATCTCAAAGTCATAAGCGTGGGAGCTTGTGTTTTGAAAATCCAAGAGAGAAAAGTCTATGGAGTCGGCACGTGGTCATATTAGTAAGTTCTACTGGAGGTAGCATCAAGTTTAGGGGTTAAATCTTTTGTAAACTTCAATTCTTTCTAGTGGATTTATTTACCTTGATGATAGCTTGGTCAAATCCTCCCCAGGTTTTTGCCTTGAAACTGTTGGTTTCATTACTTTTCTTGGGTAATCATATCGTTGTCTTATTTATTTTTCCACACTGCATGATATGATTTATTACTGTTTAACCTAGATCTCATAATTAACCTAAGTAACTATTTGCCTAATTCATTAGGTTAAACAATCTGTTTTTAAGGGGTCTAAACAAACAAACAAGATAGTTTTGCCATGTTTTTGCAATATACATGGGCTTTTGTAGTTAAAGTTTCTTATGAAAAAAATAAGCATAGTTCCCAAAAAATTTTGTAGAAGAAATAGTTCTAAGAGATGTGTAATAATTTAAGTTTTCCATAAGTTATTATATTTGCTAGTGAATTTAGTATATCAAAATATGTTATTGTCAAAGATTAATTTTGGGCTTTGAGCATAATATAATTCTTTTGCCAAATAATATTTGGGCTTTGATAGAATAATTATTTGCCTAATAGTTTTGGGTTTTTGGATAAAAGTTGTCAAAATAATACTTGGACTTTTTGTAAGAGTTGCCAAAATAGTACTGGGCTTTTTGTAGGAGTTGCCAAAATTATACTTGGGCTTTTTGTAAGAGTTGCCAAAATAATACGTGGGCTTTTTGTAAAATGTAGCCAAAATAATGTTGGGCTTTTTGTGAAATGTAGCCGAATAGTATTTGGGCTTTTTGTAAAATGTTTTGAGATTTTGTTAAAAAATATTGCCATGTAGCAATGGGCTTTTAAGAGTGCCATGTAGCAACAGGTTTTTTAGAATTCCACGTAGCAACGGGCTTAGTAAGAGTGTTGTGTAGCAATGGGCTTTGTAAGAGTGTTATGTAGCAACAGGCTTTTAAAAGTGTCATGTAGCAATGGACTTAGTAAGAGTGTTTGGGCTTTTTGGATTTTGCCCACAAGATAAATGAGTTTGGGCCTTTATAGAGATGATATAATTTTGTGGTCCAATTTTGGTAATGGTATGAGAAGTATTTGTGTAGGCCCAAGTTTTGTAATAATATAGGGAATATTTGTGAGAGCCCAAGTTAGGTAATATGTTGGAAATATTTGTGAGGGACCAAAATAATTTATGGGGCTTGTATGGATATTTTTGGTGAGTGGTCTAATGAAAAATTGTACCTCACAAATGGTCATTAGAATGAAAAAATAAAATAAAATACAAAAGTTTAAGAAATTAATCCAAAATAGTTTTCTGAAAAAGAAAGTAAATAAACAAAAACCAACAAAACTAAAGTGAAAAGAGATAAAATTGAAGTGAAGAAGACAACATCCAAAACTTAAGGAAATGACACACATCATGCATGGGGAAACAAATAAAACATACAGTTAAGGAAATAACACACATAACATATTAAGTATAACAATATAAAAGGAAACAAATAAAACAAAATAAATTAGCATGGCAAGTTGACACTTAAATAAAATACACAAGGAAAGAATATCAAATAAACTAAGCATGGCAAAAATACTCAAACAAACATGGAAAATAACTAACATAAACATAGTAAAACAAAATCAAACAACATGTGAAAAATGATTAAATAAATAAAAATAAAATTTTTGTCCTAATCTAGGTTTGGGATGCATATGAATACTCAACTATGCGTACGCATGGTTAGACCATGCGAACGCATACTCAATGGATTCATACACATCCTTTAGCACAAATTTGAAAAATTATATTTTTGGAGATTTAATCAAAAAAAGATATAACATGTGGGGTGTTCACGATGCAATGCGGTACGGTTTTGGGCCATTTTTAGCACCGCCCATTGCGGTGCGGTTTACCTAAAACCATAACTACACCGCACCTTGTTTTTGCAATCACATGCGTGGTGCGGTGCGGTGTGGTGCAATTTAGAGTTTAGCTAAAATCATAACCACACCGCATCTCATTTTTGCAGTCACATGTGCGATACTATGTATAAAATGCGGTTTGAAGTCGGTATATTTTTCAAATTTTGGGCTTTTCCTACTCAACCCAAAACTAATTTTCCCTTTTTTTTTGGCCAAGTTTTAAATTATTGAGCTAGCTTTTCTTTATTTTGGGTTGGCTTTTTTAGTCAACACTTATTAGGGTTATTAAACTTCTTTTTTTTTTTTTTTTTGGAAAACTAGGGTTATTAAACTATTAATAATATATTCAATATTAAAAATAAATAAATATATTAATATATAGAGACGGTGCAGTGCGGTGCGGTTTGTGTGGTTTTCTTATTATAAAACCGCAAACCGCACTACACCATGCGGTGTGGTGCGGTGCGGTGCGGTGCATTATTACTTGTGATGTGGTGCGGTTATGCCATTTTGCGGGTAGTTTTGGTGCGGTTTTTGTGGTTTATGCGGTTTATGCGGTTTGGTGAACACCCCTACATGTGAGATCAAACAAGCATGTCATAAAATAAAACACAAAGCATCAACATAAACAAATAAACATAAAACAAATCAATAAGTATACTAAACTAACATAAAATAAATATTCATGTTAAACTTTACATGAAACCAAAATAATAAAACAAGAACACCCTGAAACAAATTATAGACAAGCTAAAATCAAATTAAAATATATCAAACATAATTAAAATCACCAAGCAAATACAATATAAAAACTAGAGAAACTACATCAAGAACTCATGCAAATCATATGTAGCAAGGTGGGAAATCATGGAAAGAGACTCACCTTGCTTTAGAATCATAGATTTGAGATGGTTTTAACCAACCCCTCGGTGCTGACAAAAAAAATATTAAATGGAGAAGACAACAATAATCAAAGAACAAAACAATAGTTAGTAATCACAATACAAGAACACAAGGTTTTCAAAATGTTTTAGAAAACAATTTTGAAAACAAAATTTCTGCCTTAGAACTAACTAAAAAGAGAGGTTTTAATTTTGTAAAAACCATTCTAAGGTGCAACACTAGAGTTTTGAAAAGAGAAAAAAGAATTTTATAGAATATGGAGGCCAAAAAATCACTCTCTCTAGCTAGTGTTTTGATTGGAGACATAAGATGAGTATTTATAAGTTAAAATTAGGGTTTTTAGGGATTTTTAATGGTCTTTGGATGTTCCCAAGAGTCTAGGGCCAGCCCACATCAAAGAATGGTGTTTTGGGCCCTTAAAATGTAGTTTTAAAACCCAAAAAATGGGACTGCTCAGTTGGTCTAACTTCAAATGGTCATAACTTACTCAATATAAGTCCAAATTAGGAAAAAATTTTGTTCAAATTGAAGCCCAAGATGTCTACTTTCCAATGAAACAAATCTCACTCAAATATTCTTTGTGGATAAAACGTTATGGTCAAAATAGTGAGTAAAGGTCATTTTTCATTATCAATTTCAAAGCGATTCGAGCACTTTTGAGTTGTGATTACTTCCAAAATATTGTGAACTCTTTAATTACCCTTGGTTGAGATATTTCAAGCTCATCATTGGGGCCAGGGACCAAAATTATAAACAGGTACAAAATGAGGTGTCTACACACTCTAGCTATTTTCTCCCCACTTTTCACTCCTTTATTTTCCTTCCACCCACTTTTCACTCCAACCAAACATACCCTTAGAGTTTTGTAACCAAGTTCTTCTCAATCTTCATCCTTTATGAAGTGAAGAACTTTACACCCAACAACAATATTTCAAGTTGCTGAAGTTAGTCATGTACTAGGATTCATGCAAAGAAGTTAGTCATGAATTGGAGATTTGTGTGACAAAGGAAGGAGTCTGCTACAATATCAAGTCCAACTGGGTATTATAGTGAAAGATTCAACTGCAGGTTGTTATTTTAGATAGGCTAGGGTAGTGGTAAGATTCCTTATACTTGTAACCACATGATTGTTGATTAGTGGATTCTTAGGAGTGGTGACCTTAAATTCACCCAGTGCAATATTTGCCTCCCATTCATTAACAAATCACCGTGTTATTCATTTTTCGATGCATATTAGTTTTTTGGTGATTTGTTGGTGCCTCCATGATTTGCAAGTAATTTGACCTAATTAATTAATTTGGGTAATTGAATTAATTAACTGGGCTCCATCTTTTTAACCCAACAATTGGTATCAAAGCAAGCACACTTTGATTACATTTTAATCTTTACTGTGTGATCCATTGACCCCGTTGTTATGGATTGTGGACAATCTTTGATTATACCTCCCTTTTTTTATGGTACTAACTATGCATACTAGAAAGTATGCATCTTTAGATGAAAAAGTCTGGTTGGCAGTAGAAGTTAGATGGACTAGACCAACTGAGAAGGTTCACAAGGTCCTCATATGAGAAGACAACCACACAACATTAATGGCGCAACCATAAATAATCTTGTAATTGATAAGCTCCAATGGTCAAAAATTGCCAATTATGAGCTAATCAAACCTCCATTAAAACTCAGGCAGACGTTACTCAAACAGCAAAAAAAGCCATTAAGAGGCCAATTACGATTACACTAATAATGAGGATCCTAATGTTTATATCAAGCCTATGAATAAGCCACCAAACACTAGAAACAAGGTACACAATTCTAAACATACAAAATTATATTTTTATTCTCCAAGAGATATTGAGAACTCTACTGACTTAATCATCAGAGAACCGTTGGCTAATGCCACTCAAGTGTTTTTCTCTCTCATCTTTGTAAGGAATGTGACCTCGTCATAAGCTCCAAAAAGGCTATCGACTAACGTCCATTTTTGGCTTCATCAGTTTGGCGCCGTCTATAGGGAATGTAGATCTGAATCATACAAATTTTTGTAACTCTACCATTCAAAAAATGCAATGGATCCAAGTTCATCAACCCCACCTAATCCAATTCAAATGACCCAACAAATTCAAACACTAGCAGAAAGTGTTGAAGAATTGACCAAGCAGGATAAGGAGTTAGGGTAGCGCCTCTCGCATGAGAATAGCAATATTCCCAATCCTTGACATTGTAATTGAAACAATAATGATGACGAGGGCCATAGCCCCCCAACTAGCCATAGAGAAGAAAGTTCCTGACAAACGAAGCGGTCCAATTCCAGACAGATAGAGTAGCCCAATCGTAATAATGATGAGCTCTTGAAAGACATGAGGTAAGAAATGGACAAAATGAAGAACGCTCTGAAGGGGAAATCCACCAAAAACTTAGATGGGATGATCAAAAGAACGAATTCACCATTCACCAAAGAAGCCCTAGAATGCCCACTTCCACCAAAGTTCAAGCTCCCTCAATTGGAATATTATGACGGGGGTACAAACCCATTAGATCATATAAGATCCTTCAAGACACTGTTGAAACTACATAATACACCTAACGAAGTAATGTACATATCATTCCCAACAAGCTAGAGTCTTCATCAATAGCAAACTTTGACCAATTAAGCGGTTCATTTGTTCAACATTTCATTAGGGCTCAAAGGCACAAAAGGCCAACTTCCCATCTACTAATGGTAAAACAACAATAAGGAGAAACCCTAAAAGCCTATGTGAAGGGTTTCAATTGAGAAATTTTGGAAAATAGATGAAGCAGATGACCAAGTCCAACTAAGGGCCTTCTAGGCTTGGTTGACGACTAAAGATTTCATCTTCTCCTTAGCTAGGACTCCACCAATGACAATGATAGATCTCCAATTCAAAGCTCAGAAGTACATGAATAGAGTATACGCATTGACGACAAAGGGGATAGATGGCAAGCAAAAGATAGATGACCTTGACGAGTCTCAAAATAAATAATAATATAAAAAAAAAAAAAAAAAAAAAAAAAAAGGATCACTCCCCTAGTCCAAAGAGTGAAAAGGCAAGCTCAAGCCTCTTGAAGAAAATGGTGAATTTCACCCCTTTGAATATGCCCATGGAAAAACTTTTGCTGCAAATCAAGGATGATCCAAACTTGAAATGGTTGAAACCTTTGACTCCATTCCAAATAGACGAGATCAAAAGATGTACTGCCGGTTTCACAAGGATCATACCACTGAAGAGTGTAGAGATCTGAAAGGGCAAATCAAAGAATTAATATTGAAGGTGAAATTACAAAAGTTTGTAAGAAAAAAAGACCATCATTATTGAGCAGAAGAGAAGCCTAAACAAGTAGACGTCAAGAGAGATGAAGAGCAAGATGCTAGGGTCGTTGTTGGTAAGATAAGAATGATTAATAGAGGACCAGTCACTTGGGGTCATTCAAATCTTTGCAAAGAGCCTATGAAAGACAAGTTAACATTATTCATGCAGGACACCCAATGACAAAGTGTAGAAGGACCGAAGCAGAGGATATCGTGTTTTTAAAACACAATGCCAGAGGAGTAAAACAACCTCATGATGACCCGTTGTAATTATGATTGCAATAGAAGGATACAACACTTGTCAAGTGTTGGTCGATAACGAAAGCTCGACAGCTATCATGTATATGACAGCCTTCCAACAAATGAAGCTCGACCCAAAAAGACTTCATCCTTTCGAGTCTCCCCGGTTAGTTTTAGTGGAGAATGAGTTTATCAAAAAAGGATTATTTCCCTTTCCATCATAGCTGGAACCTATCTTGAACAGGTAATCAAAGATATTGACTTTCTCATAGTTAATTGCCCATCTTCCTATAATGTCATTTTAGGACAACCAACTCTCAATTGCCTAAAAGCTGCTACTTCGACCTACTATCTCAAATTCAAATTTCCAATTGACCACAAGATAGGAGAGATTCGTGGGGATCAGGTGTTAGCTCAAGAGTACTACTAAGTAGTACTTGCAGGGAAAGAAAACCATACCTGGATAGTCGAAAAGGAGCAACAAGAACTAGTGGAAGAGTTAAAAACTATGGAGCTAGTAAAAGGAGAAGCGTCCAAAACCTCCAAGACAGGGACAACTCTGCCTTCAACAGTAGCAGATGACTGTATATCCTTCTTAAAAGAAAGTCTGGATGTGTTTGCTTGAACTCATGAAGACATGCCAAGCATAGACAAGAGTGTTATAAAGCACCAATTGAACATTGATCCAAAGAAGAAACCCATCTAGTAAAGAGGACGAGTATTCTCCCCCAAGCAAAACAAAGCTATTATGGAAGAAGTAGACAAGCTCTTGGTTGCAAGTTTCATGTGAGAAATCTATTATCCAAAGTGGTTGGCTAATGTCATCATGGTAAAAAAATCAAATGGGAAATAAAGGATGTGTTGACTTCATAGAGCTCAATCAAGCATGTCCAAAGGACAACTTCTCCCTACCAAGGATCTACCAGTTAGTTAGTTCAATGGCAAGACATGAACTGCTAATGTTTATAGATGCCTTTTTAGGATAAAACTAGATTTACATGAGCAAAGAAGACCAAGATAAAATGACATTCGTAACAAGCCAGGGGCTTTATTGCTACAAAGTGATGCACTTTGGGCTAAAAAATGTTAGAGCTACATACCAAAGCAAGACAAATGCAAAACATTTGGATGACCTAAGAGAGACTTTCAACACACTCCAAAAATACAAGATGAAGCTCAATCCAATGAAATGTGCCTTTGGAGTATCATAAGGAAAATTCCTCAGTTTCATGATGTCTCAAAGAGGAATAAAAGCCAATCTTGAAAAAGTGAAGGCCATCCTAGAAATGACGTCACCCAAGACTATGAAAGAAGTCCAAAGATTAACAAGACAAGTCACAGCTTTGAATAGTTCATGTCGAAAGCTATAGACAATTGCTTGACCTTCTTCAAGACACTCAAGCAAGCCTTCAAATGGACTAACGAATGCATGACAGCTTTCAAGAACCTAAAGGAGTACCTGATGAGAATGCCACTCCTTAACCCGTTAGTGAAAGAGGAAGACCTTTTTCTATACCTTGTAATCTCTCAAACAACTGTGAGTTTAGCCTTGACCAGGGAAGAAAACAGGATGCAAAGGCTAGTGTATTAGCTAAGCCAAGCCTTCCAAGGTGCAGAAGTAAAATACCCTCGTCTAGAGAAGGTATCATTTGCATTGATTGTAGCGTCAAGGAAGCTCTATCCATACTTCTAGGCACATCCAATCATCATAATGATAGATCAATCTATCAAGAAGGCTATGAATAAACTAGATGCAACTGGATGCCTAGTGCAATGGACCATTGAGCTCAATCAGTTCAACATCGAGTATAGACCTCGATCAACAATTAAAGCACAGGTATTGGCAGAATTTATTGTTGAATTCACTTTCTCAGGTGATGACCAGACACAATTTTGGACAATTCATGCTGATGGATCGTCCATCAAAGAATTAGGAGACCTAGGAGTCATCTTAATATCTCTTGACAAGGACGTCTTCAAATATGGAGTACAGCTTCAATTTCCCACCACAAATAATGAAGCAATACTCACCAACTTAAGACTAGCCAAAACTCCGGGCGTTAAAAGCTTAGTGGTCAAAAGTGACTCCAAACTCATCATCGTGCAAGTGAACCATGAATAAGAAGGAAAGAGGAATGGATGCAAAAACACCAAAAGTTAGCCATCCAGACGGCTAGTCATTTTGACAAAATTAGTTCATCCAAGTGCTAAGGGAAGAGAATTCAAAAACAAACAAGGTTGCTCGGATAGCCACATCAAAATAGCAAACCTTGGATGTTCTCTTTTTAAATTTATTTATGACATTTTATTATTATGAATAGATTATCATAATGGGTTATTATATAAAAAATAATTAAATAAATAAATAAAGACCTACTTGTATTAATATTTATTTGTAATCATCTCTCTTTCTCTCAATCAATAGGATATTATTGCATTATATTCAATAAATCTTTGGTTGCATCTTTGTGTTAATATTATTTCTTTTTATTAAAATTTTTTTTTTTTTTTTATCTTTTTCACTTGTATACCATATTTTATGACATATATATGATAGACTTAATTTTTATATATCATATATTTTAATTAGGAATGACTTCTATCAATATTGATTCAAAAAGAAAAAGGGACCATCACTATTATATATAGGTGACATGGTCCCTACAATTTTCATGCAAATGTTTGAAAATATAGGAAAACATTTGCAAGAAATTTGAGGACCACAAGTCCCTACAATATTCATGCAAATGTTTGAAAATATGGGCAAACATTTGTAAGAAATTTGAGGACTACGACTAACATCATCTTGCCTTACTCTCAATTGCAATAATTGTTGACATTGTGCAAGTTATGTATGATCAAATCCCATAAATCATAGATAGGGGCTCTGGTGTTGACTATGAAAGAGTGAGAATTGAGAAAAAAAAGAAACCCAGGAATAGTTGAGAATTCCAAGGAGAACCCATGTTGAGAAAGGGATGATTTGGAGGACCTAAATAAGGTTTTGATGGATGAGATTGGTAAGGCAATTGAAGTCCATCTTGGGGAAGAAGTTGGGTTCATTTTGGGTTGCAAGCAAGCATGAAGAGAAGCAACTTCATCCCCATGTTAGAAAACAAATGAAATATATATATATATATATATATAAATAATAAAAAATAATAAAAAAATAAAAACTCACATCAAGCTTAAAAAAGGTAATTCAAATATATATAGAGTTGTTTTCTTTTGGAAACAATTATATCTCTACCAAGCTAAATAAAGGAAATTAAAAAATAATGTTCCAACTCATTTTGAGATTGTTACCAAATATTGAAAAATGAGATAGTTTTCTTTAAAAAAAAAAAACGCTTTTTGGGAAATGATTCCTTTTCTATAAATTTTAATGTCGTTTATTTCAATGGTTTTTTGAACTTTCTTGTGTTTAGTATCTAAAAATAAGGTGTCAAAGGAAAATTATCATTTAACATATCTTACTTAACTTGACATCGAACAGAGTTGTTTTCCATACCAGCCTATCTTAATGGAAAATAACTATCTCATGCCAACCTAATATATTATAAATGGGAAGCCAAAAGATACATGAATCAACAATATCATTCTTGACAAAGAACTTAAGAAAAAAGAAATGGCCTCTCCAATTAGTTGCCTATCAATCTTGATAATCCCTCTACCAGTCACCTCTCTTTTCTACGATGTTTCTAACGCAGATCGACCCCTTCTTGAAAAGGTTTGTAAAAAGACCATGGACCATGATTTTTGCATGTCAGTTTTACTTTCAGACCAAGATGGTCTTACAAATGTTCTATATATGCTAGGACTCGCTTCTACTTCTATAAGCTTGAAGATAATATCAGATTTCAGTGGTGAAATCGAAAATGTTCTTATAGGAGTCACAAACCCAGTGGATAGGACTCGAATTTTGAATTGCATAACCAATACATATGATATATATGAGAAAATGCAACTTGCAAGAAATGTTGCAGGTACATAATCCTATGTAGAAAAGGCAAGTCTACTTACGGTAGCACAACAGAAAATTACAGAATGTAATAATCAATTTGAGAGCCCCCCGAAACATGTATCACCAATATCAAATCACACTACCAAATTAACAAAGCTAATCAATATTTCTTCTGTTATAATTTCTATGATAACGTCATCTTAAGATATTGTCAACATAATCTTATGTGATCTATAATAAGAATAAGTATACTAAGGTCCTTGTAGCTCAATTGCTACCTCTTGGTATTATTACATAAAAAAATAAATAAAAAATAGAAAACATGCTTGAATTAATATTTTTTTGTAATTATCTCTCTTTCTCTCAATCAATATGGTATTATTAAATTATATTCAATATATCTTTGATTACATCTTTGTGCTAATATTATTTATTTTATTTAAATAATTTTCTTTATCGTTTTTATTGGTATACCATATTTTATCTATGTGATGGATTTAATTTCTATATATCATATATTTTAATTAGGAATGACTTCTGTCAATATTCAAGCAAATGTTTGAAAAGATAGGAAAACTTTGCAAGAAATCTGAGGACTACAAGTCCTTACAATATTCATGCAAATGTTTGAAAAGATGGGCAAACATTTGTAAGAAATCTAAGGACTACGACTAACATCGTCTTGCCTTACTCTCAATTGCAATAATCATTGACATAGTACAAGCTACGTATGATCGAATCCCATAAATCATAGATAGAGGCTCTGGCGTTGATTGTGAAAGAGCTAGAATTGAGAAAAAAAGAACTTGAGAAAAGTTGAGGATTGCAAGGAGAACCCATGTTGAGAAATGGATGATTTGGAGGACCCAAATAAGGTTTTGACAGAAGGGATTGGAAAGGCAATTGAAGTCCATCTTGGAGAAGAAGTTGGATTCATTTTGGACTGCAAGAAAGCATGAAGAGAAGCAACTTCATCCCCATGTTCAAAAAAAAAAAAAAAAAAACTCTCACGTCAAGCTAAAAAGAGGTAATTCAAATATAAATAGAGTTGTCTTCTTTTGAAAAATAATTCTATCTCGGCCAAGCTAAATAAAGGAAATTGAAAAATATTTTTCCAACTAATTTTAAGATTGTTAACAAATATTGGACAATGGGATAGTTTTCTAAAAAAAAAAAACTCTTTTTGGGAAATGAATCATTTTCTATAAATTTTAATGTTGCTTATTTCGATGGTTTTTCACACTTTCTTGTGTTTAGTTGTATCTAAAAATAATGAGTCAAAGGAAAATTATCGTTTAACTTCTCTTATTTAACTTGGCATGGAACAGAGTTGTTTTCTATGCCAACCAATCTTACTAGAAAACAAATCTATCTCATGCCAACCTAATATATTATAAATAGGAAGCCACAAGATACATGAATCAACAATATCATTCTTGACAAAGAACTTTTAAATAAATAAATAAAATGGCATCTCCAATTGGTTGCCTATCAATCTTGATAATCCCTCTACTAATCACCTCTCTTTTCTACGATGTTTCTAATGCAGATCAAGCCCTTATTGAAAGCGTTTGCAAAAAGTCCATAGACTATGATTTTTGTGTGTCAGCTTTACTTTCAGACCCAGACAATATTACAACTATTCTATATAGGCTAAGACTCATTTCTACTATTTTGAACTTGGATGTAATAGAAGATGCCCGTGGTGAAATCAGAAATCTTCTTATATGATTCACAGACCCACTAGAGAGACTCGAATTTCGAATTGCTAAACCAATATAGAGGATGTACACAAGAAAATGCTTCTTACAAGAAATTCTGCAGGTACACAATCTTCTATGGAAGAGGCAACTATATTTATGACTGCATAACAGAAAATTACAAAATGTAATAATGAATATGAGGGCCTCCCAAAACATGAATCACCAATATCAAATTACACTTCCAAAATAGCAAAACTAATCGATATTTCTTTTGTTATAATTTCTAAGATAACGTCATCTTAAGATATTGTCAACATAATCTTATGTGATCTATAATAAGAATAGGTGTCCTTGAAGCTCAATTGCTACCTCTTGGTATTATTATATTAAAAGTAAAAAAAATAATGGTATTATTTCATTATATTCAATATTTCTTTGGTTACATCTTTGTGTTAATATTACTTTTTATTTAAATAATTCTCTTTATCTTTTTCACTTGTATACCATATTTTATCACATATATGTGATGGATTTAATTTTTATATATATTTTAATTAGGAGTGACTTTTGTCAATATTGATTCAAAAGAAAAAGGGACCATCACTATTGTAAATAGGTGACATGGTCCCTACAATATTCATGCAAATGTTTGAAAAGATGGGAAAACATTTGCTATAAATTTGAGGACTACAAGTCCCTACAATATTCATGCAAAATGTTTGAAAAGATGGGAAAACCTTTGTAAAAAATCTGAATTGCAATAATCGTTGACATAATACAAGCTACGTATAATCAAATCCCATAAATCATAGATAGCGGCTCTAGCATTGACTAAGAAAGAATGAGAATTGAGAAGAAAAGAAACCCAAGAAAAGTTGGGATTACAAGGAGAACCCATGTTGAGAAATGACTGATTTGGAGGACACAAATGAGGTTTTGATGGATGAGATTGATAAGGCAATTGAAATCCATCTTGGAGAAGAAGTTGGATTCATTTTAGGTTGCAAGCAAGCATGAAGAGAAGTAATTTCATCCCCATGTAAGAAAACAAATGAAAAAAAAAAAAAAACCTTTCTTGCATTAAGCTAAAAAATGGTAATTCAAATATAAATGGAGTTGTTTTCTTTGAAAAACAATTCTATCTCAACCAATCTAAGTAAAGGAAATTAAACGATAATTTTCTAACCAGCACAAATATATCTAACTGATAACCTGACACCCATGATCAAAACTAGTTGCCTCCGCCACAATCAAAACTAACCTCCACTGCCAACATAATCAGCATCCATCCAAAAATCAATCCCATAACCAAAAAAAAAAAAAAAAAAAACACTAAACAAAAAGAGAGAGAGAGAGAGAGAGAGAGAGATGGAGGATAGAGCAACTAGCAAACCCCATCAAACCCAAGACCCACTGCAACTCACGGCAAGCAAAACCCACAACCACCCATGACCCCACGAACCCAAACGCTAGAATCCCATAACCCAAAACCTTATTTGAAACCCATGGCCACCGATCTGAAACCACGACCACCTGATCTAAAACCCAAGGCATCAATGTGTAACCATGGATATGAAACCCTTGGCCACCAATCTGGAATCACGACCACCAATCTGAAACCACAGCCACTTGATCTAAAACCAGGGCCACACAAAGCTAATCTTAAGAGAGAGAAAGAAGTCTCACCATGAAAGGAGGAGAGGATAAAGTGTGAGACAAAGAGGAGAAAAGATTGTGGAGGGAGGAATTTGAAAGTGAGAGGAAGAAAGAGAGAGAGAGAGAGTTTGAGAGATTAAAAAAATCATTTTTTTACAAACTCATGGACAGTATGGTTGTATATATGAAACCTTAATGTAACTAGGATGGAAAAATGTTTGAGTTTACAACCCTGGATGGAGCATGATAATAAGGGTCTAGTTGCTAAAATAACAACTGGGGGGTTTTTACACCCCCAATGCTAGTGCTCTAATATATTATAAATAGGAAGCCAAAAGATACTTGAATCGACAATATCATTGTTGAGAAAGAACTTTAAAAAATAAATAAATAAATAACAACAACAACAACAACAACCACAACCACAACAACAACAACAAACAAACAAACAAACAAACAAATGGCATCTCCAATTAGTTGCCTATCAATCTTGGTAATCCATTTACTAGTCACCTCTCTTTTCTACCATGTTTCTAGTGTAGATCGAGCCCTTGTTGTTTGCCAGTACACAGACTATGATTTTTGCTTGTCATCTTTACTTTTAGACCCATGGAGTACTACAGCTAGTCTATATAGGCAGGGACTCATTTCTACTATTTTAAACTTGAATATAATAGAAGATGGCCGTGGAGAAATCAAAAATCTTCTTTTACGACTCACAAACCTGTTGGATAGGACTCAACTTTCGACTTGCTAAATCAATATAGATGATGTGCTCAAGAAAACGCGCAATATTATACGAAAGAGGCAAATTTACTTACGATTGCACTATGGAAAATTACAGAATGCACTCATGAATATAAGAGCCCCCCAAAACGTGAATTACCAATATCAAATTTCACTTACAAAATAGGGAGGCTAATCAATATTCTTTTGTTATAATTTCTAAGATATTGTCATCTTAAGATATTGTCAACATAATCTTATGTGGTCTATAATAAAAATAGGTCTACTAAGGTCCTTGTAGCTCAATTGCTACCTCTTGGTGTTATTATATAAAAAATAAAAATATGCTTGTATTAATATTTATTTGAAATAATCTCTCTTTCTCTCAATCAATATGGTATTATTGCATTATATTCAATAAATCTTTGGTTGCATCTTTGTGTTAATATTATTTCTTTTTATTTAAAAAATTTTCTTTATCTTTTTCAATTGAATACCATATTTTATCACATATATATGATAGATTTAATTTTTATATATCATACATTTTAATTAGGAGTGACTTCTGTGAATATTGATTAAAAAAAAAAAAAAAGGACCATCACTATTATTTATTGGTGACATGGTCCCTACAATTTTCATGCAAATGTTTGAAAAGATGGGAAAACATTTGCAAGAAATCTAAGGACTACAAGTCCCTACAATATTCATGCAAATGTTTGAAAAGATGGGCAAACATTTGTAAAAAATCTGAGGACTACGACTAACACTATCTTGCTTTACTCTCAATTGCAATAATCGTTGACCTAGTACAAGCTACGTATGATTGAATCTCATAAATCATAGATAGGGGCTCTGGCATTGACTGTGAAAGAGTGAGAATTGAGAAAAAAAGAAACCTAAGAATAGTTGAGGATTGCAAGTAGAACCCATGTTGAGAAATGGATGATTTGGAGGGCCCAAATAAGGTTACGATGGATGGGATTGGTAAGGAAATTGAAGTCCATCTCGGAGAAGCAGTTGGATTCATTTTGGCAAGCATGAAGAGAAGCAACTTCATCCCCATGTTCGAAAAAAAATAAAAAATAAAAAATAAAAAAAAAATCTCACGTCAAGCTAAAAAATGGTAATTCAAATATAGATAGAGTTGTTTTCTTTTGAAAAACAATTCTATCTCTGCCAAGCTAAATAGAGGAAATTAAAAGACAAATTTCCAACTCATTTTAAGATTGTTACCAAATATTGGAAAATGAGATAATTTTCTATAATAATAAAAAATGCTTTTTGGGAAATGATTCCTTTTCTGTAAATTTTAATGTTGTTTATTTTGATGGTTTTTTGAACTTTCTTGTGTTTAGTATCAAAAAATAATGCGTAAAAGGAAAATTATCATTTAAGTTCACTTACTTAACTTGACATGGAACAAAGTTGTTTTCCATGCCAACCAATCTTAGTGGAAAATAACTCTATCTCATGCCAACAAATCTAATACAATATATAAAAGCAGAAGCTTTTCACCAGGTGTTGACTCATTAGCAAAAATGCCCACTTTAAATACTGCCACGTGTAGGGTTTATTTTTTAAAATACCGTACATCGCACTGTTTGGAGAGGTTACTTTTCAGGCACCAACCCACTTATCCAAAAACATAAAAAAGGAGAGAGAAACGCAAACAGATCGAAATAGAGAGGCGATGAAAGAGAGAGAGAGGCGACGAGGAAACGGGGAAAGAAGCAGAGAAAAAGAGAGATAAAAATACGATACACACAGAGATGGAAATAGAGGGAGGTGATGAGGCCTGGCAAAACACGATTACTGTCAGATTTTCCACCGCCATCTGTTCCCTCGCCAAATTCAGAACACCGAAACCGCAGGCACACACAGGAATTGAGATTGAGGAAGAGAAATCTAAGTGCCATTAACTCCGTTCAGGCCATTTACCTGCCATCATCAGATTGCCGAAACTGCCACCGGTTATTTTTTTCCCCTTTCTTATATCTGGGTATTTAATATGACTTAGTTTTTGGGTATTTTGGTTAGATAGGTATAGATTTAGATATTTACTTTGATGTTTGGGATTTTCTATTACAGTTTGTAGGTTTCAGATTTTGATGTTGTTTGTTTGGTTCTTTCCTTCTTGCCCTAACTCACTTTTTCTCTCTTGCTTTCCATCTCTGTTTCTTTCCCAAGAAATTTGTGATTGTATATGCTTTGTTATTTGTTATTTTTCTTTAAAGAGTATAACTCAAGGGATTATTCAGTTTGCGTAATTAGAAACAATGAGGTTTTTGATTGGTTGTTGAGAAAATGAAGGATTAAGTGAGGGAATTATGAGGGAAATTGGAATTTTTTTTTGGTTCAATTGGGGACTGATTGAATGAGCAAAGTTTGAGTTTTTGGTTTTGTTAGAAACTAAACAGTAAAAAATGTGTGAAAGGCTATTAATTTGATGCATCATTTGTTGCTGGAATTGTACTGGAAAAGAAATAAATGTGAACAATATTAAGTCTTTTACTATTGTTCTTATTTTAAATTTTATGCTTGGTATTTGATGCAACCCTTTTTTTTTTAATTCAAATACTTATCTTAGGAATGCTAATCTATCCCCCCCCCCCCCCAAAAAAAAGGAATAGCAATTAAAGAAAGTTTACATTTTTTTCACACATATATAAAAATTATAATCTTCTCTGTTGCCTATGACATTCACATCAAATGGTATTTCCTCACCCATCTATTATTCGCTTATCTCATCTATATCTCCATTCACTGCTCCTCTAATTTTCTCTCTCTCTTTTTTTTTTGACAGATCAAGCATAGATTGTTTCATTAGCTTCGGAATTCCTATCCACAATCCATCTTTTCTAAGTGAGTTATTTTCTTAAAACAATGCTTACTCCTAAATTAGTTTTATATATGTTCACGATTATTGATATGCAGATTATTTACAGCTTTATGTACACCATTTGAAAGCCTCTCACTATTTTAAAAAATAATAAATAAATAAACCGCTTAAATTACAATCAAATGCTTGCTGAACATTGAATTTACATTTTAAACCAGTTTAGTCTTGGTCCTATGAGCATTCAACATTACAAGCTTGTTTTTTTTTTTTTTTTTTGCTTCTCATCAAATTCTGCACATGCATGTATTTGCTGCATATTTCAAAATTTTAAAAAGTGAAAGATACAGAGTTGTAGATATAAAGGGAAGGAACCAAATTGATTCAATAATGCCTCCCCGTTATAATACTAACAGTTAAGCTGATGGTTTATTAAAATGTCTCATGTTATGCCACATTGGATAAATACCCACTTAAACTTATACCTCATGTACAGTTAAAAAAGAAAAAAACACGTTATTCCGCTTAATGTAACAGTAAGTTAACAGGTATTTCCTGTTAGTGTAGGGAGCATAGAGTATCTTCGGAAATGGTTATTTTGAATTCGTGTCTTTTGGAAATCCAAATTCTGATATGTGATTATTATTATTAAATCTTTTTTTTGTCAATGGGTATCTTTGATCATTTGGTTTTTGTTAAATTTTTTATTCAAAATCTTGGTTTCTTTGTTTGTGCTTACCTTTTTGTTAGGGCTTCCAAATTTCCATAGACATTGATTTCATGTCTAGCATTGAAAATTTCATTGCAATGTGGCAACTGTGGAATGACAATGGTTAAACACACATGCAAATGTGGATTTAGCCCTATAGATTTTTTTTCTTTTTTAAATGCTTGATGCAATTATTTCCCACCCTCTTATTTATGATGCTTTGATATTGAGTATTTTTTCCTATTATCTGTTATTAATTTTTCAATATGCCTAGATAGCAAAAGAGTAGATGAGAGAATCAAAAGCGTGCCCAACAAAAGTTACTAGAAGATCTAGGAAGCAAAAAACTCATTCCAAGTTCACTGTATTGGACAAAGGGAACCGAAATCTATTCTAATTTAAAAGAGATCGGTGACTAAAATATGTTGGCGCCACACCAAATCCGAGATAAGGTTCTGAAGGGTGGCTAAAGAAGAACGAGAAGACTATATCTAGGTAATACTAACTGTTATGCTCGCATCTGAATTGGTTATGAATAAATAGTTTTGAAGAAGCTATAATTTTTGTATATATTAATAATTTTTTTTTATAAACCTGAGTGGTTCTATCATCTGTTACTTAGATTTGGAAACTTGATCCTATTGATACAGTTTACTGAATACATTTGACTACATTTGTTTCTCCTAAGTGGTTCTGTTTGAAAAAGTATGAAGGATTTGTCACTTTGTTAAAACTGTGAAATTTGAAAGTATAATGTTATTTACTTTTACGTTTTGATAGAGATTTATTTCTTAAAATATTTTTAACTGTTGATTTTTTTTTTTTTGGAGAAAGTTTTAACTGTTGATTTGATTGTTTACAATGCCCGGTTTTATAGTTTTTTAAAGTTGTATTCCATTCTTAAAATTAGATTGGCAATCTGTTTGGTGCTAAGAATTAAAAAGTAAAACAAAGGTAACCAATTCTCAAGTTCGTTTCATCGTACCCTTTTGTTATGTACTTTATTTTTTGTTTTCTATCAGATTATGAGAGATTTAATATTTTATATTTAGGTTATGGTTTTATAATTGTTGGAGGATTTGTTTCAGTTTATTTATACCATTTTTTTTCATTAAATTTTCGGTTTTGTCATGGGATATTCTGAGTATCCTAAGACTTATATCAACATGAAATTCAACTGATGTAATATTTGTGATTCCAGTTTTGAACTCAATTGTAATTTAACCTAATGTTGTTTGCTTAATTGTAGTTATGGTTAGGGGGTTTTTAGGTAGATCTTGCTTACATCTCAATGTGTTAATGTCATTCTTTCCGTCTTATCATTTTCTATGTCTTTGTTCAATTGAAGAAAATTGGAGTGCAAAGTGGTCTTAGACAAATAACAACTGATTGCCATGAACAAGGAAAACATTTGGAGTTGAGAAATTCAAAATGCAAACATTTGTATGAGATGACCAACTTTTCAAAAACTAAGGAAAGTTGTTCATCTATTGTGGTTGGTCCTCATATTTTTTCTTTTTAAAAGTCTAAGTTGTTCAAGCATTAGGAAAGTCGTTAATCTATGAAATAAATAAAGAGGAATAGCATAATCTCAACATATATTCTTCATTCTAATTTTATCACAAACAAATCAGATCAGTTGGTGTTTGATTGAATTGTAACTATTATTTTGTAAATTTTACAGACTCAAACGAGGAGGGGCCCAAACCTGCAATTAGAACTCATCTCCATCCAAACTGAACAAATATGATTACCACATAAACATTCATTTTAAGTTCCCTTTTTTTCTTCTTTTCTATTCTTTTTTCTCTTTTGGTGTTTGTGTAGGTGATTTTGCAGATTTGCCTGCATTAAAGTATATCTTACATGCCCACATTGCCTATCATAAACCAAGAACCCATGCTACAAATAAATAAATGCTATGAACAAAATGTTAATGTTGTTCTAGATGTAAGTAGAGCATTGTATAGACGTAAATACGTCATATATTCTATTTTTATTACAAATAGATCAAATCAGTTGACGTTTGTTTTGTATTGCATTTATGATTTTGTAATTTTTATAGACTTGAAGCAGGAGGTTAACTGTATTTAAAATTCTTCTCCATCTAAACAGAATAGTTATGATTACTACATAATCTTTCATTTTAAACTCTCTCCTTTTTTGTTTTTGTGGAGGTCATTTTGTAGATTTGCATGCCAATATTGCCTATCATGGACCAAGAACCCACAATATACCCTATGGATTTGGTTTGGATCAAATACCCCTTTTCCATAAGTCTGCAAACCATGCTAAGATCATTGCTTATGTTGTTTTATATGATTGTTTTTAATTTTAAAATTAATTTACTTTTAAACTAAATTCTTTTTCTTTATGCTGTCTGTTGTTATATTGTGAATAAATAAATTAATGTTGTAAATATTATTGTTCTTTACATAGTATAGCTATAATTGAGATACAAAATTTAATCGTTCTATAAAATGAATGGATGTACTACATTACCCAGATTAATTTTAATGTATTTTATTGTATTGTTATGTCAAGTTGATGGTATTTTAATTATGTACAATGTTCCCGCGTATTGCTCGGGTTAAATGCTAGTATATTATAAATAGGAAGCCAAAAGGTACATGAATCAACAATATCATTCATGAAAAAGAACTTTAAAAAAAAAAATTTTAAAAAAAATGACATCTCCAATTAGTCGCCTATCAATCTTGATAATCCCTCTACTAGTCACCTCTCTTTTCTACGATGTTTCTAATGTTGATCGAGCCCTTATTGAAAGCGTTTGCAAAAAGTCCATGGACTATGATTTTTGCATGTTAGCTTTACTTTCAGACCTAGAGAGTATTACAGGCTAGGACTCATTTTCGATGCCTGTGGTGAAATCAGAAATCTTCTTATAGAACTCATAAACCCACTGGATTGAACTCGAATTTTGAATTGCCAAACAAATATAGAGGATGTACACGAGAAAATGCTTTTTGCAAGAAACGCTGCAGTTACACAATCCTATGGGAAAGAGGCTATACTTACGGCTACACAACAAAAAATTACAGAATGTAATGATAAATATGAGAGCCTCCTAAAACGTGAATCTGCAATATCAAATTACACTTCGATAATAGCGAAGCTAATCGATATTTATTTTGTTATAATTTCTAAGATAACGTCATCTTAAGATATTGTCAGCGTAATCTTATGTGATCTATAATAAGAATAGGTCTGCTAAGGTCCTTGTAGCACAATCGCTACCTCTTGGTATTATTACATAAAAACTAAAAAAATATAAATCTACTTATATTAATATTTTTTTTTTTTTTGGTAATCATCTCTCTTTTTCTCCATCAATATGGTATTATTGCATTATATTCAATATATCTTTGATTAATCTTTTTGTTAACATTATTTCTTTTTATTTAAATAATTTTCTTTATTTTTTTCACTTGTATACCATATTTTATCACATACATGTGATGGATTTAATTTTTATATATCATATATTTTAATTAGGAGTGACTTTTGTCAATATTGATTCAAAAAAGGGGGGGGGGGGGGGGGGGGGGGGACCATCACTATTATAAATAGGTGACATGGTCCTTACAATATTCATGCAAATGTTTGAAAAGATGGGAAAACATTTGCAAGAAATTTGAGGGCTACAAGTCCCTACAATATTCTTGCAAATGTTTGAAAAGATGGGCAAATTTTGTAAGAAATCTAAGGACTACGACTAACATCGTCTTTGCTTACTCTCAATTGCAATAATCGTTGACATAGTACAAGCTACGTATAATCAAATCCCATAAATCATAGATAGTGGCTCTGGCGTTGACTGAGAAAGAATGAGAATTGAGAAGAAAAGAAACCCAAGAAAAGTTGAGGATTGCAAGGAGAACCCATGTTGAGAAATGGCTAATTTGGAGGACATAAATGAGGTTTTGATGGATGAGATCGATAAGACAATTGAAGTCCATCTTGGAGAAGAAGTTGGATCGTTTTGGGTTGCAAGCAAGCATGAAGAGAATCAACTCCATCCCAATGTTAGAAAATAAATGAAAAAAAAATAAAAATAAAAAATAAAAAAACCATTCTCACATGAAGCTAAAAAAAGGTAATTCAAATATAAATAGAGTTGTTTTCTTTTGAAAAACAATTCTATCTCCACCAAGCTAAAAAAAGGGAACTAGAAGATAATTTTGAACTCATTTTAAGATTGTTACCTAATATTGGAAAATGGGATAGTCGAAAATAGAGTTGTTTTCCAAAAATATTTAGTGGAAAATAACTATATCTCATGCCAACCTAATCTATATAAATCTAAAAGTTGAAACATAGCATTTATTGTTGCTACGCTCCTGTTGAGTCACATCATCCACTTATTTTTTATCTTTTCATTTCTCTTTTTAAACTTTTCTTCTCCCAATTTTATATATATATATATATATATATATATATATATATATAAAAAATTAAAAATAAAAAACTCTTCTTTTCCCTTTTAGTCCAAACTTACTATTACACTTCTTCCAACTTTTCTCCTCCATTTTTGTCTTTTTATCCCCCCACTATTTTAGGCTTTATCGTTACAACTCCATCCTTTTATCTTTCTTATATTTTGACTCTTCTTCTCCATATATTATTCTGTATAAATTTGATGTCATTTCTCCCATTCAATCCAGATTTCCAACACAATCTCTCTCTCTCTCTCTCTCTCTCTCTCTCTCTCTCTCTCTCTCTCTCTCTCTCTCTCTCTCTCTCTCTCTCTCTCTCTCTCTCTCTCTCTCTCTCTCTCTCTCGGTGGATTTTCCCTTTTTTTTAATATGTGTTTTGGTATTGTGTGTGTGTGTGTGTGTGTGTGTTTTTCCATTTCCCATAAGAAAAGTTTTATCTTTCCCTTTTATAACTTTGATTGAATTTTGGTTTTGGTTGATACTTTGATTTTTTTGGAAATAATAATTTGAGAATATATCAAAACATAATTTACATGGCTATGAATTTGAATATTCCTACCGATTGTTTGAGTAATAAATTATTATGTAGTCTATTTTTTATTCCTTTGGTTTCATTTTAATTTTGGTTAAGATAACATTGTAATTTGTGGATGAGCTTTTGATTATTATTATAATTTTATTATTTCTTAATAGATGAGAAATTTGAATAATAAATTTGAAATTGATAAAGTTTTGTTATATATTATGCAAATATAACATGCTACAATAGAAGTTAGAAGAATATAGTTCAACTGAAAAAAATATATATATTTATAAAAAAATGATATATTTATAGAGATAAAAAGATAAAAAATACTTATAGAAAACTTTTTTTTTTTAAATAAACAATATTTGTAATGTGTAGAATGAGAGAGAGAATAACATATTTGAATCTAATACAAAAAACTCATTTGGCAATTTGTTCATTTTAAAATAAGGGAGTGTTGCTTTGCATGGTTAACTTAGTTCATAAAAGTTAGCACCAAAAGGGTTCTACACACACGTGGGAGTCATAATTCAATATATAGAACCAAAGGTATGTGGGAAGAGAATTAAAGTTGACCTCAAGGTCCAAGGCCCAAGCTATATATGCAACATACATCTAAACTCATGTATGTAATCTCCTTATTTTTAGTCACGATTTTTAAAATTAGAATTTTATTTAGCATCCTTTATTATTATTATTTAGCATTCTTAATTCAATATTTCATCTCATCCAATCATTGTTTTTTTTTAAAAAAATTCATTTGATTCCCTTTATAGATTTTTAAATTTTCTCCTTTATATCTTCTTTAACTTTACAGTTTCACTTTGTTCAACCTTTTATCTACTTCCACTATTCTCTTCCATCTTAATTTTTATATAAATTTCTTATTATGCCATTTCCACCCCACTCCTCTATTCCCTCCAAGTTGTCCATGACAAAACAGGTCAATACTCTCTCTCTCTCTCTCACTCTCTCTCACACACACACACACACCAATTTTGTTTCTCTATCGGTTGATATTTTTTTTGTTTCAAACACTTATTTTTAGGATTCCAGTTGTAAGATATCTAATAATGAAATTATCAGTGTAATTGAGATCTCATTCAAAGAAAAAGATATCAAATATCTAGAATTTCTTTTTTAGTATTTTCTAATAATAGTTCTTTTTTATTGTTGATTTAATTGTCACATCACATTTGTTTCTCTTTTTGATAATTTGCATATATTTTTATGCATATTTAGGTAATTTGGTATTATAGTCTCTTTCTCGTGATTTAGCTGAGTTGCCCTCAATTCCTACACATAAATCAAATGCACTCAATTTGCATAGAGTAAGAAAATGTAAATATTAAGTATTCTAAATGGCACAATGGATTTTGCATAGCCACCTTGCCTAATCATATCAAAATATGCCCAAAGGATCCAAAAGCCAAGACAAAGTATTCATCAAATTAAAAACTTTCACCCCTGACCATAACACTGTTTGCCTTATAAATAATTTGCAAATGGTTGACTTGAAACAGCACACATTAATATTTGCATAGTTATGTATTTCCAACTAAAGCAATCCAACATATTTTTATTAAAGCACCCATCTACCGGTAGAGGACCAAACAATCAAGTAACAGAAATCCACACATTAGTAATCCAACCTAGTCATCAAAAATACAATCAAGTCAGTTCACCCCATCCGCACACCCCATTTTTCATATAGCAAAAATATACACCCATGAATATAAGTTATAAAACAAAAATACATGACTTAATGACACATTGAACAACAAGATGTAGCTTAGTGACCGTGGGCCATCATCAAATAGTTTATGCCGGTTCATTTATTCTATTATTCCAATACATGTACAATAGTTACTCTTGTGGGCCTTTTGTCAAACACCTAACAGATATAGCCAAGAAATAGAGCTTGGTTGATGTGTAGGAGCTAAAATAGAGGAACTTGAAAAAAAAATTAGAATAATGTAATCTAGAAATTGAAAATTATTGATATATCATGATGAAAGGAAAAAAAATAAAAAAATAAAAGAAAAAGAAAGCAAAGAACAAAGAAAAATTACATATACTTATTCTGATTGATGGTATAATGACTTAAAAATGAATGAAAATATGTAATTTAATTCAAAGTAAAATTGAATCAATCATTCCCCTAATTATGTTGTGCAGACCTAATCCCTAAAACTGATATACCACCAATTTCAGGCTTAAGCCAAAAATTCCAATTTATATTCAATACACTCAACAAAAGAATTGGGCATGAGGATATAACTTTATTGCAACCGATGAACACCATTGTTAGTCCAACAAATCCATCTCAAAGAGCTACTTAATGGTCATCGCAATCTTCTTTGACACACTTATTCCATATGTTGCATCTCGATCAGACTGGGGATGTATTTGCAACATAGGCAATTGGAGCCATTGAGTTGTGTCAAAGAAGGTGGAGCTGTTGAGTTATGGGACAGAAGGACTGCTAGTGGTTCTGGGTTTTGGAGAGAAAATTGATAGTGAAGATAGGCAAAGAATCGGGTTTGAGAGAGGAGCAATTTTTTTTTTTTTTTTTTGGATATTATTGGGTTTTATGTATTATCTAGTTTTAGAAAGACAAAAAATCAGAATTTGTTTATTGAGATAATGCTAACATGGAAAATTGTGGAGCTTAGCAAAAAAGGTCAAAGACTTCAAATTTATATATACTAGTGTTTAACCCGCGCAATGCACGGAATCATTTTACATATTAATGATCTTTGCATCCAACATAAACTTAGTTCTCATACTTCTACTACATACATTCAAACCTAAATAATTTAGTATATTTAAGCATATAGTATCCAGTATCCCCTAAAAATTTTAAACATTACTCTCTTCAAATCACATCAAGTATGTACTTCCATTCTCCAATAGACCACTTGAAGAAACATATGAAATGAGCAACCACCACTTTTATTACTTTCATTGCGTTCAAATGAGTTTGAATGAAGGGAATTCTCTAGAATGCTTCTCTATTTTGCATGCAAAAATGCAATATCTTCAAAACCATCCAATATCTTCAAAGCAATTAAAACTTGACTTACTTTAAGCAAGAAGATTGACATAAAAATCTAAACTTGGTGTACTTGTCATCAACTAACAGACATCATAACTTACTTAGAAATAAGGGGAAACAAATAATAACAATTTATTACAGTGGAAATCATTTAGAAAATAGTGCAAATATATCCAAATGAATTGGTATAACATCATTGTCTAAACATTTGGGACTAATCTTCAAAGTCAAGTCAGTACATTAAAGAGGATATTCATCAAGGGTTTGTTGTAAATAATATTCTGATGGGACATTTGTACTTAATCTCTAGGGGCCTATTTCTAATAAGCCACCTGAAAATTAAGCGAATCCAAAATATCACTATAAGAAGCAAATATAACACCGAATTTGTTAGGAGTTTGATGAAACCTAACACAAAAAATTAACACAATAATTACATAATGGCAAGATAATAGGTCTGTAATTTAGATCATATATAGACCATCAAGAAAATATATTAAAAGGCAACCTTTATAAAGAATAGTCCCTTTGGACTCATCTCTATTTAGTATTAATAGTATCATTACAAACTCATATAATGTGTCATCTCCTATAATTCCAATTCACATGAAAATTGCTCTTGGTATTATAAGTTCTATTGCAATTTTGTTACAAACCACTTTGGAAGTTGAATTATGATGCCATGCATAACCGGTCGACAAGTCCACTTCAATTCACAACAAAAATGTACTCAATGTCTAGTGGTATAGATCATTGTGAATTAAGTTCAATGCATAACTAACCATTATTCCTCACTAAAACAACCACAATAAACAGGACCCAAAATGATCTAACCTTGGCAATTGAATCCAATACAATTGACACCAAAAAAAAAGTGCAAATAACATTAGATATCCATGCCCATCATTGTAAATTCAGTTCAATGTATAATTAAACAAATACCTATTAACCATTCTTCCTCACATATACAAACCCAACAAAATACAAAATACCAAAAAAAAAAAAAAAAACCAATGGCAATACCAACTTCCCAAACTCCCCAAAATTCATTACCTTTCACCTCAATTCATCTTCGCCTCCTTCTTCCCAATCCCTTTTGCTTCCACCTTCTCACTTGAATATATTTTGATAGTTGATAATTTTAAAAAAAAAATTAAAAAATTAAAAGGCCTTCACAAAACTTTTTTTTAGCAAAACAATAGTGGTATTTATTGAGAACTTATAAAACTTGTGCATCAGTAACTATTGAATCTAAAATACATCCCAAAATATCTTACCAAGTACATGAGTTGTGTATGCTATGTTAGCTCAAAAGAATGCAATGCACCTGAAAGCATGATAAAGAGTTAGTAGGTTGTGCAGAAGGTTTTCAATCTTAAAGCATATTAAGTTCTTGAATGATGGAGCTATCTTCATACTCTACCTCTAGTTCTCATATTGACAAATGCTTGGTGAATTCCAAGGCTTTACACATCCCCACATCTAGCACTTCCAAGCAATCATTGCCAATATCCAACAGATCTGGTGGTCCCCAAATAACGCTCATATACCAAACAAGGGTTTTTTTTGTGGGATTCTATATATCACACAAAGCTAAGATATACAAAAATGATTCTCCAAAAGGCCAACATCACTTGGCTAATCAAGTACTCTTTTCTTTCTTCATTATAACCAAAAAAAAAAAAAAAAAAACCACATATATAAAATTTATACCTGGACTATAGCTTGCATAGTGTACTCTACAGTGGGGTGCTCTACAGTTTTGGTTTTCAATAATCTACCCTTTACTAATCTCACTAACAATCTGCAACGGTCATTTTATTTTTAAAGCATTTACTAATTTGTTCCAAGCAAGAACCTACAAAAAATGATCCTAAGTAAAAAATAAACTAACCTAAGTAAAAAAATAAATAAAAATAAAACCACATAAAAGCTTGAAACACACAAATCTAAAACTTACATGACAATTTCAAACACCATATCTGCTATTCCTAGGAACCACAATGAATCACACCAAACTAAAACTTATATTACAATATTAGTTAGAGTCTTTGAGGTATGTATCATAATTTGTGTGAGCGTATGAAGGAGCATATAAAAAGTTAAAATAAAAGAAATATCTCTTATTGTTTCTATAGATTAAACCCAATTTATGACCACTTTTAACCCCATTCCTCCCCTTTTCTCTTTTGGGAATTACAAAGAGTATTGGAAAACTTTAGCCCACAACATTCTCATAAACTAAACATAATTTCACAAATGATGATTTAAAAGACGAAATATTATACAAGAACTCCTTATATTGCCTAATTGTGCTAAGTGCTAACAAATCTTGGATTGTACGATAACTTAAAACAATATATTAAAGCAATCTCAATATAATGCACACACAATGAACATGATAAATCAACTCTAACATTTATGAAATCACCCAATAGGAAAAACTCAGAGATTTATGTAAAATCAAGTCTTAATAGTCACAAATTTTCAATCAATATTGTGGTATCCAAAACTATTGTCGGTGTCCCATATGCTAACACATACAAAATAGTAAGAGCTTTTGTGTCCACATGGTCTTTTTTGCATTAAGTAACATGGTCTTTCATTTTTCATCCTCTCATGACTAACACAATTGAAAATAATGAAAATCTTCTTCAATTTTCATCGAATTATGAATGCTAAGCCTTAATGAATGATTTTGTAAATTATTCAAAGGATTAATTAATATGCAAATATTTTCTACATTAGATACCATATCCATATGCTTAAATACCCTTTCCCTAAGTAGATCTTATTTATACAGTTAAAGTATAATTACTTCAAATTCATTAGACTACAAAGTACAAAGAGGCCAAACACAAATATGAATAAGGATCTCCTCAAACACTACACCACAAAACGCAATATCACTTCTGAAATGACAATAAAAACATGTACGTTAGGAAATTAAAAAATAATAATAATAATCAACATTTAAATTTCAAGTTCTTAGCATCAGCACACAAATAAAACCCATGATGATAAAACTTCAAATGTTCATTACATACTAAAAACTTATATAAAAAAAAAAAAATCAAAACAACATTGTAGCAATTGATCATCCCATCAATTCTATTTTCTCTTATTTACATTGGTAAAAATAGAGAATTTGAGTCCTTGAATCTATAGACAACTTCCACAATGAAATAAAATCATTTAAATATAAATCCAAAACTATTTAATATAATATATAAAAACATGGTCAGTTCGTTTAGCAAGTACAACTTTCTACCATGAGTAATACAAAGTGCATTCTCATCATTCCTTCTAGTAATTAATGTATATGCTTTTCCAAAAATGAAAGAAAGCCATTGAAAAAAAGATTTCCCATATTTTCTTTCATTCCAAGAACTTATAGGTGGTTCTTAAGGGTAATTCTTCTAATTCTCGGCCTGAATGCTTTGCTATAGATGTTTCTAGTGCTTGGCTTTGGATTTGCTTGAAACAAAGGTGGGTTGGCAACACTAACCTTGCTTTCACCACTTGTATCTCCTTCTTCTTCTTCATGGAAACTGGATATTACTGAAACAATGAATGCTTGGAGGTTTTTTTTTTTTTTTTTTTTTTAAGATCCTTTTGCACATTCTAGAAAATAAGGGAAAAAAAATACCTTTAGATTGATTGTTTATTTTGCATAAATATTTAAAATTGTAATAAGAGTAAAAATTAAAAAAATTATAAAAAATAATAAATAAAAAAAACACATTATGAGAAAGGTTATGATGAAGCAAATAATATAAAATTAGTAATAAGATTTTGTTTTCTTACCAATTTTGCATTTTCAAAGATATCATCTATTATGTTGTCATTTGCTATATCCTTCAAGCTAGCAAGCTGACTGGCATTTCTAAATGTTTAACAGGAATGCTATTAGCAACAACATCTCCTTAGTGTTTGTTAGATTTAGATTTAAAGGCACTTGTGACAGTGTAAATTCCCTATCCCTTTTTGACATTGTAATCATCAACTTTTATTTGGAATGTATAAGATTTTCCAATCAAGTTCTGAATTTTTTGAGGTACTTATTTGGCTCATGATTCAGCAAAAAGCGACGCAAAATTTAAAGTTTGTTAGTATTATAAAAACTTTAAGCATAAGTACAAAATTGGAAATGGTTGAGAATTTAGATTAAATTTTTTTTAAAGAAAGCTTCTGAGTGAATGATTTTTTTCTACATTTTTATGAGTTGCAATGTGATCTTTCACTTGGATTTATACTCCATAATAGAGTATAATAATGAAAGAAATTAGAAAATGTAATAAGCATATTTTTACAAATATAATTAAAGCAATTATCATTTTGTTTTCCTGCACAATCATTTTCATAGGTATACAATATATGTAATGAACAATTTCTACTTCTTAAGGTAACCAACCAATTAGTGCGATATACTGTAATACCCTGGAAAAAAAAAAGAATTAAAAGGAAGGTTATTTAAGAAAATTTATTTTGTGGGGCCAATTTTATAATTTCTAATTATAAGGGAGTTTTTAAAAAATAAGGTTGAAACCCTAGCTATATATATAAGCTTATTAAGTCAATGCATATGGAGAGATATTTTAAGAGAGGAGATTGCCCAAAAGACTAAAGTAGAGAAAGATTGATTGCACTCTTGAGGTAAGAGCCTAAAAATCTATTCTTGTCAAATCTAAACTTTATCTAGAATTAGAGTATTTTATTTACGTGGGTATTTTAATCAGTAGTGAAGCTATTTATTTATTCAAGAGTTTTAATGATGCAAACGAAGAAAAGTTTAGATTTATATTTAGGTCAATTGGACGCTACTTCCTATAGATTTCACTACTGATGGGTCTAAGGGTTAGCTTTCAGCACAGATTGGTTGTTTAGGAAACTGCGCCTGAACTGATGGAATTGAAAAAAAAAATAGTGAAGAAGAAGAAAGCTGTAAAGTGTAGTACACGTCCTTGTCTAGTGTGACATAGTACTACTTCTAGGTGCTATAGCCTTATCTTTTAAGGCATAAAGGGGTGGCAGAATATATATATATATATATATATATATATATATATATATATATATATATATATATATATGGTGAATAAGTGGATTTTTGCCTTGAGATAATAGCGAAAAATTATGAGATATTTTTAACTCTTCTAGTCGAGTACAGTTTTAAGTTTTTCTTGAATTATTTGATTATTGAGTATAGTGCTTGAAAATTGTTTAGGTGATATCTAAGGATTTTAGAGAAAGTGTTAGGGAGAAAATCCTTGTGATGAGTTAGTTGAGGTAAGTAACCTTATCCTAATTGGTTTTATCTTTGCATATTTTAACTATTGAAAATTATTTACAGTTGTTACAATTTATTTCTATTGTATTACTGATTTCAAGTAAAGAATTATTACAAATATATCTGATTACTGAATATATGATGTATTTTATTTAATTGTTTTTAGCTATACTGATTTAAAGTAAAGAATAAAGAATTTCCACTAATAAATATAAGTATTGAATATAAGATTTGTTTTATTTAATTGTTTTTTTTTTTTTTTTTGCTATATTGATTTAAAGTAAGAATATAAAAATATCACAAATATATTTGAATATTGAATATATGATTATATATATATATATATATATATATATATATATATATATATATATATATATATATATATATATATATATATATACGTATTGGAATAAGATATATTTTTGTTATAATTTCACGTATATGATTATGGACAATTTGACTATGAGTTGATTTTGATACCCAAACCAATGGGGGTTATTCATTGGTATTCTGATACCCAGACCAATGGGGGTTATTCATTGGTACTTCATTGGTACTCTGATACCCAGCCAATGGGGGTTATTCATTAGTATTCTGATACCCAAACCAATGGGAGTTATTCATTGGTACTCTGATACCTAGCCAATGGGGGTACTCTAATACCCAGCCAATGGGGGTTATTCATTGGTATTCTGATACCCAAAACAATGGGGGTTATTCATTGGTACTCTGATACCCAGCCAATGGGGTTTATTCATTGGTACTCTGATCCCCAGTCATGAGGATATAACGTGACCATAGTCATAAGATTGTTAAGAATATGAATTACGTTTGAATATTTGACTATTTTGAGTCCTTAAAACTACATTTGTGATTTTGGAAATTTTTGAGTATTTGAATTATTTTGAGTCACTAAAACTACTTATGTGTTTTTGGAACCTATTGTGAGTTATAGCTTTTGATATATGGAAAATTGACTATTTTCTATACCATCTATGATATATGTGTAAGATGAAAGTATTTGATCTATGTGCAACTTATTATTTTAAGATTATGAAACTTCTTCAATTATTTTGAAACACATAGTATATTATAACTTTTGAAAACACATATTACATCTTATACTTTACAGATCTATTGCTTGATAGAATTTATTAGGAATTAGGTTACTTATTGAGTTGTCAACTCACCCCCTTTTTCCCTTCCAGTTTCAGATCAGTTTTGGGAGTTTTGGTGTTGTGTTGTGAACAGGAAAAGAAGTTTAGTGATTTTGGGATTGGATGGTCTTCTAATAGTTTTATATTTATTTGCCAATTGGCATTATGTACATGAGGTTTGGAATTTGTTCCTATTAAATTATTGGAGATCTATTCATAAAAAAATTGTTGAGGTATTTTTGATTTATTTGATTTTAATTTTTGAGGATAGATTTTAGTTGCTAAGAAGGCCTTACACACTTGTAAAGTGCTTACTTTATAAGCGTACAGCGATTGTCACGTGCCTATCTTTATAGTTGGGTTCGGGGCGTGACAATTATAATGGTATCAAAGCTTAGGTTATGATCTTGCAGACTTTACACTAGGATTTGATTTGGAATAAATTTTGTGCACTAGGGATTATGGTTTTAGTCATTGTTTATGAAGGTTATTAGGTCACATATAGTTTTCTTTTGATAACTTGTTGAGAAGTGTAAGTGAGGTTCCATCATATGATGATTTGTTAGGTCATATTTGAAGATTTTGATATTTATGACTATGTCGTTATGCATACGTGACTTATAAATACAAAAGGGAGGATTTTAATTGATTTACTTCTATGATCTTATACTGGTATTGAGTGGGTGTATTTTATTCTTGAAAATTTTTTAATTGATCAGATTGGTTATTAAACTTTCTTCTTCTTATTAAAAGGAAAAGAGAGTGAGAAAAGAACAAGCAAATGAAACCTTCTTGTTGTTTTGTGACTAATCTTTTGTAAACTCATTTGATATTTTTGCCAAATATAGTCAACCTACCTAAGGTTAGTTTGATGTATAGGGGATTCTCATAGTCCTTATTACTAAATGATAATTTACTATATGTCCTATTCGGAATTTGGAGTTCTTGATCATTATTAGGGAATTGACTATTGTAGAACTTTATTTAGGGGTTAGGGTTTGATGTTAGAGCTACGCTTCCTTGATTTTAGTTTACATGGAGTCAGGAAGTTAACAGAAAGTTCGTAGTGTGATTGGAAAATCAAATTTTGGTTGTTGTAGTTCACATTATATAATATGTTATTATATAAATTTTGAGGATGTTTAAAGAATTCAGCAATATATCGATGGACTTCTTTGGATTATAATGTTAAGGACCGACCTTCTTTTGGATCATTGTTCTTGTTAGCATTGACCTACATGGGTTACCATAGCCTAATTTATGTGTGAGGTAGTCCTTAAATTTTTTTGAGACATGTTCTGTTACCTAGAAGTTTAAGGTCCTCAAATTCTTTTGTATGGACTTGGAAGATTGTTTAATATTATGGGGAATAAGTTTTGATGCTAGAAATGAAATTCTTTGATTTTAGCTAATAATAGATAATTGATTGACTCAATAGAACATGAAGTATGTAGAAAGCAATGTTTATGGTATTATAGAATTGGATTAGTGAACCTTATTTTGATTGGAATTGATGGACTTGGGTGGCAAGAGAGTTTCTTTTCAAAGACTTACAATTTGAATTATAGTCAATTCTGGTTCCTTTTGTTTTATATTGGCAGATGGTTAATGATTATAAATTGCATTTTACTCGAAGTTCTAGGCTGCTAGACAATATTATTTGCGAGGTTTAAAAAAAAAAAAAAAAGAAGAATAGTGGTTTGAGATACTTCATGGCCTATTCCCTTCTAGACGATGTACACTTAGAGATTATGATTTCATAATAGGAAATATATTTATGAGGAACACAACTCTTCAATGAGTTCTAGCCCAAGTATCATTGGAGATTATAGATGAATAAATGTTGCTTATTTGCGAAGATAATTTGTGATTAAGATAGAGGTTCTATGACAGACCCTTATATCAATGCCCAATTGATTATTTATGGAGACCTTGGAATTTCTATTTTACAAAACTTGAGAAAGAAAAGATATACGCATGTATTGTAAATTAGTTTTGAACTTATGAAAGATTGGAACCTTAATTTGGATGCACTACTTAATTTTGAGGTATAGAATTAAATGGATGCCAGCATTCAATGGTCTGTGGTTAATCTCACAATTGTGGATTTTCAGTTGTTGTAATTTTTGGGGACTACTTAGACCTTGGAATTTTGTTGAAATTAATAATTGATGGAAAATCAGTTATTGGGGTTAATCTAAACGAATGGGCCTTGAAACTTTTATTCATATTGAAAGGAACTTAGAGAGCTATTTAGACTAGAGATATATATATCTTTAAAGAATCTTATATTTTTTTCGTAATATGGTTGTTCTTAAACTATGGGTAATTGAGTAAGAGATTTTAGAGTGGTCTTGTATTATGCGGTGGAAGCATCATGGCTCCATTTGCTTTGGAAATTTTTATTTTACAAATTTGAGGAAGGAAGAGTCCATGCATATGTTGTGAAATAGTTTTGAACTTATATTTAAGTGGAAGTAATATACAATTCATTGGGATGTCAGGGCATAAGGACTTATGGTAGACTTTGATTGTGGTTTTTTTTTATCACAACCTTGGAGGCTCCTTCACCATTTAGAATTATTGGAGATTACTTATTGAAGAAACTATCGTTTTTATTGGGTTTACTTGAACATGTGGGTTTTGAAATTTATATGTCACTATGGAGGTAAATTATAGTGCAATTCAGGTCAAGTGATAGGCCAAAAATTAAAAGGAGGAATTCTTCATTGTTTAATTGCTCTAACTGTGGTGATGGGAGATAAATTTTTATAGACCAATACGATTATGGCTTTAGAGTAGCGCAATGGAAGTGTGATAAATTGGTTTAGTTTGTGATGAATCCAGAGGACTGAATTCTTATAAGTGGGGGAGATTGTAATACACCGGGGAAAAAAAATAAATAAAAGGAAGGTTATTTAAGTAAATTTATTTTGTGGGGCCAATTTTATAATTTATAATTATAAGGGAGTTTTTAAAAAATAATGTTGAAACCCTAGCTATATATATAAGCTTATTAAGTCAATGCATATGGAGAGATATTTTGAGAGAGGAGATTACCCAAAGGACTGAAGTAGAGAAAGATTGATTGCACCCTTGAGGTAAGAGCCTAAAAATCTATTCTTGTCAAATCTAAACTTTATCTAGAATTAGAGTATTTTATTTATGTGGGTATTTTAATCAGTAGTGAAGCTATTTATTTATTCAAGAGTTTTAATGATGCAAACGAAGAAAGTTTTAGATTTATATTTCGGTCAATTGGACGCTACTTCCTACAAATTTCACTACTGATGGGTCTAAGGGTTAGCTTTCAGCACAATTTGGTTGTTTAGGAAACTGTGCCTGAACTGATGGAATTGGAAAAAAAATAGTGAAGAAGAAGCTGTAAAGTGTAGTACACGTCCTTGTCTAGTGTGACATAGTACTACTTCTAGGTGCTATAGCCTTATCTTTTAAGGCATAAAGGGGTGGTAGAATATATATATATATATATATATATATATATATATATATATATATATATATATATATATATATATATATGGTGAATAAGTGGATTTTTGCCTTGAGATAATAGCGAAAAATTATGAGATATTTTTAACTCTTCTAGTCGGGTACAGTTTTAAGTTTTTCTTGAATTATTTGATTATTGAGTATAGTGCTTGAAAATTGTTTAGGTGATATCTAAGGATTTTAGAGAAAGTGTTAGGGAGAAAATCCTTGCGATGAGTTAGTTGAGGTAAGTAACCTTATCCTAATTGGTTTTATCTTTGCGTATTTTAACTACTGAAAATTATTTACAGTTGTTACAATTTATTTCTATTGTATTATTGATTTCAAGTAAAGAATTATCACAAATATATCTGATTACTAAATATATGATGTATTTTATTTAATTGTTTTTAGCTATACTGATTTAAAGTAAAGAATAAAGAATTTCCATCGATAAATGTGAGCATTGAATATAAGATTTGTTTTATTTAATTGTTTTTTTTTTTTTTTTTTGCTATATTGATTTAAAGTAAGAATATAGAAATATCACAAATATATTTGAATATTGAATATATGATTATATATATATATATATATATATATATATATATATATATATATATATATATATATATATATATATATATATATATATATGTATTGGAATAAGATATATTTTTGTTATAATTTCACGTATATAATTATGGACAATTTGACTTTGAGTTGATTCTGATACCCAAACCAATGGAGGTTATTCATTGGTATTCTGATACTCAGACCAATGGGGGTTATTCATTGGTACTCTGATACCCAGACCAATGGGGGTTATTCATTGGTATTATGATACCCAGACCAGTGGGGGATACTCAGACCAATGGGGGTTATTCATTGGTACTCTGATATCCAGACCAATGGGGGTTATTCATTGGTATTATGATACCCAGACCAATGGGGGTTATTCATTGGTACTCTGATACCCAACCAATGGGGGTTATTCATTAGTATTCTGATACCCAAACCAATGGGGGTTATTCATTGGTACTCTGATACCCAGCCAATGGGGGTTATTCATTAGTACTCTGATGCCCAGTCACAAGGATATAACGTGACCATAGTCATAAGCTTGTTAAGAATATGAATTACGTTTGAATATTTGACTATTTTGAGTCCTGAAAACTACATTTGTGATTTTGGAAATGTTTGAGTATTTGAATTATTTTGAGTCAATAAAACTACTTATGTGTTTTTGGAACCTATTGTGAGTTATAGCTTTTGATATATGGAAAATTGACTATTTTCTATACCATCTATGATATATGTGTAAGATTAAAGTATGTGATCTATGTGCAACTTATTATTTTAAGATTATGAAACTTCTTCAGTTATTTTGAAACACATAGTATATTATAACTTTTGAAAACACATATTACATCTTATACTTTACAGATCTATTGCTTGATAGAATTTATTAGGACTTAGGTTACTTATTGAGTTGTCAACTCACCCCCTTTTTCCCCTCCAATTTCAGATCATGAAGAATACCAAGTTTTGGGAGTTTTGGTGTTGTGTTGTGAGCAGGAAAAGAAGCTTAGTGATTTTGGGATTGGATGGTCTTTTAATAGTTTTATATTTATTGGCCAATTGGGATTATGTACATGAGGTTTGGAATTTGTTCCTATTAAATTATTGGAGATCTATTCATAAATAAATTGTTGAGGTATTTTGGATTTATTTGATTTTAATTTTTGAGGATAAATTTTAGTTGTTAAGGTCTTGCACACTTGTAGAATGCTTACTGTATAAGCGTGCGGCGGTTGTCACGTGCCTCTCTTTATAGTTGGGTTCGGGGCGTGACATATACTCTCTAAAAAAGTGGAGAGTCTAATGTGGAGATTGGCAAATGTCCAAATAATCTATTTATGCATCAGAAGTCAGAACAGTGGCTAACTTGAAGGAAGAGAGAGATTACATGTTACCATAAACTATCACTTCCAAAGTGGCTTTAACCAAAGATTAAAATGAAACTACAATTCAAAATAATTATAGAAATTACCCGTGTTCCAAATTCTAAGTTTCAATCTTTTTTCACCAATTGTGTGCAACTTAATCTTAAAATTTCATCCCACAAAGTATTCAAAACAATTTTTTTAGATCAATAAAATAAAAAATGAAAGAAAATTTTAGAAAAACAAATTACTTTTTTTATACATCACCTTGCTTCTCTTTCTACTTGTACTCTTGACTTATCTTCTTTTCTGCCTCCACCAATTGCAACTTGTCTATATTAAATTCCTAACCAATACAGAAAAAATTTCTAAATTTCTAAAAATTAAAAAGAAAAAGGGAAAAAGGAAAAGGGAAAATGAGACTCTATTTTATGTGATAAATATATACTTATGAATTTCAAAACAATGTGTAATTCTTATGTGATATAGAAGAAAAAAGGCCAATTACATTTTCCTCCCCAAAAATAAAATATAAGGAAAAATCAAAATCAAATTCAGCTATCCCCAAAAAAATAAAAATCCAAAATCAAAACAAACGCTTTAAACTCCAAACAACTGTATCAATTCCCGCTTTGTTTGTAGGAAAAGGAAAAAGGAAAATTACTTGAGTCTTACATTTGAGCACTAACAACCATGGTAACCCTGTCCTTAGAAAGAGCATGCAACCTTAGTAAAAATGAACATTACAATTGGCAAACAATTTTAACCACCATTGACAGCTAGACCCATATTAATTAGTCATTGATGATCATAAAGAGGATCTAAAATGCAACATCAGACTCATAACATCAAGATTACATGAGAAAACACAATTCTCATGCAGTCGCAAATATCTCTATAACATGGCACTACACAGTGTTAAACATCTCATTCCAACATTGCATGTAAAAATAAAGTAAGGACATTGGTCAGGGAGGTGCCGCTGGTCATAGGCAGGGGAAGCCTTTGGTGCAAACATCTTAGCCATCTCAACATTGATTTTAAAACCCCTCATATCATAATCCATGAAGAAAGGCTCCTAGTAAGAACACTACTAATAAAATGATGACATCCTAAAAAGTTTAAAGTTAAGCATTATTATACAAACTGCCAACTAAATGTGCAGCAAATGGATCTTCATAGGACAAAATTGCATCGCCTTTGTTATTTCCTATCACAACTGTATCTTTTTTTTTATTCCATGGCCATTAATCCTTATATCCTCGCTTTTGCTTAATTCTTCCAACCTAAGTAACATGTGGATAATTAGATTTCTTTTTAATACATCAAATAGTTGGGGGTGGGGGAATTGGAAACTTCAGATTCATCACACTAAAATCTCTTTTCCATTGTCATTCCATCACAGTTGAGACAGATGGAAATCCAGCACATTCATCTTCATTTAAACACAACCAAGTTGGCAAATTTTTTTTAACAAACAACCAAAATGGTAATTTTTTTAAGTTTATCAAATTTGATAGTATTTTCATCAAAGACATTATTAAGATAGGGTTAGAGGAAAGTGAACCCCATGATTTGATAATTTCAATGTCAAATCATCCTCCTGTTATATAAAACAATAAAGTAAACTAAAAAACAACTCCCGAATATAGACAAAATGTTGTACACATATTTTCTAGAGGGCACACAGATGGACAACAATATCATACTTCAAAATTAAGCGATAAAAACTTAAATGCAAGGAGTTCAAAAGAAAAGATGCAATATATTACTTGTCCATGCCCACCATCATATCCACTTGGTGGGCCAGATAATTATAAGGTGCACCCACAAATGTAGTCAGCCTACTCAAATTCAAAGACTACATGATCACAATCACTTTCAAATCGAAGAGATAAGATAGAAAGAAGTTAAAGCTATATTCTAGGAGTTTTCTTTATGTTGATCTTGTAGTTTAAATTTAAACATCTATATTGTAGTTATCCAAATCTGTAAATCGAATCTAGCGTATAATATCTATACAGAAACCTTAACCATTGTTTTGGTAAGGTAGAACATTACCTCATATTTGTTCAGTCACAATGGCCTAATGCTTGTCATGTTGCTTTATCTCTTAAGCTTTATCTTACGTCTAGCTTCCTAGGTAGCTTCTACATCTGCTTTCCTTCATGCTTCCACTCACCTTAAACTAAAATCAAAATTAAGAAGCAATTGACCAAAAATTCAGTTCAAGCCTTTCTTTGAATAGTATGATGGGAATTGAGAAACCAAGGAAAAAATTGATTTGAAAAAAACAAAAATAGATAATGAAAAATCCTTAAGAGAGAGAGGTTGAAGGTACCTGTGAAAGCGGAGATCGTTGGAAGCATAGTCAATCTGTGTTTTCCATGCCTAACAACGATGGAGAAAAATTACATGTCACTACTTTCATTTTTGCAATAAATCTAATGAAACACACATGAACAATTTTTATCTATTCTATAAACCCATTTATCAATGAGGTTTACCAACAAAATAATTGGGATTATTCAATTGACATGATTATCATTTTTCTTGTTAACCCTTCTCATCAGCATTTCTTCAAACATATGAAACCATAAAGATACAAAAATTGGAATTATTGTCAGTAACAAAATTAATGGCAATGTAGGCAATCCATAGTAAAAGAAAGAAAAGAAAAAGGCACTTAATATTTCAATATAAAACAAATATTGAAATCAATAGAAAAGTAAAAACACCAAATAAGAGATACGATAAAGGGGAAGAATTAACAATTTCTTCTTCTTCTTTGGACATGGCTTCCCATTTGACACCATGAAATTCATAAACAAAATTAAAAAAAAAAATGGCTTTAATTAATAGTAAACATCAAATATCAAATCAAATTCATGTATAAACAAAAAAAATGTTTTCCAAGTTTCACATTGTAACAAAGCAAAATGAAAAGAAGAAATCATAAAAACAATGCAAAGAACAAAATGAATGAACGAATCATAATTTTCCAAATCAAAAGTTACCCAGAAAAAAAGAAGTGAGCATAACTTACTGAGACTATGAAGGAGTGAATTGAGGCAGAGAGAGAAACATGGTTGTGAAGAATGGGTCACACCATTATTCGAACAACATTCAATCCTATGCTTTATTTAATCCCAATGATTTCATTAAGATTAAATCAATATTTTAGTGATTTCTGTAATCTAGAAAAACAAACAAAAAACAAAACAAAAGCAAATATCTAAAATTGAGAAGACAAACATTTTGATAGAGAATCCCAAAACCCAAAACAAAAACGAATCAATTCTAAACCTATCCAACAAAAAAACACAATTAAGAGTAACCATTCATACCCAAATCTGGAAACTGCATTGTAGGTTTTTTTTTTTTTCCTCTTCTCTATCAATTGTTGTCAATCTTAATCAACTATCATCTTTGATTAGTTTCCAACTTCTCTCCCTCTGTACCATGCCATTGAGAAGAAAGGCATCCACAACATGCAAGTAGCATCAAACTACGAGCTCTTCTACGGATCATTAAATTGTTCCACAATTGCATCCCCAAACCCTACCCGTAAGTTGTTCTCCCTCTCTGCCTCTCTCTCAAAACCCCAAAACCCTAACCCTTGAGAACTCTTTCTGTTGTGACTCTAAACTGTCTTGGTGGCCGAAATCTAAGTGGGCAGGTTTGCACTCTATTGCAGAGAAGAAACAGAACAGAGCGCAAAGTAGATCGGCGAGGAAGGTTTAAGAAATATCAGCGTAAGATTAAATTCTATACTTATCTGATTTTGTTAAGATTAGAAATGGAAGTACAAAACTAAACCCGAAATTTCATGGAGAAACTATAAAACAGTGCAACTAAGAGAATATCATAAAATTGAGAAAAAAAAAAATTCATGGAGAACCCAAACACCCAAAACAAAAACGAATTAAAGCCAAAATCAAATCTAAACCTATACAAAAATAAATAAAATAAAATAAAATAAATAAAAAACTCAATAAAAATTAACATTGCCTACCTAAATCTAAAATAAAAATAAAAATAAAAAGAGAGAGAGAGAGAGAGAGAGAGAGAGAGAGAGAGAGAGAGAGAGAGAGAGAGAGAAAAATGTACCAGTGCCAGTTCTAATGATCTGATGGTGGCAGATTTTTCTTTCTCTATGTGCTTGCAATTCTGCAGTTCCAGTTGTCTAAGTCTAGCAAGGGAACGGACGGTGGTCTATTTCTATCACTGTATCGCAAGTTTTTAATTTTTTATTTTTTTTATAGTATTGTAGGCCATTTAATTGTATTTTAACTAGTTATTTTTCTTTTTATACTAAGAGAGTGAGAGACTATCAAACAGTGTGTTAACGTTATGAAACAATATAATTTATTGCCTTTCAATAGAGAACGTGGTAGAATTTTAGATGGACATTTTTCCGGCATGGCAGCACCTCCTTAATTGCAGGAAAAAGCTTCTGCTATTATATATAGTATATGATATATATATATATATATATATATATATATATATATATATATATATATATCATATACTATATATGATTTTACCTATATATGCATGAGACACATTGAAGGTGAAAAGAAAAGGAAGTATGTGTATTGACAAAACTCAAATTGATAATTACCTGTTTTCCTTTTTGTACAACAACAGTAAATGTTCACACCCAGATAACCTAATCAATGTTTACTTGTATGAGATAGATTGAAAGGGAAAAGAAAAAAGAAGTAAGTGTATTGACTATTAAGACACCTAAAATTGAAAATCACCTTTTTTTTTTTCTTGCAGTAAAAGAACCATAAATGGCAGCATGAACAATTGATTTTCCATATGGCAAGTTGGCAATTGTCATGAGATAATAAATGGCAGCGTGAACAATTGATTTGCTATATGGCAGGTGATTTGTAATTATCATTAGCTTCACAAGTTTCTCATCTCCTCCTCCTGCTGCCAAATAGGGAGGAGACTCACATTCCTTATTTGGATAATAGGACACTTCTGGACATTTCTCAACCAAGAACTTGGCCACCTTATTGTACTTGGCTTTCAAAGCCGAATTACTACCCACTTGGACTTTTTTTTTATCAAGGCTAGGTGCAAACACTACAAAACACGCGAGTTATAGCCACGTTTTTAGTAAACGCGGCTTAAAGTATTCACCAATAGCTACGTGTTTAAAACGCAGCTATAAAATACATCTATAGCCGCGTATATAGGTGTTTCTAGCTGCGTATTTTGGTTAGGACCTATTGTTGCATTTTGAAAACATGGCTATAGGACCAACCAAATCAATTTTTTTTTTTTTTTTAAAAAAAATTGAACTATGGCCGCATTTGGAAATGTGGCTTTAGCTTACCTATAGCCGCTTTTTCTAAACATGGCTATAAATTTAGTGTATAGCCGCTTTTATAAGCCGCAGCTATAGGCAAATCTGAAGCCACGTTTTAAAACATGGCTTTAGCTTTGCCTATGGCTGTGGTTTAAAAACGTAGCTTTAGGCAAACTATAAAGAAGACCACAAAAAGCTACTCAGACTTCCCCAAATCGTCTCACTCTCCAATCGCAGATCCGATCTGTCACTCTCAATCTCTCTTAGTCACCACATTCTCCGCTCTCCTTGAACTTGATTTTCTTCCCTTTTCAGCTTTGATGTTCTCTGATTTCCTGCTCGACCAATCCGATTCGGCCGTCACGGGTTGAATCACGAACTTGTGCTACGAGAGGCTTGGGAGTTCTGCCGCCGAGCTCCTTTCCACACAGAGGAGCTCCGATCCACGCCACCAAGCTCCTTCCAAGAGCCTTGGGTTCAAATCCATTGATGCCCACATTCCATTGATGCCCTTCTACCCACTCCTCAAAATCACCTTAAGTTTATCTCTCTCTCTCTCTCTTTTAATTTTGGGGTGTGGGTAATGTCTAGTTTTGTTTTTGTTTACATTTCAATGTTATTTGGGGGTTGTGGTTGGTGAGCTCATATTCAAATTTTGGCTCTTCTTCAACTGTTCTTCTTTACATTTTCAAGTCCTCTCTTTCTTTGTTTAAATTTGATTGTTACTTGGATCTATTTTTATTTAAATATGGATTTATTTTGTGTAATTTTGAAATATGATAATCTAATTTGACAACTTATTCTTGTATATAGAATTTTAAAGATACCACAATATAGAATTCTATAGATGCGTATACCTGTGACATTTATTTGATCTAACCACCAGTACTGGGAGCAAGAATCTGAAGCCATTTATTAGATCCAACCACCAGTCCTGGGAATCTAGGATGGACTTAAACATGTAGACTCGTTGCATTTTGAGTAGGTCAACTCAAAGACCGTCCAAAATTGATTAGAAGAATCCAAAATTGGGGTTCTGCGGTTTCCTCACTAGTTTTCTAACACATCTAGGTGAAAAAATAATAATAATAATAAATAAAAACCGACAGAGACGGCAGTTAACAAACGAAATTAATTTCACTAAATAGATGGCTAAATTCTGAGAGATGTACCAAAAGAATAGTAGCTAAGACACTGTCTCTAACTTTTGTCGAATATTTTATAAATCAACAAAAAAATTTGATGATTGAAGAGGAGTAAATGCAAAAATAATTTTTCGAATGGTAGAAGGTGTTCAAAATAATTTTAGTACACCATTTACTTTCAAACCAATATCGTCAATCTTGCTTATTCAGTTACACCCCTTTGCTAAATTGAGAGTCAAATGTGTCCATCTTTCTTGGGTTTCACATAATCTCAATCACTAGTAGAGAACCTTCCTCAAAAATTATTGAATAGGTTTTTTTTTTTTTTTTTTTTTTTTTAAGAAAAAATGAAATCACACCCGCATCCCTTGCAACTTATCTCATGTTGGCATTTTACATTCAATGGAAATAATACTAGTGAGGCATAACCACAGTGAACCGGGTCTATAATCTAATAATTACTGCTCACATTAAAATATGATTGCACTTCATCATATCAAGGAAAGATTTATTATCCAATTCTCTCTTCTCTCTTCAACATATCAAGGAAAGATTTACAATTGAACAAATGAGTAACATTCCATAGCTTTGACCTTAAAGTAAGTGCTTCAAAAGTCGGAAATTTTGGATTATCAAAATAATGTATGCCCCCTTGTATTTATACCTCTCCTCTATAATATAACACCAACAACACACCACCAGCTTATCTATCAGCTAGTTTGACAATGATGATACAAACCTGAAATAGCAGTTCTTTCAGTTTTAAATGGTTTTCAGCAGGCAAGACAGAGCATTGATAAACCTTATAAATAATAGGTCACTTCCTCTATCGTGGCAAGAAACATCTGATGTGAGTCATCATTTTCAACACCATTTGAGTTTAAGGATAGTGCAACAAACATTATAAAGAAATGACAGTCTCATCTTAGAAGTCCAGAATAGAGGATGGTGCAACACCTCAATCCACTGCCTTTGGCCTGAGAACAAATCAGAGGAACTTCGTTAATGAATATATTACAAAAGGAAGCATTTATATTAGCATTTATATTGAGTATGAGCTTTACTCTTTTGCTTCTTGAGGTAAATATCAAATGGTTAACATCTCAATTCATTTAACACCTTAATCTCCAGGAAATGAGATAAAAAATGAATTTGAGATAACATTTTTTTTTTTTTGAGAAACTAGACCAAGAGCTTGGAAATTTATTCAAAAGAAAATCAGTGAACATCTCTCAACACAAAAGGGGCAATGTTAGTAGGTTGGTCTTCCAATCAAATCTGGAGCCCTACACTAGAACTAGCTTTGTTTGCTAACGCATTAGCTACAGAATTACAAACACGACTAGTATGAATAAAATCAACAAATTAAAAAACAGCTGCTTGAACCCGAATATCATCAAGGATGTTCCCATAACTAGCAAGCTAGCCCGAATCAAGCAAAAGAGCCTCAATAACTGAAACATTATACATAACATTGAATTTGTTCCAGGAAAAAGAACTCTTTTATCATGTAGTCTATTCCCTATAACATTGGTTCCCTCATAAACGTCCCATATCCCTATTTCTCTTTTTAGGATCTCAGAAAGAAGCTATTTCTGTATCGCAACTAAACCTTGATATTTAGTTTTGTTAGTTTTTAGACCCCTTAAAACAATTGGATTAACCTAGGAATTTAGCCAAGTTGTTACTTAGTCAAATTAATTAAATTTAGGTTAACACAATTAAATAATCATATCAAGTATAGCAGCAGAAATATAAAGAACACAAAGATATGATCACCCAGGAAACCAAACCGGTAAAAACCTAGGGAGGATTTAACCTAGCTATCCTCAAGGTAAACTTGAATCCACTATCTTGAAAGAAATGAAGTTCATACAATAAGACTTACAAGCCCCCACGCTTGACTTCTTATTGCTACCCACCAGTAGAACTTACTGACACGACCACGTGCAAGCTCCAAATCCACGGACTCCTTCTTTCTTGGATTCTCCACCAAATACAAGCACACCCGCTTGTGTTTTCTTTAAGCTTCAATGGCAGCAACTGGAATGATCATCAAGGTGTAGAAAAATCTTCTCCTTGAAAACCCTAAGTTTATGTGAAGGAAACCTCCTCAAAGATCTCACAAGAGATTCACATAAACCGCAATATGAGCAACATAAAAACGTGGCTAGGGTTTCCCTTATATACCTAGGATAAATTAGAAACCTAAACCAATTAAAACACTTTAGGGCTGAGTTGGAAAAACTAATTAAAAAACGTCAGGTACGATTTTCGATTGATCGAGCCTAAGTTTCGATCGATCGAAATGTATTGAAACAGTTTTTTTAATCAGCTTAGTATTTCAATCCAACTTTACAACTAAGAACCAACTTTACAACTAAGAACCAACTTTAAGCACTTCTAAAACAACTTAAATACATTGTTTTGATCATGGTTTGCCAACAATACAAATTAGGATTCTAAATACATAAAACCTAAGTCTTTAGAACCTAACAAGTTTCTTCACTAACATTAGCAATAAAGCTGCTAGCTTCAAAGTCACCAGAAATTCTGCTATAAATTGCTCGTGCAAGAGTTGTTTTACCTATTCCACCAATCCCACAAATCCCAACAAAGTGAACACCACCCAACCCTTCAGGCAAATACGAATCCAACATTTCCTCCACACGGGAGTCTATTTCAACAAGGTGTTCAGAAATATTCACTGAGAATCTACGATTCAATTTACCATTCAATTCTTCAGATATCACTCCAACGATTTCTCGGATAACTTTTGCTTTAGGCCTACAAAGATAGCAGAACAATAATATTGACAAGGTAGAGCTAGCAACATTAATTTAGAACCTTCGCTTCGTTCAGTATCAAAAGGAAACTCAAAAGTGTATAATTATATATATGGCACAAACTATGCAAAGGTTGTTCAACCAAAGTCCAATTTGTGCTTGTAAACAATAAATAAATTTAGGATTAAAAAAAATATCATATATACCATCATTTGAAAAGAAAATTAATTAATTCTTACCTATTCCATAAATCCCATCCAATAATACCACCAACTTCCTTCAAAGTAGTTTTCCACATGTACACATCTTCTTTTTTGCTATCTTTGGAAGGCTCTTCATGTTTCTTAAAGGCTTCTGCATAAATCCCTTTTTGATTCCGCACATCACTTGGATCCACATAGTGGAAAACTGGCAGGACTACTAACCTTGTCCTTTTCATGCAAGCAACAATCTTTGCTAGTTCAGTCAAGCACCAACTCGAAGAAGCATAGTCTCTTGAGAAAATTACAACAGCAATCTTCGATTGTTCTATTGCTTTTATCAGCTTTGGATGAATACGTTTTCCTCGATTCATTTCATCGTCCCTAAAAGGGGATATGTCTTTTTGTTCCAAAGCAGCATATAGATGGCCTATAAATGTTGTGCGGGTGTCCTCCCCTCTGAAACTGACGAAGACATCGTATTTCCATTCACGGATAGAAGAAGCCATGAAGGAATTGGAGGTGCTTGAACTGTGAACGAGTGATTTAGGAAATTAAGTTGTGACTGAGAAAAGCTCAAAAAGCCCCTCTGAGAAATTGCCGTGGAGTCTAAACTGAGACCAATTGCCATGGGTCAAAGAATTTATATAGAGGGACCAACAAAAGTTTGCCTGCCGAAAGCAATTACATAATTTACATTTTATCTATTTCTTTTGCCCGAAATAAATTCAATGTTATGTATAATGTTTCAGATTCAATTTTGATTTATCTTTTAAAATGAAATATTTCCGTAGCTGAATCCCCTTCGACTATTACCTGAGTAAGACCTATCTCAATCGCAAACTGAACTGCCCGCTGACAAGCCAAGGCTTCCATCTCTACCATGGACTGCCCAAGATTAATAGGCACGGAAAGCGCCCCAATAGGCTCACCACAGTTGTCACGAACAATCACACCAAGCCCTGCTAAATTTGATGATCAGAACACTGCCGCGTCAAAGTTAACCTTGTAAATGTCAGGTGCAACACTTTTGTAGAACTAGAGGACGAGGGGGAGCCGACTCAATCTCCTGTGCTTCAAGAAATTCCTGTAGTATGTTGCCGGCGATGCTGCAAATGTGCGCCACAGCATGGGCAGTTCGACCAAAATGCAAGGCATTCCATCTATTCCAAACACACCACATAGCAAGGACAAAGATTTCAGCTCTATACTCATCATGGCCTTGCAGAAATCTGGACAACAACTCTCTAAAACTAACAGGCTGCACGAAATTGCTTGATGAAACCACTCCAAAGATGACTAGACACAAGCTATATCCTTATAGAGTCATAGAGCGTGAACAATATCCTCAGTATGTTCTTTGCACAGATCACAGACGTCAGACTCCGTGACATGACAACGATGCAGAACCATGGAGATAACAACTTAAAATAACAATAGTTGTCATATATATGTCATATTAACATGTGCACTACAACCATAAAATATTTATTTCTCTTATTTGTTCACTCATTTTTAATTTGGGTGGGAAAAGATATAAAAATATAAAATAAAAATAAATACTGTAATAAAAAAAAAAAAGTTGTTGTAAGTGCTTATGGTGTGACTACAAAATTCTTTTCTTGAAAGTAATAATATTACTAATAAGAGACCAAAAGAGTCAAATTTGCTAAAAAGAAAAGAAAAGTGGTGGGTCCTAGTTAGTTCAATTAGTAAATTCTCTGATGGTTGAATAAGAAACACCATAAATTAAAACTATCTTAAAAAAAAAAAAAAAAAAAGTATTATATGTTCAACCAATTTTAATTTAGGTTGAAGGCCCTCGTTTGACTCCACCTTTGCTTGCAAGTTCAATACTAGGTAATTCATATCAAGACAACATATGTAGAGATTATTCTTATTCCCTTTCATTAGTGTCACTCCTCGTAACTTTAATCAGAAGCCAAAATGGGAAGCAAAGGATGTAACGAACGATGAGAAAAATAGTATGAAGAAAGTGATGAGGAAGAATGAACCAATTGTTGAAACTAGATAAGCAAGCCAATTGAGGTTTCTTAACACTAGATAATTACCTGCCATGAATGCTATGGAGACCATTGTTAGAGCTAGTCCCAATATTGGCACACTAAACTGAAATGCAGCAATCACCAAATTAAGATCACCAAGCTGGGCCCAGATGAGGGCAACAACAACAATAATGGCACTATACATAGCCACAGCATTGCTAATAACGAAAACATGGAACATGTGCTTCTCTAGGAAAGTTGCCATGCTTCCAGTGTTGTTGTAGCCGCTTGGCATGGTGAAAGCAGCAGCAAAAGTAACAGTGACCACAAGAGAGTGTCAACCCTATCCTTGTATTTGTCTGTGCTTAGAATCTTCCCAAGCTCTAAACCTTGCAGGTTCTCGACCCTACTAATGCGTTGAGGGAGACCTTGTGGGGCACCGGCATATCTCAAGGCTAGCCATGTCAATCGTTGCATGGTAAACTAGAAACTTTTTGTCATGGGCATGCTGATTTTTCAAAAAGAAAAACCTCTCTCTTTAGTGCACATAATCATGCAGTTCATAACAGACTACCAATTCTACACACAGGCTTAGCAAAATATTAAGACAAGTAGAGATAAAAGAAAATTTGTAATCTCATGGTAGAATTGAAAAATGTTAATTAAACAAAAAGATACGATAATATATCTTAACTTGTATGGTATAAGAGCCAAAAAAAAAAAAAAAAAAGGTACTATGATATGTATTATCAAATGTATGATACAGTGGCGAAGCAGGATTTTAGTTTGGGGGGGGGAATTAAAAAAATAATAATAGAGAATCTAAAATTATTAATCGATATTAATAATAAAATTTGAAACAAAAATAATTGTCATACAAAATCTACTAAAATTTAAACAATTGTAAAACATTCCTGACGATCAATCATCAAAATAAGAGGTTAATCTATATATACATAAAGTTTAGACAATTAATTGGATTCCTCAAAATAAATTGAGAAAATAAATTTTAACTTTTCTTTTTGTGTCCTTCTAATTCTTTAAAATTTGGATTTATGATAAAACTCAAATTTTGAACTATGAAAATGCAAGAAATGAAGGAGAAATAAATAAGGGACATTTTACAACTTTAGTGTCATACAAAATATTTTATTATTATTTTGTGTAAAGTTTGAATTCCACTTGCTTAACCTAAAATGAAAGGAAAGAAATTTGGATAAGTAAAAAAAAAAAATTGAATATTGGTCAAAAGTGTAAATAGGTTTGGTGGCATTTATTTCGTGTAGGCTCATTGTTTAAAGTAGGATGAGTTTTTTGAGTAACACCACAAAATTTCACAATATTTTTACAATAAATTGAGCTGTTAGTACATTATTGGTCAAAATGAAAATAAAATATATTTATTCTGGGATCTATTTCAACTAAAAATAAGATTATTGAGAAAATATTGTGAAATTTTATTGTGTCTCTAGACTTTCTCAAATAGAAATATGTATTTTATTTATTTTTCATTTCATGTTAGGGGTACGGTTTGAGAGAAAATGTTTCTTTTTATATTCTAACTTTAGGAGTACAACTCAACTTTATAAATATATGAAGGACTTTTTGGGAGGAGTCAGGGGGGCCAGCTGCCCCCCCTCGACCCCCCTGGCTTCGCCCCTGGTATGATATATAGTGTATCATAAATTTATGATATAGGAAGAAGAAAAAACAAATCTATGTTTCGTTTAATTCTAGCGGTAGAATAATAATTATGATATGTAGTGTATGGAACAAAAAATTTGCTACTACGAAAGGGGTTTAAATTAATAGATAGAGGATTTTCAAATGTGTCAAGCTTTCTATATATGTTCACATGCCTCTCGAAAGGAGGGACTGTTCACAGTATAGTTCACTGCAATGTCAAGAGCTATTTTGCCTTCTTCATTCAATGATTTTAAATCAACTCTTTTGTCCCACGTCAAAGTGCTAACAACCTTAGGATGCCTTCCTTTGCTCGCCAAATGTAAAGGGGTGTTTCCATAATTTTCTTGCCTATTGACAAGCCCTTCAATTTCAAAATCACGCCTTTTTTGCATATAAGCTACCACTTTGGCTTTTCCACTAATAGCAGCTACATGCAAAATATTTTGACCCTTTTGATTGAACAACTCAATCATGTCTGAAAATTTATGGAGAAGCACTTCTATTACCTGAATATGACCTCTCCTAGTAAGTGTTTAATTCCATTAAGATATCCTATTGATGCTGCATAGCAAAGAGGAGTCATCCCTTTATTGTCTTTTGTTGTGATGAAATCATCTGGCAAGTTTTTTCAATACAGTATTTAGGACATTTGCTACACAAGCAATAACAATTGATGAAAAGAAGCTATTTCAATAGTATTATTGAAATGTAATAATACTCTTCAAAAAAAAAAAAATGTAATAATAAAATGGGTGGTAAAAATGGAGTTAAAATTAGTTGAAGTTACGTGATAATTCTTACACAATTTTATTCTAGCAAAAAATCATAATCCATAATTCAATTAAAGTTAAATTACTAATTTTGTTCTCAACTATTGGGTATAATAGTATAGTTAAATCTGACAATTAATGATTAAACTATTAATTATATCAATTCAATCCCTCAATTTTAACTCTAATTATTTACTCTACAAGTGTTAAAATTTTTTTTTTTTTTTTTAGAGAAAGAAAATCAAGTTAATTTAATCCTTACATTTCTTCTCCATTTACTTTATTAACATTTTTATTTTATTTAGTTAATACATTAGGAACCTATAATCAAGGGATGAATTTCATTGTATTGCACATATACCATTCAGATTCAAATGATTACTTGGCAAAGGTTATGTAGTTGAGTTGGCACTAGGAAAAAAAAGTTCAAGCTATAATTATCTCTAAGAAAAAATAAAAAGATTTAAATGGTTACTTAGTACATATATATTGAGACATACTGAGGAAAAGATAGGGAAATATGTCTGTTGAGACACCTTGAAATTGAAAATTGTTAGTGTTATATGATGATAAAGTGAAGAAATTACCCATGTTTTTGGTAATAAAGGCACCAAAAATGGCAGCGTAAACAATTGATTTGCCATTCACATCTGGCAAATGATTTGTAATTTTCATGAGCTTCACAAGTTCCACATCTCCTGTTGCTTATGCCATATAAAGGGGAGACTTACCTACCTTATTCAAATAATAGGACATGTTTGGATCTTTCAGAACAAAGAACTTGGCCATTTCATTGTACTTGGATTCCAAGGCCAAGTTACAACCCACAGCTTGGTATTTGTTAATTAAGGCCAGGTGAAGAGGAGTATTCTCCTCCTTATTTTTCTCCCTCAATGGTCCAGTAGAGTGATCTTGCAGCTGCTGGTAAGTCCATATGACCAAAAGTTTCACTATAGGCAGATGGCCAGCATTTACTGCTTCATGAAGAGGAAGGTTTCCGCTGGAGTTCTTTTCTGTGACAAATTTTTGGCACAGTTGGATCCTGAGGATTGCTTGTACAAACTCTTCATCATCTGAGCTTGCAGCAGCAAGATGAAGGATTGTATTCAATTCAGGGGTTTTGTCATCGTCTGAGCTTGGCAATGTAGGCAATCCATAGTAAAAGAAAGAAAAGAAAAAGGCACTTAATATTTCAATATAAAACAAATATTGAAATCAATAGAAAAGTAAAAACACCAAATAAGAGATACGATAAAGGGGAAGAATTAACAATTTCTTCTTCTTCTTTGGACATGGCTTCCCATTCAACACCATGAAATTCATAAACAAAATTAAAAAAAAAAAAAAATGGCTTTAATTAATAGTAAACATCAAATACCAAATCAAATTCACGTATAAACAAACAAATGTTTTCCAAGTTTCACATTGTAGCAAAGCAAAATGAAAAGAAGAAATCATAAAAACACTGCCAAAGAACAAAATGAATGAATGAATCATAATTTTCCAAATCAGAAGTTACCCAAAAAAAAAAAAAAAAAGTGAGCATAACTTACTGAGACTATGAAGGAGTGAACTGAGGCAAAGAGAGAAACATGGTTGTGAAGAATGGGTCACACCATTATTAGAACAACATTCAATCCTATGCTTATTTAATCCCAATGATTTCGTTAAGATTAAATCAATATTTTAGTGATTTCTGTAATCTAAAAAAGAAAACAAAAAACAAAACAAAAGCAAATATCTAAAATTGAGAAGACAAACATTTTGATAGAGAATCCCAAAACCCAAAACAAAAACGAATCAATTCTAAACCTATCCAACAAAAAAACACAATTAAGAGTAACCATTCATACCCAAATTCGAAAACTGCATTGTAGGTTTTTTTTTTTTTTTTTCCTCTTCTCTATCAATTGTCGTCAATCTTAATCAACTATCATCTTTGATTAGTTTCCAACTTCTCTCGCTCTGTACCATGCCATTGAGAAGAAAAGCATCCACAACATGCAAGTAGCATCAAACTACGGGCTCTACTACGGATCATTAAACTGTTCCACAATTGCATCCCCAAACCCTACCCATAAGTTGTTCTCCCTCTCTGCCTCTCTCTCAAAACCCCAAAACCCTAACCCTTGAGAACTCTTTTTGTTGTGGCTCTAAACTGTCTTGGTGGCCGAAATCTAAGTGGGCAAGTTTGCACTCTATTACAGAGAAGAAACAGAACAAAGCGCAAAGCAGATCGGCGAGGAAGGTTTAAGAAATATTAGCGTAACATTAAATTCTATACTTATCTGATTTTGTTAAGATTAGAAATGGAAGTACAAAACTAAACCCGAAATTTCATGGAGAAACTATAAAACGGTGCAACTAAGAGAATATTGTAAAATTGAGAAAAAAAAAAATCATGGCGAGCCCAAAAACCCAAAACAAAAATGAATTAAAGCCAAAATCAAATCTAAACCTATACAAAAATAAAATTAAAAAAAAAAAAAAACTCAATAAAAAGTAACATTGCATACCTAAATCTAAAATTAAAAAAATAAATAAAGAGAGAGAGAGAGAGGAAAAATGTACCAGTGCCGATGATCTGATGGTGGCAAATTTTTCGTTCTCTATGTGCTTGCAATTCTGCAGTTTCAGTTGTCTAAGTCTAGCAAGGGAACGGACGGTGGTCTATTTCTATCACTGTATCGCAAGTTTTTATTTTTTTTTATAGTATTGTAGGCCATTTAATTGTATTTTAACTAGTTATTTTTCTTTTTATACTAAGAGAGTGAGAGACTATCAAACAGTGTGTTAACGTTATGAAACAATATAATTTTTTGCTTTTCAATTGGGAACGTGGTAGAATTTTAGATGGACATTTTTCCGGTATGGCAGCACCTCCTTAATTGTAGGAAAAAGCTTCTGCTATTATATATAGTATATATATATATATATATATATATATATATATATATATATCATATACTATATATAATTTTACCTGTATATGCATGAGACACATTGAAGGTGAAAAGAAAAGGAAGTATGTGTATTGACAAACTTGAAATTGATAATTACATGTTTTCCTCTTTGTACAGCAACAGTAAATGTTCACACCCAGATAACTTAATCATGGGAAATTATTGTGTACTCCCGGAGTACCATAAATGCATACTCCCTCCTTTCACATGAATGGCGGGTCCCACTAATTAAATTCATGGTGGGACCCATCATTCATGTGAGAGGAGGGAGTATGCATTTATGGTACTCCGGGAGTACCTAATAATTTTCCCTTAATCAATGTTTACTTGTATGAGATATATTGAAAGGGAAAAGAAAAAAGAAGTAAGTGTATTGACTATTGAGACACCTGAAATTGAAAATCACCTTTTTTTTTCTTGCAGTAAAAGAACCATAAATGGTAGTATGAACAACTGATTTTCCATATGGCAAGTTGGAAATTGTCATGAGATAATAAATGGTAGCGTGAACAATTGATTTGCTATATGGCAGGCGATTTGTAGTTATCATTAGCTTCACGAGTTTCTCATCTCCTCCTTCTGCCGCCAAATAGGGAGGAGACTCACGTTCCTTATTTGGACAATAGGACACTTTTGGACATTTCTCAACCAAGAACTTGGCCACCTTATTGTACTTGGCCTTCAAAGCCGAATTACTACCCACTTGGAATTTTTTTTTTATCAAGGCTAGGTGCAAACACTACAAAACACGCAAGTTATAGCCACGTTTTTAGTAAACGCGGCTTAAAGTATTCACCAATAATTGCGTGTTTAAAACGCAGCAATAGAATACATCTATAGCCGCATATATAGGTGTTTGTAGATGCGTATTTTGGTTAAGACCTATTGCCGCGTTTGGAAAACATGGCTATAGGATCAACCAAATCAAAATTTTTTTTTTTAAATTGACCTATGGCCGCATTTATAAATGCGGCTTTAGCTTACCTATAGCCGCTTTATCTAAACATGGCTATAAATTTAGTGTATAGCCGCTTTTAGAAGCCGTAGCTATAGGCAAATCTGAAGCCACGTTTTAAAACGCGGCTATAGCTTCGCCTATGGCTGTGGTTTAAAAACGTAGCTTTAGGCAAACTATAAATAAGACCACAAAAAGCTACTCAGTCTTCCCCAAATCGTCTCACTCTCCAATCGCAGATCCGATCTGTCACTCTCAATCTCTCTCAGTCACCACATTCTCCGCTCTCCTTGAACTTGATTTTCTTCCCTTTTCAGCTTTGATTTCCTCTGATTTCCTGCTCGACCAATCCGATTCGGCCGTCACGGGTTGAATCACGAACTTGCGCTACGAGAGGCTCGGGAGTTCCGCCGCCGAGCTCCTTTCCACACGGAGGAGCTCCGATCCACGCCACCGAGCTCCTTCCGAGAGCCTTGGGTTCAAATCCATTGATGCCCTTCTACCCACTCCTCAAAATCATCGTAAGTTTCTCTCTCTCTCTCTCTCTCTCTCTCTCTCTCTCTTAATTTTGGGGTGTGGTTAATGTCTAGTTTAGTTTTTGTTTACATTTCAATGTTATTTGGGGGTTGTGGTTGGTGAGCTCACTTTCGAATTTTGGCTTCTTCTTCAACTGTTCTTCTTTACATTTTCAAGTCCTCTCTTTCTTTGTTTAAATTTGATTGTTACTTGGATCTATTTTTATTTAAATATGGATTTATTTTGTGTAATTTTGAAATATGATAATCTAATTTGTCAGCTTATTCTTGTATATAGAATTTTAAAGATACCACAATATAGAATTCTATAGATGCGTATACCTGTGACATTTATTTACAAATTTTTGGTCTAATAATTTCACATTCTTATTTATATGTTAGTCTCACTTATGTAGGTTGAAATATAATATCTAAGCCTGTCACCATGTTCATTCATCCTACCCTGATTCTGTGAACAAGAGCTTTGAAACTAAAATTTCTGGTTGATGTCCAGCTTTTTAGCTAATAAAATTTCTAAGAAAGAATATATTATAAGCCTGTAATCACACTAGGGTTCCTGGGAGTCAGTAGTTAGGATTTTGCATTTCACACCCTAGGGGTGACACTTCAGGGTTTAGACATTCACTTGAAGTAACAGTAATTGGATTCTGACCCTTGTTCATATTTTGGCAAGAAGACTAAGACTAAGAGACCCAATAAACTTGGGGGACGAGCACGTATACTTGGACCTAATATGAGATTAAAAACAAATGTCACATTGGACAAGGGCCATAAATGATAAAGCCCTATTGAACCACAATATAGGTCCAACGTAGTATTCCACCAATGTACGGTATACCTTTGCCTAACAACTTCAAAATTTAAAACTAATTGCGTTGCAGCTCCAACATATATCATCATTCCTGCAGCCAACTGTAAGACCAGAAAGATCTCCCCAATTAATGCATTTGATGTCATCCTGTTCATGGGCTCCTGCACAAAAAATAAAACAATGAAAACAAATTCTCTTGCATCAAATTTGCTGTATTTAATGGCAATTGAATCCCCCTAAGAGGCATGTGTTAGGTAGGCAATTAGATTGTAAAATACAAAACAGATTTAAGAACAATTAAGTCCTAAACAAGAAGTTGACCATGGCCTAAAAGGGTAACACTTAAGTACAATCCCTAGGGTGCAGTACTTTAGGTTTCCTAATTAAATTCAAACACATAGTTTTATTGAATTAATTGTCCTTAGAAAATATTACATTGTTTGTGCGTCATTGGTCAATGCAACCATGCATTTGAATTTAATTAGAGAGCCTAATGTAGTGTACCTTAATTTTGCCCAGCTTAAAATACATCATTGATTTACCTCTAGAATGAGAGTCAAATGTGTTAGACTACATAAGTTTGTAATCTTTTCTTTTCCTGCATCAGCCTGACCCCCCTAAAAGGTCATTTCATTTAATTTTTTCCCCTAATAGACAACAATAAGGCTATGCAATGAACTTTTAATAACCTCTCTTTGTCCTGCTTGGCTATTTGAAAAGGAAGGCTTAGACCAAGAGAGTGGATTTTATTTTTTTTAGCGTTTGTTAGTAAACTTTGGAGTTTGAGCAATTGAATGCCTTTTGTTTTTTGGTTTTTCCTTTTCCATTTTAGCTCTTGGTTCATTCCTCTGTTTTTAGATAGTTCAGTTAGGACCCATATTTTAAGTGGGAGATGGTTTACAAGTCTTTTGAGATTGAATTGTCACTAACGACAAAGTTTTTTTTTTTTGCATGAACATCTTTGTTACATTAAGGGTTTCAAGTACACATACTATAAAAAAATTCTTGCTTTTAGGTACCTGGTTCTTCTTTAATTGTTACCTATTTTTTTGGCCTGTTTTCTCATCCAAGGTATCATAAATACAAAGTTTCATTTCAGTTTCTGTGATATGCATGTTAATGATTAGTTCCCTTTTTCTATGTTGATTATGAAATAGTGTCATATTAGTTATGTTTCTTTGTGGACATGGATGGAATTCCCATTATGTTAATAGTCAACCAAGAAAAAATCCCTTTGTTGTGCCAGCTTTCACAAATTATTGATTATTTACTCGTTTTCACTTTGTGGTTGTGATTGCTTTAAAATTGTCATTTCAGGTGTGAGAGAAAAAATCAGTCTTCAGTATCAGTCAAATTGTATTACCTTCGTAACAGAATTGCAAGACTTGGATTTTGGTAAAGCTATGCTTGGGTCTAAGAAACTAACTTTTTTGGCTTGTGATTTTGAACGTGCCTAATTAATTTGCCCTTGTATTTTATTTTATAGGATACAAGGGAGGGAGTACTTGCTTCCTGTAGGCATTGTTCTAAAGGTGGGGTTTGTTGCATGCAATTTCTTTCAGATATCCTTGGGTCTTTTGCATTTTGTGGAATGATTCTATTATATGAATAATGCTTTCCAGTTATTAAGTAATGTGATTTTTGCTGAAGCAGATGCATGTTCTTCATATCAACTACCCTTCTCAAGGTGATTCAACCAGTCACTAAGTTCAGCAAAGTTGATGCAAAAGAAGTTCTTTTCATTTTTTCATTTAAGATTTCAAGCCCAAGCTCATTAGGCTAATATTAGTACACTAATCCTGTTTGTAAAATATGAACTTCCTACCTTTTGTATGGAGACCAACATATTCTTTTTATAAATTGACACTGTCCACATGAGGTCTACTCCGTTAGTATACCTAAAATCCACTGTAACTTGCACTTGCATATGACGTTTTTTGAGAAAAGTGATACTTTTTTGACCTGTAATTTGGAAAAATGACACTTTGGATTCTTTTGTGTGTGTGTTTAAATTATAAGTTGTAGTTTCAAATATAATGACATATTTTAGGAGATACTAATTGAGCATTAGGTGAGCGAAGTGCCACATTTGAACCATGGGATTAGGGGTTTGGCTTGTTTTGTGGTGACCAATTACAACCTTTCCTATAAATGGATGGGGTGGAGGGGAATTTTAATTTTATAATCCAACCTGCATTCAAGGTGAGGGGTAGGTTTTGGCCTCCATGCCTTTTATGGATATGATTGTAAGTATAAATAAGTGTGATATCTATACATGTGTACATAACTATTTCTTAGGGTAAAAAATTTCCAAGGGGCAAGGACTTCTATTTCCAAGTGTTAACATCAAGCTTGGGCTAGCACATGGGCGAGAGAGAGAGAGAGAGAGGAGCATGCCCCTGGTCTACATTTCATCTCTTTGTCTAGACTACATTAATTGTTACTCTGCCTACCAAGGCGCGCATAGATATGCATAATGCAATATTGATTATATAAGAGAATCTCATCCTGATTATGTTTTTGTTTTTTCCTTATCCTCATTCTATATATTTCCAATCTACTTTATTAGTATTTTCCTTTTTGTCTGTTTAATGTCACTTTGTTAATTTGCTGACTTTTGGGACCCCTTTACATCATTTGATATTTTCTTTGCTGCTTGAGTGTATGGCATTTTTCATTGGATTCCAATATAAATTTGCAGTCACCATCATGACATTTCAAGAGGGTATCATTTGCATGAATCATCAATAACCATCATATTGCAATCCACACTTAACAAACCAACCTGTTTAGTAAGCATTATATTTGGGTTATTTTGGATGAGAATTTAATTTGAGAAATATGTATTTTTACTTAATTTGTGATGGACCTTAATGGTTATAAGGAATCATTTGTTGTATAAATCAAAACGTCAAGGAGGTGGGGTGTCATTTATAAAAATAAGTGGGGTTTTGACATGGGTCATAAAAGGAATGAGAATTGATACCCTACATTACCACTATTATTCTCTTTTACTTATAAAACATATGGTATTATTTGTGAGCTATAGCCAGGTTAATTCTGTCTTGCAGTTACTGAGGACTTTTCTTGCCCATTCTGCTTGGTAAAATGTGCTAGCTTTAAGGTTACACTTTTTTCTGATTTATTTTCCTTTATATTTATAGTTCTTGTCATATTAAATGAACAGATAGTATGTTCTCACAATGATGCTTATAAATTTTTAACCTTTTTCTATAGGGTCTAAGATATCACTTGTCTTCATCACATGATCTCTTCAACTTTGAGTTTTGGGTTGGTAATCTTCAAAAATCTTGTGTGATTCTGATATTAATCTTTGGCGAAGCATAACTACTAAAGCATGGGTGTATTATATAGGTGACTGAAGAGTTTTACAACAATAAACATATGCGGAATTGATCTGAGGCTGGTTCAGCCATCAAACCTGGCACATGTTCTACCAACCACCATGTGTCTTTTAACATAGAACCACACTCCCCCTTCAACTATTTTTTTTTTTTTTTTTTTTTTGATAAGTACTCCCCCTTCAACTATTTAAGGGCTGAAAAGGTAAAAATGCCTTTAAATTTTGTTTTAAGCATGCTTCTCTAAGAGATTGGTGCCTGCTCTTAATTCTTAATTTATAATAACACTTTGAAATTTCATAAGCAGCTTAAAAAATGTATGCATGTGATAGTTAAAAATCTATCGTAAATTCTGTAGATTGAATTGGGAAGCCTGAGATTATTACCATGAAAGCTAAGACATGTAGCTTTATTTGAATCAAAGTTTCATTGCATGTGATTTAATATTAAGATCATAATTATTTTTATATTATGATCTTAAATCTGTCAGGACAGATTTGAGTTTACTAAATTACGTGAGTTTTAATAAATTCTGTAGAAGTTATTTTGAGCTGAAATTTTCAGAATACGTTTTACACATGTAAGATTATATCCTTGTAAAATTTCAAGTTAGTTTGATAATTCTTAAGTGGGTCAAATTCAGTTTATAAGAGGGCTGATCTGCAGACAATCAGCTAAAATTTAACCTTCAAATATTAGAACTTTATGGAATTTATCCTTGAATTAGGTTTATTGGATTGAGTTGTATTTTGGTATGACCATTTCTTGGCATGTATTTTACTTGGTTGAATTTTACTATTGATTTTCAACAGTAATCAGTCTGCCTCGAGGAGATTTTCCTGACTTTTGGCCTCTGATGCCTTTTGAATTATTAGAAATTAGAATCATAGAACTTGTTTTAGTCATGCCTCAAGGTGTTTTCTATGAGGCATATGGCTTTGGTAAAGTGACAAGAGTAGCTCAAAAGGGCTAATTGCACTTTTCTTGAAACTTGTATAACTTCCTAATTGGCTAGTTGGTCAGTCTGTGTATATTGTGTTTATGGCTCCTTTTAGTTCATTTTGCTACTTTTCTTCCCCCCTCCCTGGGAATGTTGTTATGGTGAAAGAAACAATTCATTTGCAGTGAGGTTAATTAGATCAGAAAGAGTGCAGACGCTATGTCAGTTTTATTTTCAATAATTTAAGATACATTGGGTGCATCACACTAATTATTGCTTAATTGTTGCAATCATCTTTTACCCTAAGGATTCTTGTTGTTGTTTTATTACATAGCAAAGTTTTTATTCAGATGTTCTTTTAACCTTAAATTAAGCATTCTTCACCTGGAATTCAGCTATGTAATTAATAGTGTAGAAATAAGATCAATTAGTAAGGTAAAAAATTGAGTTTCTCAATGAACTTATCAACTGTTTTGGGAGGTATGAACTTATCAACTGTTTTGGAAGGTATCTTGTGTTCTCCTAAGATTATGAACTGAACATCTGATGGGTTCAGTTCTTGAAAGCTTTGCTCTGTTATAATTTGCAGAACAATGGAGCTCAAGATGATTGTTTTAAGATCTTTGTTTTGTCTGGATGGCTGTAACACCTATGTACTTGAGATCAAGTTTTTTCCGATTTTCTAGACTCTTTGTAGTATGTCATAATTCTGCATACTGCTCTTTGTAGTATGTCATAATTCTGCAGTTACAGTATGCAGCTTGTGAACTGGAGGTGCATTTCTTCATTTGAATGAAATTTCTTATTTACCTATCAAACAAAAAAAAGTTGGAATCTCATTCCTTTTTGAACTTTGTGTGTGTGCACGCTCCCATTTTTATTCTCATTCTCATTTATTTTATTTTGTTTGTTAGTGCTACATTCTGCAACTCTTCGTCTGAAGAGCTGTAGCTAGAATTATCATCTAGTTCTAGACTTCTAGTGTTCTTCTATGGAGCTTTGTTGCTTTGCAATGCTGTTTCTTACTGCTACTTTGCACCAATATTACTACCTACAATTTCTCATTGTTGGTGAAATCGCTGTGTTCGGCTTAAACAAGTAAAGTGATGAAATAAATATTTTAGACAATTGCTCCACTATGAGGTTTTATAAACAACTGTTAAGATTCTCTCTTTTTCTCTTTTGGAATTAGTTTAAAATCTACTCATATTAACACTCTGTGTTAGCTATTTGAACATGTTGATTTTGTTGCCTGATGGTAGCTAGAAGAAGTGTCATAGCTTGATTATTTTAGCACTATTTACAAAAGTTACTTATAATTTTTTCTTCATTACCATCATCATAGCTGTTTCTTTGGATGGTTATAATGATTAAGAGGATTCTGGGCATATAACTTGACATCCGTCCTTGGGCAATTTTGTAGTTCTAAATTTCTAATGCATTTGCTTATATATCAATTGTTTCGAAGTTGAGGTATTTGGGCAAAGGAGCTGTTTGTTCTAATTATCCCATTGTTTGCATCTATCTACATTTCATGTGAAAATTTTTTCCTCAAATTATATTTTCAGCAAAGTACTTGAACCCTTCTTAGGTCCTGAAATTCATCATCATCATTATTATTATTATTATGAAGACCACATTAGACCCTCAATCCATGGTTGAACCATCCCCCAAAGGTCATACTCTCCTTCTTCAAGCCTCAACAACAAATAATAGACTGTGTACCCCGACAGATACAATGGAAAGATATAACCCTTCCTGAAAGATGCAACTTGAGGCCATTGCCCCCACACCAAAAATAGAAAACATTGAACCAGACTTTATAGCCCAGAATACAGATGGTATAGTTATTATTTCCTTTAATAATAATGACAGACACACTAATAGCCTCATAAGACCCAGTAGTTCTACAGGCAAAAAGACCCCTATGATGTTTACCCCTAGAAGCTCCTTCTCCTCTAGGACACCTTTCTCTGATTCCAAACCTTTACCTCCCCAGAATCTTCCTCCAGTTATACACCTTCCACCTATAAACACCAATAGAACCCCAGTAAAGACAAAACCAGCCTATTATCTAGCAGAAACCACACAACCAGCCCTTAATGTTCATCAAGCCCTTTATGAGCCCCAACCTCAACCTGATTCTCCTACCCATACAGACATGTTTGGATTTACCAAACAAGATAGACAAATTAATGTCTTATCTAAAGAATTTGTTTTAGATAAAGAATTACTAAAATATGACTACTTAAAACACGAAAATAGTGATAGGAAAACCCAATTTTTTGAAGAATATAATGAACAAGAAATGAATAATTTAAGAACCAAGTATTATGAAATGATGACAGATTTACAAACACACTTTAGTTTCTTTGACTTTTTGGACTATCATAACAAAAAGATAAGTGTAATAGAAAAAATATGGTCATGGACAAAGACAGAAAATCTTAATAATGTGTATCAGACTTATCCATCCTTTGAATCAACCATATTGAATCAAAATGGTGGAGTCCAAGTGTTGGCTATTCCTATCAAAAGACCTAGTCTAAGTAATGATAATAAGAACCTAGATAGTATAATTCAACAGAATAATTACACCAATACCTATCTAAAAACAATTGGTCAAAAGCTACAAGACATAGAAGACAGAATAACACCTCCTTCCACTTCCATAAAAAAGGAAAATGCGTCCAATACTCCTTTGTTTATCCCTCATGAAATACCTCCTCACCTTAGAGCACCTATGATAGAGAAAACTGATACTTTACTTAATGAAATAAATAAAAAGCTAGACTTAATGAAACTAGAATCATTAAAGGACATGGAGCCATTAAAAAACAAGAATATTATAATGTTAAATACAATAGGACGAATTGACTCTTTAGAGGATGAAGAATCAGAAGACAATCAATTGACAAATTTGACAGACTTATCAGACATAGATAATTTAGAATCACAATTTACATATAAATTACAAATTAATAAATTAACTTTAGCATCTTCATCGCAAGATCGCAAAAAAGGAAGAATTGAAGAATTATACCCTAAAAAGATTGGTATCCTAAACCTACTTCCCTTGATTTACAATTTGACGAAAGACATACTTATGTCAATTCATCTTACTCGCCAGATTTAATTTATAAATGGAATATTGATGGAATGTCAGAATATGAAATAATAAACCTTTTACATGAAATGACTTTGCTCACTAATGTTTATAAGAATCATGGAAAATAGGACCATCAGAGAGCTCATTTAATTATCACTGGTTTTATTGGCCAATTGAAAGGCTGGTGGGATCATTATTTAAATAATGATGACAGAAATGAAATATTAACAGCTATTAAAAGAGAAATAGATGGAAGTGTTATAATAACAGACAGACAACCTTCACAAGATGAAGTTAATACTTTAATTTTTACCATAACTAAACATTTTGTTAGAGATCCTAATCAATATAAGGAAAAAGCTTCAGATGTTTTAATTAATTTAAGATGTCCACAACTTTCAGAATTTAGATAGTATAAAGATGTTTTTATTTCAAAAGTTTTAAGTAGGAATGATTGCCAGCAATCCTACTAGAAAGAAAAATTCATTGTTGGCTTACCTTATTTCTTTGCTTAGAAAGTTAGACTTGATATAGCCAATAATGAGGGAACCATAGACTATCCTAGCTTAACATATGGAGACATAATATCTTCAATTAACAAAATAGGTCTATGGCTATATAATGATTTAAGGCTAAAAAATCAAATAGAAAAATAAAAAAGGTATGCTAAAAAGAGCTAGGAACTTTTTGTGAGCAATATGGTTTTGATCCATTAATTACTCCCTCTAGGAAAAGGAGAAAAGAAAAGAAAGGTTATAGAAATGATAGATACAACAAACAATAATAGAAGATATTATAAAGGTAGGTCTAAAGACAAGAAAGAAGAATCCAAAAGAAAGAAACATGATAGACGTAGGGAAAGTGACATTACTTGCTTCAAATTGGGAAAAAGGGACATATTAGTAAATATTGTAATTTTCAAAAGAAGATAAATAAACTTGATATATCAGAAAAATTAAAGGATAAATTCATGAGTATAATAGAATTGACAAATAATGATGAAACAGATAATGAAATTCACCAGATAGATAATTGTAACATCACCTCATCATCATCTACAAATGTTTCTTCACATGATGAAAAGGTTAAATTATGTGATTGTAATAATCTTGATAATTGTTATTGTAAAAGAAAATTAAAAATAAGTGTCTTAACAAAACAAGAAGACATAATAATGGATTTGATAGACAGACTTTCAGATCTACAGTCTAAGAAATATTATTTATTCAAATTAAAAGAATTTTTAACTCAAACTGACAGATTTGAAATAGATCTAAAATATTATAAGTCAACTTATAATTTTATAGAAATTACTGATAGATTTAAACCCAATAAACCTATAACTGTGACAGATCTACAAACAGATATTAATAACCTAAAAAATGAAATGAAAGAATTAAAATCAGAAAATTTCATCTTAAAGGCATGGTTGAACAGATAACTGCACAAGTAATTAGCATAAAAGATAGAATTAAATATTGTAATGAACCTTTGATAGACTTCTTGTCACGCCCCAAACCCCAAAGGGTCCAAAGCATGAAAAAGACGTCTTAAAGTACCTGTAGATTTTTATTCTTTTTCCTTTTTGACAATCCATTCCACAAAAATCATATCAATTACTAATATCAAGGATTATCATAATAAATCCATTAAATATACTCTCAAAGTAAGTTAGAGCTCTAAGCATTAATTACAATGACCAACGGCCACAAAATAATAGAGGTCTGAATAAATAATTACATATCATCAACTTGTACCATCAGTGGAAATAACGTCATAACCACTATAATACACAAAAGAATGGGTCGAGCCTATTCTAAGATGTACAAACATTTAATATCTCCATTACAAAAATTCAGCCTCCATCAGTAGTTAGTCTAACTACTATTAGCCACTAAAAAGCTGTCTCAAAAGATTGTTGCCTACTCTGAAAAGTTTATAAAATAATGGGATGAGACAGAGCCCAATAAGTAGCATATTTAATGGGGGTGGGGGAAATGCAAGTTTCATTTTCAATAATAATAATATGACAAGAATGATCTAATAATGAAACACAAAGTTTCTCAAAGTAAATATCTTGAAACTATATACTATAATCTGTGAGCATCAATAATATAATTTCCAAAGCCATAATATCTAACATAAGATAAATTATCACAAATATATCACACTACCACATAGACCGGTCAGGAACTCCACCCATTCACAACTGGCATGATATTGTCCTCTTTGGTATGCAGACTCTTGGCCCCATGGACAGCAGCCTCACCCATACCCTCAAGGTTTTTCTCTCTCCCCATGGGCAGCAGAGAGAGCGCATCAAATAGGACCTCTCTTGCATGTGGTCTCTTGGCCCCATGGGCAGCAACCTCACCTATACACAATCAAGGAACCTCTTCCCCCCATGGACAGCAGGAAAGAACGCGTCATCCAAAGTAAAAGGGCACTGACCTGGATTTGATTCCGTTGTCACAAAGACTACAGAAACCAAATCGGGTGATCACTAGGAAATCACACATAGCATGGTCTCAAAACCCCATAAAGCTCACAGTTATATGTTTCCTTTCAAATACATAGTTTATAACCAAATAGTTTCAGAAAAACCTTAAATAATCTAACTTCCACAAAGTTTGTAATGTTTTTCAACTTCATTCTTGTCAAAGATTTTCTAACAATTTCCCACATAACAAGACAAGATAAGCATCCTTAAATTTTCTAATATACCATAACATCCAAGATTTTCTTATCAAAGATTAAATAAAATATGCTTATTTTTCTATATCAACAATTCATGCATTTCCCCAAATGCAATACAAAATATGATGTACTTTTCATATATAATAGGGTCACAACACAATACTTTTAAGAAAACATATATCCATATATAATTTTCCAAAATGTGTTTGACCCAAAAACAACATTTATAAAGCATGGTTATTTTCCAAAAATCCCATTAAAAAGCTACTTACCTCGCAACTGCAAAATCCTAATTCTCCAAGCTCCAATGAGATTAGCTAGAATCTAAACAATATCAAGTAAACCTGTCACAATAAGTATAGAGCTTGAAATTGCATCTAGCCACAATTTAGGAATTGCCAAATAATCACTTAATTAGGCAAGCCTAGTATTTAACCTCATCAACAATAATATATTCCACTTCCATAGTTTCTCAACAAATTGATTCACAAGGCATAAACTCCAATTTATAAAGTTAACCCATTTAATATCATCTCCTACATTATGACTAGCTTTCATAAAATTTACACTACATCATTAAGAGACCCATGAAAGCAAAATCAATATATCCTCCAAGACAAGAAATTTAGAACTTCCACTAACTCCAAATAAACCCAATGGCAATGGAAAAATTAAATTTACCAACCATCACCTGTTATAACTTAAAACCCCTAAATTTTCCACCATAAATAAACATTAGGTTGTCATCATTTGCACAAACCATATACCCACTCATCAAATAATTCCACCAACATAAAACCCATACATACAAATAATAAATATCACTTCCAATGCTCATAAATCATATGGGTATCATTATTAAGGCTTAGATAAACAATAACCTCAAGCAAAAGTGTAAAACCCACCAAAAAGATGAGAAATTTTTACCTCAAAAAAAAGATGTGATGGTGTTTATGGGTTCCCAAGAATTTTCCGGTGATCTTGCCGGAAAAATGATGGTGGAAATGTTGATTTGGAGTGGGTACCGTGGGAGAGGATGAGTGAATATGAGAGAAATGTTTGGGTTGTGCTGAGAGGAAATGAAAAAGAAAGAAAACAATTGAAGTGAGCCGGCCAAAGAGTAAAGAGATAAGTGAATGAGTGGTGGGTAGTGGGATTAGGTGGGGCTTGTCACGTGGGAACCCAAATATGATCCTGACTTCTTTTTTTTTTTTTTTTTTTTAATATAATGCTGACTGGGACGTTACACTTCTCTTTTCTTGACAGACATAATTATACTGGTGAAAGTTCTCACAAAGATGATTATGAGAATTCTTCATGAATAACCATATACAATAATGAAATTAATTTCAAAACACCTTTCTTCTTAATAGATAAGTTGTCTTCTAAAGTTATACTAGGAAATCCTTTTTTGGCTTTGCTTTACCCTTTTTTCATGATAGACAATGGAATATGTACTAATATTTTGGAAACAGAAGTATTCTTTAAGTTCCTCCTACCCCTAATCCCCAAGGATATATGCTTGCTAAAAGAAATTTTCATCTCAAAGGACATAAGCACTTATAAGATTGAGCCAATAATAGATGATGAGATTCCTACAAATTTAATGGTAGAAAATACTATTCTACCTAGTAGTAGTAGCACTTAAGTATATACATATTATCTTCAATAATTAAAAAAACAAAATCCAAAGTCTTTATGATACCTAAAATTTTATTGTTTTTCCTACCTTTGTTGACTATTAATTCTAGTCTTTCTTCTTTTGTTTTTAGCTTCCTACATATCCTTCCATTATATTGTCTTTCAAACATTTCTTTTGCCATGTCTTTATCATTCTTTATATCAAGTTCTTTGCCTTGTACTATAAGATCGTGAGTTTTATTTCCTTCTTGTCCTTTATCAAATAATACTTGCTCAAACCTAATTGTCGCTTACATAATGGCTTGCTGCTAAGGTGTACTTGTAATATATTAATTAATTAATTTTAAAATTAATGGTCAATTGCCTGGCAAGCAAGATAGCCATTCTAAGGCTAAAATCTTAGACCGAATTTTTCCAAAATAGAAATCTTTAATAAAGATTTCAGTTAAAGCATGAAGGCATCTTAATAGAGACAATATCCCTTCAGAATACAAGGTTAGCAATGACAATATATTCAAGTGGTGATTAGAAAGGTTTAACAAACATAATGACAGAATAACTACTATAGCTACCATTAGACAAAATAACAGACAACTACAGAATGGATAGATAACTGCGACAGATCACTATTCACTTGCGCCAAATCACTATTCATCAGATCCAGGACAGTCTAGACAGATACAGATAGATGTTCCCAAGTCACTACTATTCACTAGCATGCATAAAAAGAGTGCATAAAAGAGTTCAGATAAAGACATAAAAGATTTTTAAAAGTTACTACTATTCACTAGCATGCATACTCGGACAGATTCCCAGACAGGCTGCTGCTCATAAATAAAAAAACTTTTATTGTTCAAGATTCTATTGACAGAATAACTGGAGCTAACTTAACTAACTCAGGTTACTTTTGAAGACTTACCATTGATTACTTCATCTATAAATAGATAGACTTTGAAGACAGAAGACAGGTCCAAATTCCAGGTCTAGTATTAACTTCCATTTTCAAGCTTAGGTTCAAGATAGCTCTCTCTCCCTCAGAAAAGACTTTTGTAATCATTTCTCTTCTAATCTTGTAACCTTGTAACACTTCCCTTCTTGACAGATATAATCTTGTAACCCTTTACAAACTTTACTTTGTAATCTTGTAACTCTTTAGACAGTGTTTATTTTCAAAACTTGTATCAAAGACAGAAGTTTTCAGTTTTAATCAAAGATAGAAGTTTAGTTCAAGTAAGATTTTACTAGTTTCTGTTTTCATATTCCATACTCTGTTTTAACTTATTTTGAATATATCCATTTTGCTATTTTCTTCTTTATCAACTATTTTATCATTGTTTATGCTTCCATATTACTGCTGTGCTGACACTTAAGATTTAATGATTCACTCCTTGGAATGATGGAAACAAGTTTACACAAGGGACCAGTATACTTTAACTGTTATCCTAATTTTGCTTTAAGCCTATCTGACAGAAATATTATGGATGCTTTAACTTTGAATATAAAGATGAATGGTTATTATATGAAAGAAGGCTCAGAACCTTTAGCTATTATTTATAGGATTTATTATAAACTTATGAAGACCACATTAGACCCTCAATCCATGGTTGAACCATCCCCCAAAGGTCATACTTTCCTTCTTCAAGCCTCAACAACAAATAGTAGACTTCGTGTACCCCGACAGATACAATGGAAAGATATAACCCTTCCTAAAAGATGGCAACTTGAGGCCATTGCCCCCACACCAAAAATAGAAAACATTGAACTAGACTTTATAGCCCAGAATACAAATGGTACAGTTATTATTTCCTTTAATAATAATGACAAACACACTAATAGCCTCATAAGACCCAGTAGTTCTACGAGCAAAAAGACCCCTATGATGTTTACCCCTAGAAGCTCCTTCTCCTCTAGGACACCTTTCTCTAATTCATGTCCTTTACCTCCCCAGAATCTTCCTCCAGTTATACACCTTCCACCTATAAACACCAATAGAACCCCAGTAAAGACAGAACCAGCCTATTATCCAACAGAAACCACACAACCAACCCCTAATGTTCATCAAGCCCTTTATGAGCCCCAACCTCAACCTGATTCTCCTACCCACACAGACATATTAGGATTGCTGATCAATTAACAGACCCCATATTGAATCATAAAATAAAAATATTCAGACAACAGATTGAGACAGAAATTTTTTCCAATTTCCCTACTGCTTTTGGCACAGGCATCGACACATAGTACAGTTACCTTATGAAAAAGATTTTAATAAAAGACAGATACCTACTAAAGCTAGACCAATACAAATGAATAATGAATTATTAGAAGACTGTAAGAAAGAAATTGAAGATCTTTTAACTAAAGGGTTAATAAAAAAAAAAAGCAAGTCTCCTTGGAGCTATGTTGGTTTTTATGTTAATAAACAGGCAGAATTGGAATGAGGAGTTCCAAGATTAGTTATAAATTATAAAACTTTAAATAAAGCATTATAGTGGATAAGATATCCAATTCCCAATAAGAAAGATCTACTTGACAGACTTCATGAAGCAACCATATTTTCCAAATTTGATATGAAAAGTGGATTTTGGCAGATATAGATAGATGAGAAAGACAAATACAAAGCTGCTTTTACAGTTCTTTTTGGTCATTATGAATGGAATGTCATGCCTTTTGGTTTAAAAAATGCACCTAGTGAATTTCAAAATATAATGAATGAGATATTTACACCTTTCACATTTTTTCCATTGTTTATATATATGATGTCTTAATTTTTTCCAAAACAATCGATGACCATTGGAAACATTTAGATATATTTGTCAGAGTAATCAAACAAAATGGATTAGTTCTCTCAGCCTCTAAAATGAGTTTATTTCAAGACAAAATCCGATTTTTAGGTCATAATATTTATAAGGGAACCTTAAGCCCTATTGATAGAGCTATTCAATTTGTAGATGAATTCCCAGATGAGATAAAAGATAAAAATCAATTACAAAGATTTATTGGCAGCCTAAATTATGTTTCAGACTATTTTCAAGGATTAAGAAAAATATGCAAACCCTTATATAAAAGGTCAGAAAAGAATCCTCTGCCTTAGACTGACAGACATACTATGATAATCAGACAAATTAAAAAATATGTTAAGCAACTTCCTTGTATTGTTATTCCTTCTCCTGATACTTTCAAAATTGTTAAGACAAATGCTTCTGACATAGGTTATGGTGGGATTCTAAAATAGGTAGCAAAAAATGATGCTAAAGAACAGATTGTTAGATTCCATTATGGCTCTTGGTCAGCTACCCGGCAAAATTATAGCACTATTACGAAAGAAATTTTATCTATCATATTATGTGTTTCAAAATTCCAAAATGATCTCTTTAACCAAAATTTTTTAATTCCAATTGATTGTAAAAGTGCTAAAGAAGTTTTACAAAAAGATGTTCAAAATCTTGTTTCCAAACAGAGTTTTGCTAGATGGCAGGCTATTCTAAGTGTTTTTGACTTTGATATTGAATATATTAAAGGAGAAACTAATTCAACTCCTGATTTTCTAACTCGTGAATTTCTACAGGGAAGATGAGTTTCCCTGCAGATAAGAGCAAATCCCTAAACCCAGAACCAGACTACTGCTCCCCCGATTCCTCCCCCTAGTAGATTTCTCCCTTGTCCCTCTTTCACTTCACCTACTTTCTCTTCGAACAGACCTCAAGAAAGAGCTCCATTAACTTGTAGTCCAAACCCTTTCCAACCACTCTCCCTAAGCCCCACTCCTACATCCAAATAGTCTTATGCCTTGCCTTCAACTTCCTCAACTCCTCCCCTAAAGAAACCATTTAACATAGTTGCATCTTCTTTTCCCCCTTTAGCCTCTCCCTCCAACCAACCAAAGTATAGATCTACCTCTTAAGAAGCCCAAACCCTAAAAGAAGATCACAACATTGAACTCCCAAAAGATTCTTGGAATTTTATTTTATGAATTGAACTACAATACCAGCACATAACAGACACCCTCTCTCTAGTCAAACAGCTTATACCCCCAGGATGGGAACATCCTAAGACAGAAACATTTAAGACCCAAACATTTTATGAGCATATTTTAGTCAATATAGACTCGATATTGGTAACACATATGCCTTGTTCCCAAGAACCAAACAGAGTTGGTTACTATAAAGTCGTCATAAAACAGATTCTTACCCCCTCTCAGTGGAAAGCACAACCCTGTATCACCAGGAACTTTTCCGTGCCTTTTGAGCCTCAATTTTATAATTATTATGACTATATGGAAGTTTGGGATAGGTTCCTTTCATTCCAAAATAATATTTACAGGCATACTTGGTTTTTTCGATTTGATATGTATAGAAAGAAAGACATGAGGATTCCAAGATGGTTCATTGACTGGTGGAATTCTTATGGTCCTGAAGCTATGATTCTCCCTCCTGATCTCTCAAAAGCTTATGAGACTTTCAAGAAAGAACCAAACATACCGCATCTTAGGGATTTCCCACATCTTTTGCAGTTCTTTTATAGGTTTCCAAATCTCCCATGGATCATTAGATAGGAATACAAGATAGAAAAGCATCCCCAGTATCCATTTCCAAAGCTCACTAGAAAGTTTAAATTAAAATGGTGGAATAAGTTTAATTTTGATCATATTTGCCAAGAATTAGAGAAAAAGATCTCTTCCTCCCAGATAGATAGTTCTAATTTCTTTTTAGAAAAGAGTCAAGTTCAGTGCCAACTTGTCTTCGTCTTAGACAGAAAGTAGCTTAAAAAGCGACTGCTTGAAGTTGCATCACAGATATCAGATGATGAAGATGACACCATAATGGAATCCTCCTCTCCAAACTACAAGACTCACCTAGAAGCATTTCAAGATTCTCAAGACCCTTATGACATATGACAGATAAGACAAAATGACAGAACGATAGACCCTTTATGGCTGATAACTATTCACAAGCATGCGGGAGAAAAAGATCCAGAAAGATATTTTGATAGAATATTATTTACACGCGCATCTCGACAGATTCCCAAATAGATTCATTAGAAGTCACTATTCACTAGCATGCAAACTAACAAATTCCTAGACAGACTGCTATTCTTGAATAGTAAAACCTTTACTGTTCATTTTCACAATATTCTACCGATAGATTAACTTGAGTTCACTTTACTTAACTCAGGTTACTTTTAAAGACTTACTATGGTTCATTTCATCTATACAAGGACAGACTCTAAAGACAGAAGACAGATCCAAATTCTAGGTCTAGAATTAAGGTTCCAAATTCTCTAAGGTCCAATCCTAAGATAGCTCTCTCTCTCCCAGAAAGACTTTTGTAATCCTTTCTCTTTTGTAATCTTGTAAACCTTCCCTTCCAGACAGATATAATCTTATAACCCTTTATAGACTTTACTTTGTAATCTTGTAACTCTTCAGACAATGTTTATTTTCAAAGCTTGTATCAAAGATAGAAGTTTTCGGTTTTAATCAAAGACAAAAGTTTTATTCAAGTAAGATTTTACTAGTTTCTATTTTCATATTCCATACTCTGTTTTAACTTATTTTGAATATATCTATTTTGCTATTTTCTTCTTTATCATCTATTTTATCATTGTTTATGCTTCCATATTACTGCTATGCTCTCTCCTGGGTAGTTTATGTTTTTATTTTTATTTTTATTTTTCATCATAGGACCTTAATTGAGAAAATTGTTGATGGTGTTATGGATTGAATCAATCATATCATCCCGAACTCTGTGAGCGATATAAACTTTCAGTTTGTGCTAGTATTTTATTTTTATAGGTTATAAAACCTCCTTAATAATTCTTGTCTGTGTTTGTGTGTTACTCTTTTAAGCATGCTCTCTCTCTCTCTCTCATGGTAAAATGGTGCTGCACATAGTACTATTGGGTTGTCCAAGGTGATTTAGTTGTGTCTAGGCCTATGTTTTTCTGTCAAAAAGCTTTTCTTTTTATTTTGGTCAGTCGTTATATGACATGTTAGTGTTAAAGGGTGCACGTATGTTGAAATATTACACAGTGCTGTCCTACTTCTATTGTTGTCAAGGTTGGTTTGTTTCTCTTTAATCTGACACTAACATGCTTGCCTTATTGTACTTTGCAAGAGGATATAACCACCTCTGTGTCAGATTCTGATGTGGTGTTTATGGACAGCACTTCTGCACTTATGTATGCAGTTATCGTTTAAGTTGCGTACTTTTAGTTTGATATACAGAATAGTAGGATCAGTCATATTCATAGATGATGCCACTCACGTCTGGAAAGGGGTTACGCCTCCAATGGTGCAACCCCTAGTCCAACTTGATGGCATCTAAAGCTTTCTCTGATTTCTCTTGTTTCTTCGTCCCTGTTGTAATTCAATTTCAAATGAATGACCAGTTTCTTATCAAAAAAAGAAAACAAAAAGAAGTCATATTCATATATTTGCTCTAATTTATCCAGGACTATTATTATCTTCAAGTAATTGCCTGATAAATAGTGAAGATTGAGTTTGGGTTTGGCTTGTGTGACCCCATCTTGAACCTTAATATGGGCTTCTAAGAACAAACAAGCTGAGCCTAAGTGTAGGTGTGTTAGGCTTGTTGGGCCGGTGAACAAACAGGCTTGTCCTCGATGTTTCATATGCAAATGAAGGCATAAAGATCTTGGTAGAGTGCTCTAGGAGAAATATATGTATTAGGCAGTAAAGCTTTTATTTTTATTTATTTTTCCGATATTAGGATTACATCAATTACTACTCTCTCTCTCTCTCACATATGTATTAATATTAATTCGTTTACTTTGGGTCAGTTTTCAATATTTATCACAACTAGTGCCAGCGATTTTAATCGCTTCCATGAAGTGACTGGATAAAAAGAGATAGCCACTAGTTTTACAGAAAATATATCTAGCATGCATGAGATAATAGTCATGATAATTGATATAAAGTTGATCTTTTGAGATCACCATGCTTAGATATGATAGCTATATCGACATCTAGATGTAAGTATGGGATATAATCATATAATTTATATTGATTTGATTGCCAAAAGTGCAAAGAGCCTTCACCTATACTCTCAGGCATTGAAAATTTACAACACTGGTCGGTCCAATTATACATGTATTTTTTTTTTTTTAAGTTATAATATTGTATAAAAGTTGGCAAATTTTTTTTAAAAAAAATGTACTACGTTCACAATTCCAGATATGGTTCATTTTATTCATATAAGATTGAGTGTGATGGTTCAAAATTATGTAAATTGTACATTACATCATAAACTATAACAAAAATCATAGTAAAGCAAACCTGTTTGACCCACATATACACACACATGAATTTTGGTTTGTGGTCTTTAAACGTGTGCATAACATATGAATTTGTTGTGATTAAATGCAAGGTTGTTCTTGTTACGGTTGTCCTCTATTTGGAAAAACAAAAAGAAGGGTAAAAGAGCGAAAACTATGTCCAAATTCAACAGCCAGCCCACGTTTTGGTATGTATGAAGTTAGAATAATGTGTCATTAAAATTGGCTTCTAAAGTTACTATTACTACACTTATACAAGTGTGCCTAATTAATTTATGTTTTTTTTTTTTTTTTCTCTATTTTAGAAGAGAGAATTATTTCAAGATTTAGCTCCATTGTTGTGGAATTCTTTTCGTACTATTGCTGCACTGTTACATGTATGCTCTTTATATGGAAAATTCAGGGATACAATTGATTGCATTATTTAATAGTTGTTTGATTGCTATAACCCATTGATAATTTGCGTACCACTGCCATAGTGCCTTTGCAACGAATGAATTAGAGTAGATGCAAGGGCAATGCCACAGTGTTTTGATTAGTTCTTAGCTTCAGTTTGTGTCCCTCCCCGCCCCCCCCCCCCCCCCCCCCCCCAAAAAAAAAACCAGCTTCAATTTGTTTCTTCCATCTCTTGGTCATTATTTTTCAATAGTTTCATTTTTAAATTGGCATTTAGCTCATGAAGCATGTTGACCAAAGCCTAAACACAATTCGGTGACAAACAACAAAATTCAACTAAAAACAAATTCACTAACCATGATTAGGGTTTGGTTGGGAGAATTTTTTTTAAATTTGGAATATTTTGCTATTATTATTAACGAATGTCTATGTTCAGGATTATGAACACAAAATATCTTATAAAACTAAAGAAGTAGTTGTTATGGAATGAATGAAGTGTCGTAAAAAGTTTGCCGTTGGCCTCCCTTTTCTTCTTGTAGAAAGTCTAATCATTGCTGTTTTCTAATTAGAACTTACAGGACCTACTTATGTGCGACTAGCACAAGCTCATGATCATTTTTTCTATATTTTCTTCTAATATCTAAAATTTGTTGGGCCCCACTTAAGTGGGACCACACTAGGTAATGGCCTTTTTGCTATCTGCTAATCAAATATATGAAATGTACACAACATTGAGTTCTATCTCTTTACATATGATTTGCTTGGTCCAATGGCCCCTCCATGGCAATGTAACCAACCATATTTTTCTCCACTAGTGGTACACAATCGTAGTGATCTTTCAACTGCTCGTTAGACAACTAGACTAAAAGTTCCACTATTTGCATATTCCCAGCACTTGCAGCTACATGAAGAGGAAGGTCGCCAATGGAGTTCTTTTCCGTGACAAATTTTTGGCACAGTTGGATCTCCAGGGTCGCTTGTACAAATTGATGATCATCGTCTGAGCTTGCAGCAGTAAGATGAAGGATTGTATTTAATTCAGGGGTTTTGTCGGAGAGAGAAAGTTGCTCCGTATCTTGAGCTATAATTTTGATGAAATCAATATCCTTACCCTTTACAGCCTTATCTAAATTAGGATCCATGCTTGACTTTTGGGGAACTCTCTTTGAGATACTGGGCTCTCTTTCCTCAGCATCCCTCAAAAGAGGGGCTTCTATCTTCATCTTCGCATCACCTGAATTAGTACTAGGTTTAGGAGATGGCGCTACAAGAAACATTTCATTAATTCTTTTTTTCTTTTTTTCTTTTTGTAGATTTAGATTTTTTTTTTTTTCTAAACAAAAAATTTAGAAAGTAATTTTTTTTTTGGGTATGTTTTTTATTTTTTTAATTAAAATTAAAATTTCTGATTTATCTTTTCTTAGTTTTATATTAATTTAGATGTGGCAATAAAAAAAATATCAAAAAATATTTTTTAATAGCCGCATCAGTTCTATGTCAATAAACATAACATTTCGTCTCTTTTCTATTCTTAGATAATAGAATAATAGCAAAATAAAAATAGAGACCAAAATAAAAATTGGCAAAAAAATATAAAAACTAAAAAGTGTATTTTCACCTATTTTTTAGTAAAGGCTAAGTGCAGAGGAGTACTCCCCTCTTTATTTTTGCTCGTTAGTAGTCTAGAAGCCACGTTGACTTTGGAGTTTTGTGCCTGGTGAGACGAATTGAGCAAATGATGAACTATGTACAGATGCTAGCATTTGCATCTACATGAAGAGGAAGGTCGCCACTGGAGTTCGTTGCCGTAAAAAGTTGTAGCTGGCACTGTTGTTTCGAGAGGATCGCTTCTACAATCTGATCATGGCCTAAGCTTGCTGCAACATGAAGAAGTGTGTTTGAGTCGAAGAATCTTTCAAGGAGAAGAGAACATTCTGTATCTCGCAATCTTGTTAGGATGAAATCACAGTCCCAATCTTTTACAGCCTTGTAACTTTCAGGATCTTCCTGCATTGCACCATCCCCTTGCTTGTTTATAGATTGCAAAACAATTGATGTTTGAATGCTTTTTTTTTTCTTCTTTTTTTTGCTTTGAATGCTAATGCCCTGCTAAAGCTGCTTAAATAGCGGGCTCCAGTGCTCTTCTTAAGTCATTGTTCTCATTGCCCCCAAAGCCATGGCTAATTAAAGTCTACGACCCAATAAATCTAGTGACCCCGAAAAGATCACTTTTTTTTTTGGTGTCAAAGGCAGAGAGGAAGGTTAGGGAGAACGGAGACAGGAATAGCTAACAACATGGAGCCATCCGATTGGATCGTTAGAGATTGCTTGGAGATAAGGACTAAAGTTGTTACGATTTACAAAGCGATAATAATAACCATTGATTTTGTTTTGCTAGGGATGATGTCATGGAGGCGTATAATGTTATTTAATGGTCTTGTGACGATTTAATAATCATATAGAAACCTAGTGCACAACCATAAATAATTTCATAGTGGAATAAATTATGGTCAATGATGAATTTAGGCTTTATTCAGCCAAAAAAAAAAAAAAATGATGAATTTAGGCTTTTCATGAGATGAAAAGTAGCCCATGGTCCATTGGAACTAGTGTTTTTATTTTATTTTCACCCCACTATAAGCCATAATATTTAAAAGCCCATGTAGGATGATCAAATAGTTAATCCAAGTATCAAAGGGATTAGTTTTAGTTGAGAATAATTATCCCTCTTTTTCTTTGACATACTTGGTTGGAACGGGGGAAAATCATATTTTTCCAAGTACTCCTAGGAGCTCATGCCTAGGGTGAAGCAAATAGAGAATACATCCAAACTAAATATAGGACTCTATAAAAAATTAAACAATCAATGACTAAAATTAAATGAGAGATAAGAGTAAATAGTGTTTGGGTTGCAATGGGTTTTCCTAGTAGGACTTTTGTGTGGTTATCATCATTTCTTAGACAGCTCAAGTGGGTTATTTAAAGCTCCACCAAAACTCCTAATTTTCAATTTTGTTCCTACAAATTATGATAAATATTTTCAAAATTCATTATGTTCTTACAAATTAAAACATAAACTTTAAGATATTTTAAACTTTCTTATCCATCTCACTGCCTCTACTCACAACTTTATATTTCAACTGTATGTTTGACTAAGTCAAACCCTACATTGTCAATTATGGCCAGACTTACCATCTCCATTATTTATAATTATCTTATTTAATTCTTTAATTCTCAAGTATCCATCTTAAATTTCAACCATGTTTCTAGTTAAATACCAAAGAAAATTAAAGAGACACTTTTTTTTTTCTTTTCTTTTTTCTCCTCACAAAAAAACCAATGGCTTCAAATCTATCCACAACTCACGCTGAAGAAGAAAACGACCAAGTATTGGGAGCAAAAATCTGTAGTCTCTTATTAGATCTAACCACCAGTACTGGGAGCGAGAATCTGAAGCCATTTATTAGATCCAACCACCAATCCTGGGAATCTGGGATGGACTTAAACGTGTAGACTCGTTGCATTTTGAGTAGGTCGGCTCAAGGACCATCCAAAATTGATTAGAAGAATCCAAAATTGGGGTTATGCGGTTTCCTCACTGGTTTTCTAACACATCTAGGTGAAAAAATAATAATAATAATAAATAAAAACCGATAGAGACAGCAGTTAACAAACGATATTAATTTCACTAAATAGATGGCTAAATTCTGAGAGATGTACCAAAAGAATAGTAGCTAAGACACTGTCTCTAACTTTTGTCGAATATTTTATAAATCAACAAAAAAATTTGATGATTGAAGAGGAGTAATGGAAAAAATAATTTTTCGAATGGTAGAAGGTGTTCAAAATAATTTTAGTACACCATTTACTTTCAAACCAATATCGTCAATCTTGCTTATACAGTTATACCCCTTTGCTAAATTGAGAGTCAAATGTGTCCATCTTTCTTGGATTTCGCAGAATCTCAATCACTAGTAGAGAACCTTCCTCAAAAATTATTGAATAGGTTTTTTTTTTAAGAAAAAAAGAAATCACACCCGCATCCCTTGCAACTTATCTCATGTTGGCATTTTACGTTCAGTGGAAATAATACTAGTGAGGCATAACCACTGTGAACTGGGTCTATAATCTAATAATTACTGCCCACATTAAAATATGATTGCACTTCATCATATCAAGGAAAGATTTATTATCCAATTCTCTCTTCTCTCTTCAACATATCAAGGAAAGATTTACAATTGAACAAATGAGTAACATTCCATAGCTTTGACCTTAAAGTAACTGCTTCAAAAGTTGGAAATTTTGGACCAGGGACGGACCTACCCCAGAGCAGAGGGGGACCATTGCCCCCCCCTCTCCCTCTTCCCTTTCCCCCAAAATTTAAAAAAAAAAAAAAAAATAGTATAAAAAAAATTAAGATTTGCCCTTAAATATATATATATATATATATATTTTCTCTCCTCCTCTAAAATATTTAGATATTGACCTACAAGAAAATAAATAAATAAAATTCATGCCCCTTTAACTACAAAAACGAAATAAAAAAATAAATATTGACTAAAAAAAATTCGCGCACAAAATAAGAAACACTTATTTTGTATGTTATACTTTGTTGATGTGTTTTATAATATGAAATGTTTAAGAAATACTTATTTTGTATGTAGTTTTTTGTTGAATATGAAATAGATGTTAGTTTTTATTTTCATAACAGGTATGAATCCTGGTTCCATCCCTGTTTTGGATTATCAAAGTAATGTATGCCCCATTGTATTTGTACCTCTCCTCTGTAATATAACACCAACAACACACCACCAGCTTATCTATCAGCTAGTTTGACAATGACGATACAAACCTGAAATAGCAGTTCTTTCAGTCTTAAATGGTTTTCAGCAGGCAAGACAGAGCATTGATAAACATTATAAATAATAGGTCACTTCCTCTGTCGTGGCAAGAAAAATCTGATGCGAGTCATCATCTTCAACACCATTTGAGTTTGAGGATTGTGCAACAAACATTATAAAGAAATGACAGTCTCATCTTAAAAGTCCAGAATAGAGGATGGTGCAACACCTCGATCCACTGCCGTTGGCCTAGAACAAATCAGAGGAACTTCGTCAATGAATATATTACAAAAGGAAGCATTTGTATTAGCATTTATATTGAGTATGAGCTTTACTATTTTGCTTCTTGAGGTAAATATCAAATGGTCAACATCTCAATTCATTTAACACCTTAATCTCCAGGAAATGAGATAAAAAATGAATTTGAGATAACATTTTTTTTTTTTTTTTTTTTGAGAAACCAGACCAAGAGCCTGGAAATTTATTCAAAAGAAAATCAGTGAACATCTCTCAACACAAAAAGGGAAACGTTAGCAGGTAGGTCTTCCAACCAAACCTGGAGCCCTACGCTAGAACTAGCTTTCTTTGCTAACGCATCAGCTACAGAATTACAAACACGACTAGTATGACTAAAATCAACAAACTGAAAAACAGCTGCTTGAACCGAATATCATCAAGGATGTTCCCATAACTAGCAAGCTGGCCCGAACCAAGCAAAAGAGCCTCAATAACGACGGCTGAATCCCCTTCGACTATTACCCGCTGACAAGCCAAGGCTACCATCTCTGCCACGGACTGCCCAAGATTAATAGGCATGGAAAGCGCCCCAATAGGCTCACCACAGTTGTCACGAACAATCACACCAAGCCCTGCTAAATTTGATGATCGAAACACTGCCGCGTCAAAGTTAACCTTGTAAATGTCAGGTGCCGGAGGACACCACTTTTGCAGAACCAGAGGACGAGGGGGAACCGACTCAATCTCCTGTGCTTCAAGAAATTCCTGTAGTATGTTGCCGGCGATGCTGCAAATGCGCGCCACAGGATGGGCAGTTCGACCAAAATGCAAGGCATTCCATCTATTCCAAACACACCACGCATCAAGGACAAAGACTTCAGCTCTATACTCATCGTGGCCTTGCAGAAATCTGGACAACAACTCTCTGAAACTAACAGGCTGCACGGGAACTGCTTGATGAAACCACTTCAAAGATGAGCAGACACAAGCTATATCCTTACACAGCCATAGAGCGTGAACAGTATCCTCAATATGTTCTTTGCACAGATCACAGACGTCAGACTCCGTGACATGACGACGATGCAGAACCATGGAGGTAACAACTTAAAATAACAAGAGTTGTCATATATATATATATATTTGCCTGGAAAGTAAAATAAAAAGAGTCCTATTAACATGTGTACTTTAACCATAAAATATTTAGTTCTCTTATTTGTTCACCCATTTTTAATTTGGGTGGGAAAAGATATAAAAAAAAAAAAAAATAAATAAATAAATAAAAGTTGTTGTAAGTGCTTATGGTGTGGCTACAAAATTCTTTTCCTGAAAGTAATAATATTACTAATAAGAGACCAAAAGAGTCAAATTTGCTAAAAAGAAAAGAAAAGAGATGGGTCTTAGTTAGCTCAACTAGTAAAATCTCTGATGATTTTATAAGAGATCTGAGATTCAATCTCTGCTTATACTAAAAAACTGATTGGTGTTTTGGTCTGATAATAAAGAGCAATCATCAGGAGTAAACACCATAAGTTAAAACTATCTAAAATAAATAAATAAATAAAATGCGTGCTAACTTCTTATCAAAAAAAAAAAAAAAAACTATTATATGTTCACCCAATTTTAATTTGGATGGGAATAGAGTCAAATTTGTCTCAAAATAAATGAAAAGGGTCAAAATGTCAAATTATTCCACCATATTCGAAAGGAAGGAAATAAGTTAGCTCATGAATTAGCTAGAAGAGTAGTTTTATTTGCAAATACTGATGTATGGGTAGAAAATCTATCTTCTGATTTTGATGTTGTATTCTGATATGATTTTCATTAAAGAAATTTTCATACCGTTTTCTAAAGAAAAAAAAATGCGAGCTAACTAAGATCACACATTAAAAAAAACTATTATAGATTCACCCAATTTTAATTCCGGTGGGAACAAAAGAAAGATGAATCAATTGGTAATGATTAATAATGGAAAAATAAAATAACTTTCTTTATTTATTTTTTAATCCAAAACAATCTTGATGTTGAACATTTGGATTCAACTTTTTTATTTTTTTTCCTATTGCGAATTCAAAGGTTACAACATCCAGATTCCCCTCTCTCACTTTTTCTCTCTCTCTCTCCAGTCAAATGTTGACCATGCCAATTCACATTGAGGGGAAAAAAAAAAAAAATACGAATCCTGATATTCAACGTCCGTTTTGATTTGGAGGAAAATTCGCTTTTGGAGTAAAAAATTAGATTCTAAATGTTCAAAGTCCAGATTGGTCGCATCTATAAATTGTTGCCTCCAAACCCTAAAAGCTTAATTTATTCTGAAATTAATAATAATTTACCAACTGTCCATACAAAAGGTTGTTAAGCGCTTACAATGTTTTTATACCACAAAGGACATTCTTATGAATTTGGGCCATTATAAAAATCAGTCATTTAAAATCTATAATGCTTTTATCTTAAAGAGGCGTTTGGTTTACCGTGATATTACATCATGTTGTAATATTACGTTATTATAATCTTATATTAATGTAATCTTAATACAGAAATACAATATTACATTGTTTAAGAAGTTAATGAAATTAAGGTGATACGATATATTTTGTAATTTTAGATTATAATAATATTAAAAAAAAGAAAGTATATCAAAAAACATAATGTCACATTATCGTAATGTGTATTACATTAAAAACACATCACAGCCAACCAAATGTACAAATAATATTACCTTATGTTGCAAAAACTTTTGCTTCCTTGACAACTAACGGTTCAGCTTAAAAATGCTCGTTGGTTTCTTTTTCTCTCCAAGAGGAAAAATATGTATTGAGATAATTGGTGAGGTGGCAGCTTGTTAAAAAAGATTTTTTTTTTTTTTTAAAAAGAAAAAAAAAGGGGGTCACGTTAAAGAGGTAACACAAGAGGCACGTGGAATCCAATTGAGAGTCAAAATTTTCCAAGTTTCTTGCATAAATTTTTCAATCATTAGTAGACAACCTTCGCCCGAAATTTAAAAAATAAAGGAAGAAAAATACTATAGCTGGATTCCTTCCAATTTATGCTAAATTATTCCATCCTAATATTGCACGTTGGCATTATAAGAAATAATAGTGAGATATTATCATTAGGTGATATTACATGCATATGATATATGATAGATTTTTTCCATGGCCACAGTAAACACGATCAACTATTTACTATAATAATTAGTGCCCATTAATATTTAAGTACACCATCCTATTTTTATTTTTTATTTTTTTATTTTATGGGTAAGAATTCTTTGTTTCTTTTTCCCTTTGCCATATAGGTTGGGCTGGCTCAGACCAAAGATGATCAAGTCCAGACTATGGTGGGCTTTGAAGAAACAACTTGCGGACTGTTTTCTGCAAAACTATGAAGATTATTCTCATATTCTTTATATATCTTAGAGGAGGGTTGTGTACTATTTTCGTACTTTTATGTTAGTTAGTAATTTGTTTAGCAGTACCGATATTATTTGTGTAAGCTTGTCTGCAGATTTGTATTCCAAAGTGGTGTAATATAAGTGAAAATTTTAGCTTAATCATGACATAACTGTTGGGCCAAATATTTAATTTATATATAAGTATAATAGTTATTACATATTGCAATTTTAAAGTCATTATTTATTTAATATTGATTTACTCCAATTATATTAGTGGCATAGTAACAATAAAATAATATAAACATCACAATAAAATAATATAACTACTACAATAAAATAATTCATCTCACTACAATAAAATAATATATTCACTACACACAATTATCACGGCCACACACTCCACCTGCAACAACCTTCATGTAACAACCACAGCCCACGGCAACAACCTTCATGTGACCACCACCAACACATGACACAGCCACAACATAGCCCACAAACCCAGCAATCCAAAACCCATGAACCCAGAATTCCTGCCGCCGCCGATCATGGCGTCGTTTTACTGTCGCCTTGATCGAGCATAGAGCTTCAATGGGTCCGTGGAGCGCTTGAGTTCGATGAAGGCGAGATGGGTCAGCAACTGGGCGATGACAATGAAGATCGATGATGAAGATCCAAAATGATGAAGATCAGTGATGGCGAAGTAGAGAGTAGACGAGGGAGAGAAAAAAAAAATGAGAAGAAAAGAGGAAGAAAGAAGAGAAGCCGGAGAGAGAGAGAGAAAAGAAAGAAAAAGGAAAAAATATTTTTTTAATAGAAGAGGAGAGAGAAATTTAATAAAATAATATTTTTTTCTTTTAGATGTTATGAACAGTGAACATCTATTTATAGATGTGCACTGTAGCAATTGAGCTAAATTTTTTAGATTTAGCTCCACTGCTGCAGCAAGGTTTTTGTGTTTGTGGAGCTAAATTTTAGCATTATAGCATTATAGCTACACTGCTACAAATGCTCTTACAAGTACTGTCATGCGTCTTGTTGGAAACTAAGTTAGTATAATTGGATATTACTTTCTCTCTCTCTCTTCCTTTCTTTTTTTTTTTCTTCGAGAAGAATGCCATTAAGGCCTATTATTCATTAACTTGAAAATCAGACAAATAACAATTATAAAAATCAGAAGTATCAAGATCTTTTTCTCCTTTGACGGATAATTCTTTCTAAATGTCTTTATTCAAGAGTTTCTCCATAATTTGCAACAAAGAATTAGGAACTGATTAAATAAATACAAGGACTAAGATTACAAAAAATAAGAACCACCTACCTAAGCATATACTTTTAAATTTTCTATCTGCCAAATAACATGAGATAAAGTTTAATTTGTTGAAGGCCCTCGTTTGACTCCACCTTTGCTTGCAAGTTCAATACTAGGTAATTCATATCAAGACAACATACGTAGAGATTATTCTTCTTCCCTTTCATCAGTGTCACTCCTCGTAACTTTAATCAAAAGCCAAAATGGGAAGCAGAGGATGTAACGAACGATGGGAAAAATAGTATGAAGAGAGTGATGAGGAAGAATGAACCAATGGTTGAAACTAGATAAGCAAGCCAATATTGGCACACTAAACTTACTTGCAGCAATCACCAAATTAAGATCACCTAGCTGGGCCCAGATGAGGGCAACAACAACAATAATGGCACTATACATAGCCATGGCATTGCTAATAACGAAAACATGGAACATGTGCTTCTCTAGGAAAGTTGTCATGCTTCCAGTGTTGTTGTAGCGCCTGGCATGGTGAAAGCAGCAGCAAAAGTAACAGTGACCACAAGAGAGTGTCAACCCTATCCTTGTATTTGTCTGTGCTTAGAATCTTCCCAAGCTCTAAACCTTGCAGGTTGTTGACCCTGCTAATGCGTTGAGGGAGACCTTGTGGGGCACCGGCATATCTCAAGGCTAGCCATGTCAATCGCTGCATGGTAAACCAGAAACTTTTTGTCATGGACATGCTGATTTTTCAAAAAGAAAAACCTCTCTCTTTAGTGCACATAATCATGCAGTTCATAACAGACTACCAATTCTACACACAGGCTTAGCAAAATATTAAGACAAGTAGAGATAAAAGAAAATTTGTAATCTCATGGTAGAATTGCAAAATGTTAATTAAACAAAAAGATATGATAATATATCTGAAATTTTATGGTATAAGAGCCAAAAAAAAGGTGACGTAGGACAACCACACTAACAATAAGATAATAGATAAACCCTAGGAGTCAGCACCTAAGGGCTGCTTGGAGTCAGCACCAAGCAAACTGGAGTCGGCACCAGTGAAAGAAAACAAACGTTTTTTTATAATTCTCAAAACTGTGTTACAATAATCTGAAAAAGTGTTTAAATAGCCAACGATAAAAAATGCATAAAGAAACCCTAAAGAAACCCTAATCAATAAATGTTCGGGCTTGCTTAATGTCAAGCCCAATAACTAGTATGCTCCATCCATAAGGCCACAGGTTGGGCCGTCTTCTTCTTGTTCTTCCTCCTATATGTGCGCGTAATTGGGGGCCTGTATCTCGTGTCCGCACCAACTCCCCCCAGGTGAGAAGAACTCGACCCCGTCGAGTGGAAATCTGAAGAGCTCTGATAGTACTCCAGCAAATCGGGATCCAGTCGCCGTAGCTCATCTCGAGTAATCCATGTGCAATCAGAATTTGGTCGCCCTCGCCACCGAACTAAGAAACGGTGAACTCCTCCATCCCTGGTAGAAACAATCTGCTCATCTAAAATAGCATCAATAGATTCTTTATGTGCATAGGGCAAATTTAAGGGTGAAGGAATGGGAATAGGGGCATCAATAGGATTAGGCAAAGACTCATCAAAAGGGGTATCAGGAATAGCTGTGGGGCTTTTATAAGCCACTAGATCCTCAATATTAAAGGAGGAGCTAATACCATAATCATGAGGAAGGTCAATGACATATGCATTTGGGCCCATCCGTTTCAATACCTTGAATGGTCCGGCACTATGAGCCTGCAATTTCTTAACGGTCCCAGAGGGAAACCGTTCAGGTCGAATCCGAATCATGACATAATCCCCTACCTGAAACTCTGCATGACGTCGATGAGAGTCAGCATGAATTTTATATTGAGAATTACTTGCCTGAATTTTTTTGTGAATCTCATTATGCAAATCATGAATATGTCGTGCAAATGCCTCAGCAGACTCAGAAATCCTAACATGTGGGGACATGGGCAAAAGATCTAAGGGCTTCCTAGGTGTATATCCATGCACAACCTCAAAAGGACTAGCACCTATGGACCTATTGACAGAGCTATTATATGCAAGTTGGGCTACAGGAAGAATGGAATCCCAATTCCGATTGGCTTCGCCCACTAGACAGCGAAGGAGGTTGCCTAGACTACGATTAACCACCTCAGTTTGACCATCAGTTTGAGGATGGAATGCCGTGGAAAATTTCAATTTGGTGCCCACTAAATGCCACAAGGTCTTCCAAAAATAACTCATGAAGCGAACATCCCTATCAGATACTATGGTTTTGGGAAGACCATAAAGTTTGACAATCTCATCAAAGTAGAGCTTTGCAATCTTAGAAGCATCAGAGGTCTTAGAACATGGTAGGAAATGAGCCATCTTGGAGAAGCGGTCAACAACTACTAGAATGGAATCATGCTTCCTAAAGGTACGGGGCAAACCTAACACAAAGTCCATACTCACGTCCTGCCACGGGCGGTCTGGCACAGGTAGCGGTGTGTACAGGCCAGTGTTTTGCTTACGATGTTTGGCTAGTTGACATGTACGACACTGACCAACTATCTTGGCAACACCTCTCTTAAGACCAGGCCAATAGAACTGACGTTCCACTTCCTCAATTGTCTTGTCTCGGCCAAAATGACCTGCAAGACCTCCCGCATGTATCTCCCAAACTAGGAAATCTCTCACTGAAGATCAAGGGATACATAACTTGTTGGCCTTGAACAAGTATCCATCTTGAAGGGAATAATCATCCAGGATTGGCCGTGGGATATTACTTAGGCTAATGTAGAGCTCCCCAAAATCTGGGCATGATTCATAATCATCCTTAAGTCGTTCAAACCCAGTAACCTTAACACTCATGATGGATAGCAAAGACACCCTTCGACTTAGTGCATCAGCAGCCTTATTCTCAACTCCCGCTCTATGCTTCACTACAAAGTGGTAGCGTTGCAGAAATTCAACCCAACTACCGTGCCTAAAATTCAACTTCTTTTGGGAATGGAGATAGCGCAAGGCTTCATGATCAGAGTAGATAACAAATTCTTGAGACAACAGGTAATGGCGCCAATGCCAAAGAGCTTGAATAATGGCATAAAACTCTTTGTCATATGTGGAGTACTTTTGCTTAGCGTCATTCAACTTCTCACTGAAATAAGCAATTGGGTGACGCTCTTGGCTAAGTACTCCCCCTATACCAATACCGGAGGCATCACATTCCACTTCAAAAGGCTTGGTAAAATTAGGGAGACGCATGACAGGTGCCTCAATCATCCTTTGCTTTACCTCATTGAAAGCCTTAGCAGCAGCTTTAGTCCAAACAAACTCCCCTTGTTTCATGCAATCAGTGATGGGGGACATAATGGTGCTAAACCCCTTGATGAATCGGCGATAAAAGGAAGCGAGCCCATGGAAGCTTCGAATTTCATGGATATTTCTAGGCTCGGGCCACTCCACAATCGCTTGAACCTTTTGGGGGTCGGCAGAAACTCCCTCAGAGGATACTATGAAGCCTAGGAAGATGACTCTATCGGTGAAAAAAGAGCACTTCTTAAGGTTACCATATAAACTCTCCTTCCTAAGGATAGCACAAACTTGAGTTAGGTGGTCGAGGTGTTGCTCCCTAGACTTACTATAGATGAGGATGTCATCAAAGTATACAACCAAGAATTTCCCCATAAAAGGCTTGAGCACCTGAGTCATCACTCTCATAAAGGTACTAGGAGCATTAGACAATCCAAAAGGCATGACCATCCACTCATATAAACCATCCTTCGTCTTAAAGGCAGTTTTCCACTCATCACCAGAACGAACCCTAATTTGATGATAGCCGCTTTTCAAGTCTATCTTGGAGAAAATCGTTGCTCCAGCCATCATATCCAACATGTCATCCAATCGAGGGATAGGAAAACGATATTTCACAGTGATCTTGTTGATGGCACGACTATCAACACACATCCTCCAGGTTCCATCTTTCTTTGGAGTTAAGAGTGCAGGGACTGCGCAAGGACTCATGCTTTCACGAACAAAACCCTTTCTAAGTAATTCTTCTACTTGCCTCTGCAACTCGGCATGCTCTGCAGGGCTCATCCTATAGTGAGGCAAGTTAGGTAAGGTCGCCCCGGGCACAAAATCTATTGCGTGTTGTATGTCACGCATGGGTGGTAGATGGTCGGGGAGTTCCTCAGGGAAAACATCCTTAATTCTTGGAGCACTGACTTCACCTCTTCAGGTTGCTCTTCACGGGTCTCTCTATGAAGTTCCCTAGCAACTAAGACAAACACCATAGATTCTTGGACAGCTACCCTTTCAAATGCCTTTGGGCTTATGATGTGCAGGCCCTTCGCCTTTGGTGCTTCGGCCTTCTTGCTCATGTCGATTGGCTTGGGTTTCAAAGGATTGAGCACAATTTTCTTACCCTCAAACAGAAATGAGCAAGAGTTGGCTCGCCCATGAAGGGTGACATCCAAATCATAAAGCCAAGGTCGACCTAAGATGATATGCCCTACATCCATGGGAATTACGTCACACCATATCTCAGCCTTGTAGGTGAGGAATTGAAGCGGGACAACACATCTTTCTTTTATGGCTATGGAGGAGGTATCAACCCAAGAAACTTTATATGGGTTAGGGTGTGGGGTCAATTTCAAGCCTAGGCGGGAAACAACACTAGAAGATACTGCATTAATGCAACTTCCACTATCTATGATAACCTTGCAGGTTTTGTCTCCACACTTAGTGTAAGTTTGAAAGATGGCACTCCTTCGCCAATCATCAGTGCCCCTGTGCTCTGCCAAAGCACACCTTACCACATTCACTCTAGGGACACCAAAGTTCTTGAATTCATCAACTTGGGGAGAAACGGCTCTAATGCATGCGAGGTAGCTAGGATCATCTTCCCATTCTGCTTCCACATCTTGGGTTTCTTCCACATTTGGATCATACACCAGCTCCTCAACATCGTCTACCTTTTCATCATCCTCTTGAATAACAAGGGTCTTAGAGGGACATCTAGCTGCGATGTGTCCAATCCCATTGCATTTGAAGCATTGGAGGCGAGAGCCTAATCTTGAAGGCTCATTGACCACACCTTTTCCCTTGTCCTCTTTTTCTATTGGGGTGCTATTAGGGTTGGCCTTAGGGGGTAAGGCAAGCCTAGGTTTGTTACCAAAAGGTTGAGGGTTGGTGGGAACACTTCGGAGCTCAGAACGTCGCCAAAAGATAGATTTGGATGCCAATTCACAATTCCTAGCGAGGTCATACGCTTCTGTCAAGGTAGTGACTCCTCGGGTGATAATCTCGCCTAGTAGGTTAGCATTCAAACCTTTCTTGAACCTATTGAGTGTGACAACCTCTTCCTCGACAATTCGAATTCGCCTCCTGAACTCCTTGAACTTCTCTATATATTCAACCACAGGAGCAGTGCCTTGCTTTAGGCGATCCCACTCCTCAAGGAGGGAGCTCCTATAAGTTGAAGGAAGATAATTCCTTGAGAGCACACCCTTCATCTCAAGCCAATCAGTAACGGGGGGCTCATGCCGTCGCCTAAGGGTATCCTCAAAATCCTCCCAGAAGAGGTCGGCTCTCCCAATTAACTTCATTCTGGCATACCTCACTCTCTTATTCTCAGCCCAATGGTAGTAGTCAAAGAATTTGTCCATTTGACGTAACCAATCAGTGAAAACCCATGGGTCAAGGCAGCCATCAAAGGTGGGTGCTTCTATCTTGTCCTTGAACATCCTATCATCAAAATCCCTAGGGTCATTGTGATTATGGTGATCATGTTCAAAGTTTGGAGCCCTATTAAAGTAACCGTGGTGATTTTGCCTAGGTATGTTATCTCCTTCATGGTTACCAGTTTCTCTTTGAGACGCTTCAATTTGCCCAACCCTATCCATTAAACTACGGACATTTTTTACTAGGTCATCTATGGTTTGCTCTAAGGAGGGCCTAGGTTCAGAAGTGGATTGATGTTCAGAGTTTGACATAATGCGACCACTACGTAAACGCATGCACACTATATTTCAGAATGCAAATGAGATTCACAAAAGTTTAAGTAACTAATTCTCAATGTAAAATTAGGTCAAGCAAGAGTGCATGTAGAGATTAGATCAATGAATCAAATGAGTAAATTGCAGTCAAGTAGTGACAGGGTTCACAATACTGAAAGATAGCCCAAATAAAAGTCAATTTCCAATAAGCTCCACAATTAATAATGAGAATCAAATATTTCAAAGAAATTGGCTTTTTTTTTTTTTTTTTTTTTTTTTTTTTTTTGAATTTTAGAATGGATACCAAAAGGAAAGCACAAATAATAAAATAGCTATTTGGAGCACAAAATGGGTAGGCCAATGGGGTACGGTGGGATATGCACACAAAAAATATAAAGATAATATTTTTCAATGAAACAAAATTGAACCCACCAAAGAGAGTAAGAGTTGTACCCTAGTCAGTGGCCAACCTTCCACACTAAATAGTCACGGGCTTAGCTCCTCAAGCAAGTGGATCTGACTTGGACAAGTGAACCTGTAAAGAGCAATTTAAGGAGGCCCAATACATGCAATGGGCTGTGTCACGGTAACAGCAATTTTTTTTTTTTTTTTTTTTTTGTTCTTTTTCTTTTTTTTTTTTTTTTGTTCTTTTTCTTTTTTTTCTTTTTCTTTTCTTTTTTTTTTTTTTTTTTTTTTTATTGCAAAATAATAAAATGCACGGCTGGACTTAAAGGAAGTATAAAACTTAAAGAAAATAAACAATAAACCTAAAAACACAACTAACAGGACAGACTTAATACAAGAAAAGGAAAACCAGAGAAATCAAGACGACATCCTCTAAACTGAGAAGAGGCTCGGTGAAGACAGCGGCGCTTGGGATCGACGGCTGTGGTGGCGCGAGGACGGTGAAGACAACGGCGGCTGGAATCGCAGAGGAGTGGCGGCGACTGGAATCGGTGGTGGTCGACGTCCTCAGCGGCGGTGGTTGAAGGTGAAGATGGTGTCGGCGGCGGCGGCGGAGTGCTGGTCTGTGGGTTCCGGCGGCTGGTGGGTCGACGTTGCTGATGGGTCTCGCTGGGTCTCTTTTTTTTTTTTTTTTTTTTTTTTTTTTTTTTTTGGGTTTGTGGGTGCGGGTTCTGTGATCAGAGGCGGGCACGGATGGCGGTCACTGGCTTGGGTGGCGTCACTGGCTTCTCTGCTGGCTTGGGGATAAAGAACTCATGTGGGGCTGCGGGGTATACATGGATTGCCGGGGCTGGTCTAGGCTTCTGAAAGATCTCATGGGGCAAATACTTGAAAGGTACTGACATATTGGCTGGTTTAGGCTTGATGGTTTTTTTTTTTGCTTTCTATTGGTTGTCTACGGTTGTGTGTTGTACGGATCGGAAGTTTGCTCTGATACCAAAACTGACGTAGGACAACCACACTAACAATAAGATAATAGATAAACCCTAGGAGTCAGCACCTAAGGGCTGCTTGGAGTCAGCACCAAGCAAACTGGAGTCGGCACCAGTGAAAGAAAACAAACGTTTTTTTATAATTCTCAAAACTGTGTTACAATAATCTGAAAAAGTGTTTAAATAGCCAACGATAAAAAATGCATAAAGAAACCCTAAAGAAACCCTAATCAATAAATGTTCGGGCTTGCTTAATGTCAAGCCCAATAACTAGTATGCTCCATCCATAAGGCCACAGGTTGGGCCGTCTTCTTCTTGTTCTTCCTCCTATATGTTCGCGTAATTGGGGGCCTGTATCTCGTGTCCGCACCAAAAGGTACTATGATATGTATTATCAAATTTATGATATATAGTGTATCATAAATTTATGATATAGGAAGAAGAAAAAAACAAATTTATGTTTCGTTTAATTCTTGCGGTAGGATAATAATTATGATATATAGTGTATGGAACAAAAATTTTGCTACTACAAAAGGGGTTTAAATTAATTGATAGAGGATTTTCAAATGTGTCAAGCTTTCTATATATGTTCACATGCCTCTCGAAAGGAGGGACTGTTCCCAGTATAGTTCACTGCAATGTCAAGAGCTATTTCGCCTTCTTCATTCAATGATTTTAAATCAACTCTTTTGTCCCACGTCAAAATGCTAACAACCTTAGGATGCCTTCCTTTGCTCGCCAAATGTAAAGGGGTGTTTCCATCATTGTCTTGCCTATTGACAAGCCCTTCAATTTCAAAATCACGCCTTTTTTGCATATAAGCTACCACTTTGGCTTTTCCACTCATAGCAGCTACATGTAAAATATTTTGACCCTTTTGATTGAACAACTCAATCATGTCTGGAAATTCATGGAGTAGCACTTCAATTACCTGAATATGACCTCTCATAGTTGCTATATGAATGGGATAAAAGCCATGTGTATCTCTTTCATATGCACAATATTTTGTAGGCTTTCCTGGTCAGTGTTTAATTCCATTAAGTTATCCTATTGATGCTGCATAGCAGAGGGGAGTCATCCCTTTATCGTCTTTTGTTGTGATGAAATCATCTGGCAAGTTTTTCAATACAGTATCTAGGACATCTGCTACACAAACAATAACAATTGATGATAAGAAACTATTTCAATAGTATTATTGAAATGTAATAATAAAATGGATGGTAAAAATGAAGGAGTTAAAATTAGTTCAAGTTACGTGATAAGTCTTACACAATTTTATTCTAGCCAAAAAACATAATTCATTATTCAATTAAAGTTAAATTACTAATTTTGTTTTCAACTATTGAGTATAATACTATAGTTAAACCTGACAATTAATGATTAAACTATTAATTATATCAATTCAATCCCTCAATTTTAACTCTAATTATTTACTCTACAAGTTTTAAAATCTTTTTTTTTTTTTTTTGAGAAAGAAAATCAAGTTAATTTAATCCTTACATTTCTTCTCCATTTACTTTATTAACATTTTTATTTTATTTAGTTAATACATTAGGAACCTATAATCAAGGGATGAATTTCATTGTAGTGCACATATACTATTCATTCAGATTCAAATGGTTACTTGGCAAAGGTTATGTAGTTGAGTTGGCACTTTTTCAAGCACAAAGTTCCTGAGGGACTAAGGAAAAAATGTTCAAGCTCTAATTATCTCTAAGAAAAAATAAAAAGATTTAAATGGTTACTTAGTACATATATATTGAGACATATTGAGGAAAAGAAAGGGAAATATATCTGTTGAGACACCTTGAAATTGAAAATTGTTAGGGTTATATGATGATAAAGTGAAGAAATTACCTATGTTTTTGGTAATAAAGGCACCAAAAATGGCAGCGTAAACAATTGATTTGCCATTCACATCTGACAAATGATTTGTAATTATCATGAGCTTCACAAGTTCCACATTTCCTGCTGTTGCTGCCATATAAAGGGGAGACTTACTAACCTAATTCAGATAGTAGGATATGTCTGGATCTTTCAGAACAAAGAACTTGGCCATTTCATTGTACTTGGATTCAAAGGCCAAGTTACAACCCACAGCTTGGTATTTGTTAATTAAGGCCAGGTGAAGAGGAGTATTCTCCTCCTTATTTTTCTCCCTCAATGGTCCAGTAGAGTGATCTTGCAGCTGCTGGTAAGTCCATATGACCAGAAGTTTCACTATATGCAGATGGCCAGCATTTACTGCTGGTTGCCGCTGGAGTTCTTTTCTGTGACAAATTTTTGGCACAGTTGGATCCTGAGGATTGCTTGTACAAACTCTTAGCTTGCGGCAGCAAGATGGAGGATTGTATTCAATTCAGGGGTTTTGTCATAGAGAGGAGAAAGTTCCATATCATGCCTTCTTTTTTGGATTAAATCAATGTCCCTATCTGTTATAGCCTTGTACAAATCAGGATCCATGCTTGTTGCTATCATCGAAGTTCTGCCAGCTTTGTCTTCTCTGCATCTTAGCATCAATAAATGCTGTATCCATCTGTGCTTGAATAACTCTGCCTGAGATCCTGGGAGCTCTCTGCATCGCAGCATTAATATATCCTGCTGTTGCATGAGCGGTCCGCAGTGCCTGCAATACTGTATTCAAGAGATGTTCGTTGTATTGTACAATACCATTAATTCAGTATACAAAATAAGATAACCTAATCACGAAGTTTGCCCAGTATGTGTATTGAGGCACAGTGAAAATGAAAAATTCACCATCAGTGGCAGTGTGAAAAGTTTATTGCCTGTCAATTAGGGAATTGTCATGGGGGAGGATAATGTTGCTTTTTTGGAGCAAAGCAATATTCTCACCTTTTTCATGCTTGCACAAGCTGGAGCTACTCACACCATTTTCAGCTATCATTGAAGGGCTGCCATCAACTATGACTGGCTTGTGGATACCTCGATTTCTCTGCAACGTGTAGCTGCTCACACTGTTCTTGAGCCATGTCGAATACACGATTAATGTTTGGAGCCATAACCGCTGGGCTGCCAACTGTGCAACTCCAAAAGATCTCTCTACATTTCAGCATCAATGCGAGACCGAGGATATGGAATTAGGCAATTGTCAACTATATATATATGTCCCCAATGACACGATTTATGTTTGTCGCCGGAGGTATCATATGTTTGTTTCCAGACTCTTCTTGTGTCTTCATTTCAGCAATGGAAACATCGTCCGTTGGAGCCGAGCTTGTACTCGTCATTAATATTTTCTGAAGTAAAAAAGCTATAGCTGATTGTAGTTTGCTAAACATGTAGTTGATTGTGATTCCACTTACTGACTTACAAATGCCCGCTTTAATAGTGCTTCAAGATGCTATTCTTTCCTGTTTTGTCTAGTCAGGAAATTCCACCCAAAAAAAAAAGAAAAAAGGAGAATGTTTCGAAATGTTCCTAATTCTATTGTGAAAGCCATACAGACAAATTACTATTGACGACCTGAAGTTATGAACACAATTTTAGTATATTCTCCTCAATTTATAGTTTAAGTTGACCCGTAATTTGTAAGGGTGTGTTTTAAATACAAAAATAATAATAATAAGAATAAAACAAAAACAAAAAAAGGACGAGGGGAGCTAACACTACAAAAAAACGGGGCTATCCCAGCGTTTTGAAAAGCGCTGGGATAGCCCCAAAAAGCGCTGGGATAGGGTTTCAGACCGCCGCTTTTTGAATGTGGGGATAGGGTTGTGCGGACCTGTACCAGCGCTTTTCAAAAGCGCGGGGATAGGTCCCAGCGCTTTCAAACCCTGTTCCAGCGTTTTTAAAAGCACTGGGACAGCCTTTATGAAAATGTGAATATAACCTATACCAGCGCTTTTTGAAGGCCTATACCAGCGCTTTTGAAAGCGCTGGCATAGGTAGTACCTATTCTAGCGCTTTCAAAAACGCTGGTATAGGTCTTGAATCAGTATAATTTAAAAGGACCTATGCCAGCGCTTTTGAAAGCGCTGGTATTGGTCTTGAATCAGTAAAATTTAAAAGGACCTATGCCAGCGCTTTCAAAAGCGCTGGTATAGGTCCTTTTTTTAAATAATAAAAAAAAATTAATTTTATAGACCTGAAATATACCTACAATACATATTTTCCAATACATATTTTATAACACCTGTAACGAACCACAATTCATATTTTTACAAATAATAATGCAAAAACCAAAAACATAGATTAAAAGAATTTGATTCACAAATTTTTTACAATAATAATGCTAAGACCAAATGTGTAAGTTAAAAGAATTTGATTCACAAAAAGCCTAAGTCATGTCAATCACAGGACAAACCAATAACCTGAAGAACTCCACCTAGGCAACCACAAGATCAGCATCAATCTACCTGCACCATACCAATAAGAGAAATTACCACATTCAAATAAGCGATGACCTTGCAAACATAAAATGGCCCCAAATTGAACCACATTCAGCAAAAATTGATCTCTATAGAAGTTTGGTGCAACAAGGAACAACGATTCCTTTTGAGGGAACAATATATTAAACAATGTATGCGCAAAAAGTGAAATCTAGAGAACTAGAAAAAAGTCATAAATATTAGACCCATAATTACCAGCCAGCCAACAATAAGGGAAAGGAAACTTCATGTATTATGCTTCAATAGAATAAACATATTGATCTACAGAATTGTAGCAAAAAAAAATTGATCTACAAAAGCTTGCTACAACAAACACCTTTAAAAATAAATAAATAAACCATGCACCCAAATCTATTAAATAAATGGAATGAAGTCATACCTGGACCATTCTTAATCTACCTGTCCCTCAACAAATGCCTTAAAAAGAAACCATGCACCAAGTCATTCCAAGAAAGCCTAACTCGTGTTATAGGATGAACCAAAAAAGCTGTATTATTTTCCCTGGCAACCATATTAAGGTCAAAAACTTTGTTAATCTACCAGTCCCTCAACATAAACAGGCATTACCACATTCAAACTAAATGACCAAAATTTAAACAAGAGAAGACACAGAAACAAGAAGAATTGCAAGGGAAATTTCAAGCCCTCCCTAGGTGAGACATGAATTTATGGATGTGAAGGAAACCAAAGCCTAAGAAAAGAATTTGCAGGTACAAGTATCAAAAAGAATTAAAACAATACAAAGAATTTATAATTCTTATGATTGCAAGAGAGAATAATGAAAGCAGGCAGAAAATAGAGCTTATCACCAAATGAAAAGTTCAGTTTATTAAAGCTGCTAAGCACAAACACAAAAAAATTTAAAAAAAAAAACTAGTTCCTGTAGACAAACAAAGAATAGATTTTTAACATGTGAATTGCAGAAGTTGTAGAACAACAAATGAAAGAACTATATATTTCAAATGAAATTAAACAAGCAAAATTTTTTTTTAAGTTCTCATGATTGCAAAAGAGAATGATGAAAGCAGGAGAAAAAGAGAATTTATCAACCTAATCAAACTTGGCTGCTTAAACTGCCAAGTACAGCAAAAGAAAAAAAAAACAGTTCTATATACATATAAGTAATAGAATTTTAACATGCACAGAGAATCACAGGAGTTGCAAAACAACAAATGAAAAAACAACTATATTTCAAAGAATGCAAAAATATAAAGATAAATCCTTTCTAACTTAGAAAGCCAAGCTCTTCTCTGTTGCTAGATATTGGGGGACAAGGAAATCAATTAGCAACAATCCAAGTTAACAAATTACGATGCATACCAATGTAACTCCCAGAAAGCCCACAAATGCCAGGAGAAGAGAAAGCAAAAGCGTTCCCTCAAGACACACTACGATTAAAATTGTGGACTACAACAATACTAAGCACTGCCAGATTAAGCTGTGAATTCATTATTGAAGTTGCCAACACATAATGACCAAAAATAAAATAAGTCAGCAAGACAAAGGAAGAAAAATTGCAATAGAAATTTCAAACCCTCACTTTGCAAGACTTGGAATTATAATTCTTCTCGAAAATGAAACCTAGGAAATTCAGTCACAAACCCAAGTATTAGACAAAATTAAAACAACAAAAATGTTTCCTTAAAATTATTGTGCTTGAAGGAGAGAAAAACAAAGGGGAAGAAAAAGGGAGTTTATCGCCAAACTCAGCTGCTTAAGTTGTGAAGCACCCAAACAAAAACATCTTGCTTCTTGCATACAGACAATGTGACAATCCAAACTAGAAAAAGAGCTGCTAGCACAACATAACCAGGTTCCACTATAAGCAAGAAAACATCAATAGAAACAAGACAAGAAGACAAATGTACAAGTGCTATGTGAAAGATGACCACATGAGCAAACTGAAAAACAGAATTCCAGCTACATAGTTTGGAATAATTATAAATTATAAGATTTTACTTCTAAAGGAAAATATAAAAAATTTATAAAGAGCAAGACTATTCAAAAGCATGTTTCATCAAGAAGCAACCAAACAAAATCAACCTAGCTTAAGTACCACAAATGCATCACCACTTAAATTAAAAAAAACTGACAAAGTAGACAAGCAAGATATCCAATCTCCAATAATAAAAATGTAGATTAAAATAATTAGTCATTATTATCATTATATATATAACAGAAAACCAAAAACCTCTTAAGGGTCAAGCAAGAAGTTAAGGGAGTATTAGGATCAAAAGCAAAAACTAAAACACAACTGCAATAGAAGCCTGTTCTCAACCCAATGTCAGTCCAACAAATTGTTTTTCTAACTCATGTGTATCTTACTCCAATACTTAAAACTTCAAATTAAGAAAAATAATAATGAAATCAAGACATAAAGAGAGCTTATTACCTGAGGTCCCCCATCAAACTTTGCCACCCAAGTAGATATACAACATGAAAATTTTTAAACACAAGAATTGGGGCAACAAAGCCATAAGCCACAAAATATCACCCCCACACAATCCAACTATACAAACCACATCCAATATATCACTTGTTTTGACTTTTTAGTTTTTTTTTTCGAATTAGGTTAGAACTTAGAAACTATACAAATAATCCACACACCTACAAGTGTTGAAGTGCATGAAAAGGTACCATCTAGACCAATGGATCCAGTGGTTACTTGTTTGACTTTGACAACAAGAATCGGTGCAGTAGCAAATTAAAAAGACACCGAACATTATCCACACAATTAAAAAATAAAATAAAATAAAATACACTAACTACTTATCCAGTACTTTTTTTGGAGAGATAACCAGTACCTAATTAAACAATGATGCAATCCACACAACGAGAAGGAAAAAAAAATTTCAAAAAGAGAATAAAGTCAAACATAATTGTCTTTGCAAACAAATAGTAAAATACATACATATATTATTAATTATTAATTCATAACTTGGTGAATGAAGCTGATTGAGTTTCGTTGGAGTCAATTAACGTGAAGTCTTTTGACTTGTATTTGATAGCCACAGAGTGTTTAAACCTTAAAATTATTAAACTTTCACAATATACAATAGATATAAAGTATGATTGTGAAGTGTGAATGCATGGATTCTAAAGCTAGCAAACCAATCAATAGATCGACTATATATTATATGTTTTAATATATAATATAATATGCTACATTTACTCAATCACACCCGACATAAAATATTCAAAAACGCTGGTGCTACATTTGCTCAATGAGATACAAAATAAATAATAAAAAACACAAAGCAAAAACCTCGTTTCTGCTTTTTTTATTTCCACTCCTTCAAACAAAGTAACCAACTCAGTTGCCCCCAAACAGTTATCGAACTAAAACTTAACTATAATACAAAATTAACTTAATTATGAACTTGATAATATCATAAAACCAAAGAAACAAAACCTATATCCATTTTTTTCCTACAATTTCTAAGCAACCAAACACGGATGAAAAACAGTTTCAAACACGAAAAATCCCAAACTACATAGAATGAATAAACAAAGTAAATGAACAAGAACCTTTTTTGCGGCCAACAGTGAGCAGATTGGTACGGCTCTTGTTCTTGTCCATCTCCACACAAATCACAACCACACACAAGTCTCAATCACCATTAGGGACTCCACCTCTTTACAATGCCTAGAACAACAACAAAAAATGAATATTCAACATAAATAATCAAATGTCCATGTTTGCTGTTTGGTAGAAGAGAAAATTCTTATAAGACTCAACATTCAAAATCTCAGTTTCGTGCATTTTTCCCACTGACCAAATAGAACGTTAAAAAGGAAATTCTAAAAGGAACTGATTCGAATTTTTCTACCAAATTAAACTCTAACTATCAATCAAACGGTAAATTGTTTGAAAACGAAAATAGTTTGATTTGTGAAACATCAAAAATGAACTAAACTTTAACCAAAACCAAAACTAAAACCCATACAATCAACCAACAGTCACACAAAAATATACACATAATCCAAACCAAACTTCAACCAAAATAAAAAATAAAAAACCAGAAATTTAACAACAAATATATACACAAATATTGCTACAAAATAGAAATGAGAGCTAGAGAGACTTACCTTGCTTTGTACAGAGGCAGATTAACAATTTCTAATGTAAACCTTAGAGAAAATTTTTGTTAGCACTACTGCCACCTATAGTTCCTCCAAAATAAAGCAAACTTTAACCAAAATCAAAAATAAAAAGCCACAAAATGAACTAAACTTTAACCAAAACCAAAACTAAAACCCATATAATCAACCAACAGTTACACAAATATACACATAACCCAAACCAAACTTCAACCAAAATCAAAAATAAAAGACCAGAAATTTAACAACAAATATATATACAAATATTGCTACAAAATAGAAATAAGAGCTAGAGAGACTTACCTTGCTTTGGGTAGGGTTTGTGGTTTTGGGTAATATTTTTGTGTTTGAAATTTCAGAAAAAAAAATGGTGGGTTTTGAGTAAAGAAGAAGAGAGGAAGAGGGGAAATGGGTTAAGGAAGAGGGAGAGGGAGAGGGAGAGGGAGAGAAAATGTGGGTGAGAGGAAAACATCTGAGGCAAAGAAGAGGGAGACCAAAAACGAGAGGCCAAAGTGATGGGAAGGTGAAAAAAATAAGTGGGAAGTCTGAAAATTTTTAAGTGGTGCGAGGGACCTATCCCAGCGTTTTGGAGAGACCTATCCCAGTGCTTTCAAAAGCACTGGAATAGGTGGACCCTATTCCAGCGCTTTCAAAAGCGCTGGGACAGGCCTCTTTTCATAAGGAAACGGAGAGACCTGTCCCAGCGCTTTTAAAAGCGCTGGGATAGGTCTTTCTCATTCCCTTATCAGAATGACCTATCCCAGCGTTTTGGAGAGACCTATCCTAGCGCTTTTAGAAGCGCTGGAATAGGTGGACCTTATTCCAGCGCTTTCAAAAGCGCTGGGACAGGTCTTTCTCATTCCCTTATCAGAATGACCTATCCCAGCGCTTTTAAAAGCGCTGGGATAGCTCATTCTCATTCCCTTATGAAAAAGAGCTGTCCCAGCGCTTTTAAAAGCGCTGGAACAGCTTATTCTCCATAATGGAAATCAGTAACCCCATCCCAGCGCTTTTGGGCTTCCTATACCAGCGTTTTTGAAAAACGCCGCTATAGACCTCCCATGGCAGCGCTTTGTAAAGCGCCGACAAAAAGCGCTGGTATAGGCTTATCTATTACGGCGGTTTGTAAAAACGCCGGGAAAAAAACGCTGGGACAAGACGATTTTTTTGTAGTGTAAGCTATCAGTATCAGTAACTAATTATTACTTACGTAAATGTGATCATACAGTAAGCTGTGTATGACTCACCCTTTCATGAGTTGAGTTCAATTTTTTTGGTTTTGCCCTTTTTTTATAGCTAAAAAAAAAAAAAAAAAAAAATTGTATTAAGACCAGACTCACTACAACAAACTCGACTTGTTTCAACTCACTTTTCTCAAGGGTTGACTAAAAAGTGCCGAAACCATCACTAAAAGTTGGGGCATGTGGATAAACTTGATTAGCTTTATAGTTTATTCTGAGGGTCATTAAAATCCTCGAAATAAACCTATACAACCCTTGGAATAATCTATTACAATTAGGCGGGCTAGTTTTTATATTCCAGCGCTAATTTTAGCTCCAAATTTAAACATTTTTCAAAGCATCCTATCACAACCTTCCATAGAAGATATCATAAAATTTCCAACCCTTGAAATAAAGTCCAAAATTAAAATACAAAAGGAAAAGCTCATTTTTGTTCATGCTCCACAATCAGAAAATTCTCTCAAAATCTCAAAATCGGAGCTCATCTCAGAAAATTCTCTCAAAATCGATCTGAGCTCATCTCAAAAAACTCAAAGATCGGAGCTCATCTCATCTCCAATGGGTTAATTTGCGGTGGTCAGCTATCTCATCTCTGACGACAAGCGAGCTATTGATAAACTGAGCACTCTTCACCACCCCATTTTCCGATTTCAGGTTTGTCTTTCTCTGTTTGTTTCCCGAGAAATTATGGAAATTACATAGCAGAACTATCCAAACAATTTTTGGTATTCTCTCTCGTTTTCTCTCTCTCCCCATCGGTAGATATTTCTCTTCCTCACCATTGGTATAATTTGGGGATTAGGATTTGGATTACATGTCCTTTGGTATAATTTGAGGGCTAGGGTTTGGATTACATGTCCTTTGGAATCTGAAGTATGGGTTGGATCTAAGAGGCTTGAACATATTCCGATTTTTCTGTCTTTCAACTTCAATTACGGACAATCGCATTTTAATTTCTTTAGCAGAAATTTACATCTGAGCATATTTTCCTTGTTTATGAGATCAGATTCAATTTTCTTTTAGAAAATCCATAGAATTGTTTTTCGTTACTTCATACTCTGTTTCGAGTACTCCATGTAAAATTTGGTTCTCATTTAATTTTTTGCTAGATCTTAGAGATTTAAGATCGAGAAATTTAATGGTTGTGTTATGCTAATTGAAATTTGAAACAGACGAGGAATCTGCTCCGAATTGCTATATTCAATATTAGTTACATCAGAGGCCTGTATATCAGAGAAATTTAGTAAGCTTCTTGTATTTTTCATTTGTCATGTCGATGACCACAAGTTTCATCATTTGTACTGTATGTGTGTGCATTTTTGTGTGTAATATGTGGTTTGTATGATTGTTGCAGTCGGTTGACTGAGGGTGAGGTTGGTTGGGTATGGCAGAGCTGGTTATGTGCTGTGGGGGATAGTTTTGGTGAGTGGTAAGAAAAAGAGGGGAAAAAAATGAAGTCTAAGTTCATATGGCATGAAAAGGAAATCTTGAGGTCTTGGCTTAAATGATGTAGACTGGGTTTTGGAGCTTTTGGTTATAGGTTTGCTGGGATACTGTAATTTTTCTCTCTTTCTTTCCTTTCTGTTTTGCAATTTACACTGAATTCAATTTTGAACACAAGCACATTATAACTATTGGCATCTTCACCTTTCTTTCTTTCGTTCCATGGGTATCACAAATGCGAATTTGATGCAAAAATCAATTTGAGCATTTTCAGCATAACATTAGTTCGTTATCAGAATTTGGCTTGATGATTATTATGAAATGGGTTGCTTATTTATCAAGTGTATTTCCTTAAATTTCTGTGAGCTTGTGGAGGAATTCTATTTTGAACCTTAACTGACTAAAGTTGTAGATGCTAAAGTTTCCTTGGAAATATTCCAAGCCGGTCAAGAATCCTTCAGATCTATTACGAGGTCCTATTACAGAGGGGCTGCTGGTGCATTGCTTGTCTATGATATAACCAGGTACTGTTTTCATTGAAATTTGATCATTCATTTGCTTATAGTCTTATACAGAAATTGTTTTAAGTTTGTTCTATAAGTGGGCTTTTCACAAATATCCTGTGAATTTAATATATCTTATTGTACACCTTACCATCATTAGGAATGCATCATTGTGTGGTACCCTTATACCATTCCACTAGTCATTTTTGATATAGTGAATCATCAGAACTTTTACATTGCCATGGGATAATGGGAATGTTAGGTTCATGGGTCTACAGCACCTTCCTAAGGTTTTCTTCCAAATGAACAATTTTGTCCCAAATTTCCACCGGCTAATCCTAAAACAGATACAAAAGCTTCAAGCTCTTTGGAACTCAAGCGCCCCTGCTTTATGAATTCAATTTCCCGCAATTTATGCTAACCGATAAGGAAATTCTCATAATTGACCAATTCTTCATTTCTATAAACTAAATAATAAGCAAAGAAAGTAAATTAAAACTTGTTAGGATAATAGTTTCATAATTTCTTTTAAAAAAATACTTACATGTTTTTTTGAGTTGAGTGAACCAGATATAAGGATGCATAGATCCCCATCATGTGCATTTATAATTAGCCATAGGCTTTATTGAACCAAAGTGAGCAAGTACTGCCATGAATATATATATATATATATATATTTCAAGGGCACTGCATACATGTATATTGTTTGCCAAATGCATAAGTTTTTACCATTGTTGCATTTAGTACCATTAAAATTACAAGTATATTAACCCACAAGCTTGGGAGAGAACTTCTGATGAATGGACAAATTCCATGCTAAAAGAATTGATTGTTTGGGAGAGAACTTCTGTTGAACCCAAACCTGAAGATTTATACTCTTCTCATGGCAAGACTTTTATGGAGCAACATGAAGTGCATTCAGCTTGTTCAAATATATTGCCATCCAAATCAGGTGATTATCATACCATTCTATAAATAGTTGCATGTGGAACTTCCAAATTTTAGTTAAAATATATAAACTACTTACCATTTTTGTCTCATGAACATGATTACTAATTATAATTGTAGGTTTTGTTGTAATGATGTTGTAACTGTTGTTTTGTATTGATTAAGTAGGGCTCATCCAAGCTTCAATTTCAGGGACGGCAGAGACTGTACTGTTTGCTTTAAGGGAATCTGTGATGCGGCGCACTTCACTGCATAGAATATTTAAGGTTCAAGATCTGATTGAACTGAATTACATTTGCATTAGTTTCATGCTATAGAGTAGTGGGACAGATATTTTTCTTAAACATTTTATTGTAAAATGGAAAATTTTACAATAATGTTTTATTTTTCTTAAACATTTTATTTTTCTTAATGTTTTGTGTTATATTTGTATGAATCTCAGTGAGCTCCAATTTTTAGAGTTGAAACTGTAAAGCTAAATAATGACATGCATTATAAAATCCTTTTGTCAATCCTACCTGTAAGCTCATGTCCTATCAATTTTAATGACAGATGAGATTGATCTACTTAATGTGAGTTTTGACGGTCAATCTGCTCCTGATAGAATCTCTGCCAAGGTAGGAGTAATGGAGTTGAGAAGAATTGCACCCTTGAGAAGGTATGGACTATGATTTCCCATGCTAAAAAGCTTTTTGTGTAATGAATTTCTGCAATTGTCTTGCCTTGTGCTATCAGTTCACATGATATTTTAATTGTAGGTGGAAACTTGTAGAGATTGATGCTTATTTATCAACATTGGACCTTGAAACAAAGCACGTCATGTCACTAATAAATCCTCAAAAGCATGCTCGAACAACAAGCTATTCAAATGGCAGAACAAAGAAGACATTTTGAGGAACAACAAGCTAGTCAAATGGCAGAACAAAGAGCACATTATGACAATATGATGATGCAAATGTTGAGTTATATCACCTAACAATCAGCCCAATCTAGTAGTGATCACTAAGGTATGAAGATCAAGTCAAGCTAGTCACTATATCTAATCAAAGATTAAACTTCAATTTGGATCATATGTTTTAAACTATGGAACTTTGGTTTCTTCAATTTGGACCAGATGTTATAAATTCTTTAACTCTGGTTTCTTCTTCGATGCTTTTTTGTTAAGTAATATGAAAAGTTTCTTCTTTGATGCTATGTGTTAAAACCTTGCATATGAGACTTATGTTCTTGCTCACAATGTTATTTAATTATTGTCATGGTTGTTCACATCTATTAATCTTGTGTTCCAAGTTTAAGGGCTATTCATTTGTGTGTGTGTCTGTGTGTATTAATAAATGCGTGTATGTATGTGCTTGTTTAGATTTGTAGCAAACTTTGTCAGATTATGTTGCAATAAAGGGTTGATGTGATACTAGTTTTTGTTGCCAAATTGAGTGCCTGAATTATTGCATGCTAGTGCCTTCTGTTATGGTTAAGTGGAACATTTTGCATGGATTTAAAGTTAATATCTGTTTTCATACTCATTCAACTCATGCAACGGTAGAGTGTTAAGTGTTACTTATACATTAATTATTAATTTTTCATGTGGGATGGTTATTCTTTTCAATATTACCTATGGATTTAAAGTTAATATCTGTTATTCTCTTATTGCAGACAAGGAAGTTTCTTCCTGCATACAAAAGTTGACCTTGTAGTAACTCTTGGTGGGGATGGAACGGTCCTTTAGGTATGTGCATTTACTTTGATTTTAGCAATTATTTTTAAATCAGAATCTATTATAACATTAAAATATTTTTTTAGAGTACTTACATTACAGTTGCACTTTATCTTGTTTCATCCTAGAACAAGCTAAATCAGATTTAAGTCTGTTTTGAGAACAAATAAAGAAGTTTTCTTCTTTTTGGTGAATGACGTTTCTTTAATCAGCATGTTTTATTTAGATATATGAACTCTGTTGTGCCCTTTTTGTTCTTTTTGAAATTGTGGGTATCTTGAATTTGATATTGTGGAAATTAACAAACTTTTGGTATCATTCTCTCTTTTTCGGAAACTTGAGGGCACCCATAATGGTTGAAATGTTCAATTGTACTAGCTGATAACTTCTTGCTTTGGAGATGATGATGAAGAATAAAATGTATCAAAACTTTTAACTCTTGGACAAATTTGCTCTTTGTACAAAGTGTGGTTGTTGATATCTTTTCTCTTAAATAATGATTGACATATTGGCAGTTTGTTTGCGGCCCCTAATTTGTTAATTTGTAGGTTTGAGTTTAGAAATCAAAGAAAGTGTAATTGTAGCAATATACCACTTTTGCTATATATCAATATCATAGCATATCATCTCAACAATTGTGAATTTGTGTGTGTGTATATATATTGTGCTTGATTGTGGTTTTTTTTTTTTTTTTAAATAAAATAAAAACTTATTTTGAGGGTCAAGAAACCCCTTAAATAACATTCTTTATCAAGGGTTGTAAATATAAAACTTTCAAACCTTGGTAAAAGGTTATTTAAGGGTCTTTTGACCCTTAAAATAAGATTAGAACACTTGTTTTGAGGGTCACGAAGGCCTTCAAAATTTCCTTTTCGACGGTATATGTTTCGAAGGTTATCAAGGGTTAATCGAACTCTTAAAATAACTTTTTTCAAGGTTTTTTAATACTTTTTTTAAGGGTTTTGACCCTTGAAAAAAGTCAGATTTGTTGTAGTGACTACTTCATTAAAAAAAATGAATTAGCCAAAAAATATGTACAGACAACAAAGAAGAAAAAAAGAGGGGAAAAAAATTATGTACAAGAAGAAAGAGAATCTAAAAATAGCAGAATTGATTACCTAGAATTAAATCCCCATGCACAAGATTTATCAAACAGGGTTCCTGCCAATAAAGCAATGAGCTAATCCCCGAAAAGCTCCATATCTTCAAATATAAGACTATTTTGCTCCTTCCAAATAATCCACATCATACAATGTAGTACCAAATTCCAGATATTTCAAAGAGTACATTTCCTATATGACTTTTTTGTGTTCTAAGAAGTCATAACACTATATAACCTTTCAATTTTACTCTCTAATGAAAATATATTATAAATAATGTTAAAAACATTAAAAATTTTATTACATAAATCCTTACAAACTAATGTGTAAAGCAATTAAGCTATTAATTATGTGTTCAAGCGGCATGAATATTATATTTTTCGTATTCTATGTAAATTTTTTTATAGTAAAATTTATAGTAACTTTTGTACTTTCCAAAAACATTTGATGACAATTTAATGTGAGAAAAAGTTTACCTATAAACCGGTTTGAAATAATTTTTCTCCAACATGGTGGGGGTTGAATAGATCATCTACATATATTTGTAGTCATATAACATTTTTAATAAGTAATATAACATGTTAAAATAATGTGCATGAATGGTCTTATACTCTAACTATTGAACACGGGCTTTATTTGTTCTTTCACAATTGTTCCCACTCATTAAAGAACAAAGGCAACTCGTATTATTTCTTCATTAAATAACATGTTGGACCTTGTTAGCTCTGTCGTCACTATTGCATTAATTGTCAAAGGCAATTCTTCGAATTTTCCATTGTGTGTACATCATATTTCATAGACTAAAAGACATACTTTTCTTCTTCTTCTTCTTCTTCTTCTTCTTCTTTATTAAAAAAACCGCAGACTCTTTTATAGTTTTATTTGGATGTGGCATAAATTTTTCAGTCATTAGTAGAGAACCTTTTTGTCTGAAATTTAAAAAATAAAGGAAGAAAAATATTATAACTGCATTCCTTCTAACTTATGCTAAATTATTCCATTCCAATATTGTAAGTTGGCATTTTACGTTTAGAAGAAATAATAATGAGATATGACCACAAGGTAGTATTATATACATTCGATGCAAAAAATTATAAATATATTATTCCATCAAAATATTACATGTTGGCATTTATGCTCTCTTGAAAAATAGTAAGACAGCCCCATCAAAAAAAAAAAATAAAATAGTAAGACATTAGCATTTAGCACAGGGAATTAGATCTAATAATTATTTACCATTGCCCACATAAAAAAAAAAAAAAAAAAAATGATTGCTTCAACATAAAAAAATACAAACTGTATAACCCACTTTTTGTATTTCACTTCTACCAATTACAATTTAATATATATTCATTTGATTTTTCATATATAAAATTAAAATATAAAATAAAAAATAAAAATAAAAAACTTGACATAACTGGTGGAAACAATGAGCAGAGCACTATCCAATTCTCTCTCTCTCTCTCTTTTTTTTTTTTTTTTTTTTAGTGAGATGCACATTGCATAATTAATGAGGTTGAAGCTGTTTATGCCATGGGAGTTAACCCACTACCCGTGGTGGAAGATCTTCTAGCTAGTAATAAAGCCGGCCTTGTTTGTATGTGCCTTAGTTTTTATAATATATATATGCGTGTTTAACTCCCATATATATATATATATATATATATCTTAAAGCCATTCCCATCCGTAATTCTCCCCGAGAGAAATTCGTACAATATAACATGTCCCCACAGCAGGTTCATCTGCTGCTGTCATCTCAATTAATTCCTTTGTGGAAATTTATTAGACAATTGGTACAATATATGAAAGAGAAAAGTCAAACTCCACATAAGTCCATACAAATTTAACAAATTGTATCAACTTCAAGATTTTCATACAAATTTAACAAAAATATCATAAAAGAATTTGAAGGGTAATTTTATTCTTCATCAGTTGCGAACGGCTCACAGCTTTTGGTAATTGGATTTAGAAGATTTAAGAAAACGACTCAGAGGTTTTATACTTAAGGCGGACCTATAAGTGCAAGGCGCTGGAAAAACGGTTCCAAGGCGATAAAATTTAATTTCTACTTTGACCCTCAAAAGCAAGCGTTTTTTATTTATTATTTATTATTATTATTATTATTGTTTTATCATGACATAAAAAAATTATTTAATATTTTTAGGAGTAATATTTTGAATAACTGCTCAAATCTTATGCCACGGTATATACTGTTGTAAAAGTGAAAGTTCAAATACTAATTTGTTGCACCTATGGATGACACTCACATACACAAATCATTGATTGTGAAAATCTTACGAGATTTTGAAAATTTTCCAAAATTTTTAAGATAATTTAGATTCAATTATGCCAGATAACTAATTATTAAGCTGAATGAATGAATTAATTCAATTATGCTTACGGCCGTGGTTATAACAATCACACAAACATTGCATAAAATAAATAACAGTAAAACAAGTAGAATTTGTAGTTGATCCTAGTATTCAATCTGGACAAGGATAATTATGCTTTGTTTTTTGTTATATATAAACAATTATGAAGTATGCTTAGTAAGATTTTTTTTTTTTTTTTGGTGTGGAGAATCCAGACCTGAAGGGAAATTTATTGAAGTAAAAAGAAAAATAATAATAATAATTATACAGAGTCCCACATAACAAGAGGAGTTATATTTTTAAGAATGGATTCCATCCAAACCTGTAATTCATATCTATATTTAGATCTTCTGGCTAAAAAAATGGGCAACTGAAATGCCTAATCACTTTAAATGGGAGAAACTACAAAAACGAAAGTCAGCAGCTCACACAAGAACATCATTGACAAGCCAATGCTTCAATCGTGGCAGCAGAAGTAGGGAGAAGAATTCAATCTGATAAAGCTCCAATTACACTACCTGAAGAATCACAGATAACCACTCTTAATGCTTTATTTTTTTTAGAGAGGGTTTCAACATATGGCATCTGCTCTTGATGATAACTATTTATCATCAAACTAAGACACCAGTCGGTTTTTTATATAGGCGAGATTTGGACTCTAGATCTCTTATTCAACTATCAAATACTTTATCAATTAAGCTAACTGGAACTTATTCTGAATGCTTAATAATCTTGGTTTTAAGTACTTTGAGTGATCTTAAGAATACTGCAAATTTTATTGCATAAATTTTACATACTAATGTTTCAACTATCACGAAAAAATTAATTTCGCATTTAATTATATTGTTAAAATGACACTAATCACATTTTCTATCAAATTAGTGTATAATAGTTTTTTTAGTAAGATTTGTAATAGCTCTAATATTTTCCTTTGTAATTGCTTTAGCATTCATTATTAGCTTGAAAATATTTTATAGTAACACTTGTAAGGACAAAGTATGGTTACAAACTTAATTGTAGTCTAAGGCTACTAATTTCTTTTTAAACAAATTAACGTTACTACATACTTTGAAAATCCAACTATTACATTATATGTTCTTTACTTTCTTAACACACATGTTAAATTGTATACCAATTGGATGTTATTTACTATATGGTCCGTAAACATATTTCTTATGCATAATTTTATACTACAAAAACTTGTAATTTAAAAAATTGATTGATGACATACCTATTGGTCTTTGATCTTCTAGAAATTTTACAAGCATGAAAAATGTAAGAAGAAAATTTAATTCAATGGTAGATTTGTCAAAATTCACATCCAATAGAAAAAATATTGAATGAAATTGTAATCTTAAGCTGCAACCAAGTTTATAGGAAAACTTTGTCCTATTTGAAATAAATTTATAATTTTCTTGTGACTTTTATAGTATAATTTATAGATGTTAAAATTCAGCCCTTTTTTTTTTTTTAATATGAAAAAAAGTTAGGTCTTTATTTATTTAAGTTATTGCTTCTATTATTTATTTTGATTTGTCTTTGTGTTAGAACTCATTTCTCCTTCTCTTGTGTGTGTGTGTGTTTATTTCTCAAAAAAGAAAAAAAGAAAAAGAAAAAGAAAAACTAAAAACAAATTGTTTTGTTTTATTTCTAAAAGTACTTAGCTTCAACCATAAAATAAATTATTACCTCCAACATGTTATTAATCAATGCTAAAGTAAAAGATAACTCGAACTAATGAAGAGTTGATTCTATTCGACCTGATGGTACTCATGGTCAGCAACAGGCCCTCCATTCTGCCACCCATCAAAATCGATTCAAGTCCAGGTGGAGTCCACCCCTAAATCTCATGTACATGTATATATGAATCTTACATGTATATAGAATATATGTGTTGCATACATATATTAAATAAGCTACTTATTATGCCATAATTATATTATATAATCAAAGTGTTGGGTTAAAATAGATTGTCTTCGGTTAATTAATTCAATTACTCAAGTTGATTAACTAGGTTCAATTGCATGCAAATCGTGAAGGCACCAACAAATCACCAAAAATACTATATGCAGCGGAAAATAAATTTGACACGGTGATTTGTTGACAAATGGGGAAAATCTTACAAGGAAAAAATCTCACTGGGTGATTTTAAGATCACCACTCCCAAGAATCCACTAATCAACAATTAAGGGGTTACAAATATAAGGAATCTTACCAACTACCCTAGCCTATCCCGAAATACTAACCTACAATTGAACCTTCGCTTCAATATCCAATTGGACTTGATCTTGTAATAGCCTTTTTTTCCCTTGATGCACAAACCTCCATGATAGGCCAAAAACGAATTGACCCCTTGTGATAAATTAATTAACTAAGTTTATTAATTAATCAAATTAACATGCAAAGCGCATGATAGCACAAACAAATCACCAAACAACTAAATATGCAGCGGAAAATAAATGACATGGTGATTTGTTTATGAATGGGGAAAACCTACACGGCAAAAACCCCATCGGGTGATTTTTAGGTCACCACTCCTGAAATTTCACTATTATCACAACAAGCGGTTACAAGTAAAGGAATCCTAGTACCTTATACCAACCTACGGTTGAACCTTTACCCTAATACCCAATTGGATTTGTTCTGTAATGATAGTTTTCCCTTTTGATGCATGACTCCCAAGTACATGACTAATCAATTACGTGGATCCCAGTACGCGATTTCAATCACCAACTAGAGAAGATTGTTGGTTGCAAAGTTTTTCAGTTCATCCACACGATGAAGATCTAGAAGATGCTTGGTCACAAAACCCTGTGGTGCACAAACATAGCAACTTCTTCAAAAGAGATGAACTAGGGTGAAACTATATCTCCGGTTACAAATTGTTTGAACAAACTTTGCTCAACACTTGTGCAACTTGTGTACACTTTGACGGTCCATAAAATAATCATTTTATATATTTAGGGTTGTGAGAAAAGAAAGCTCAAACACATAAAAATGGATTGGAGTCAAAACAGAATTGAAATTCTGTTTTTCATAAAGCTCGATAGATACCTGTCTGTCTAGATGCTGTCGAGCCACGGGGCTGGATCAGCTTCTTAAGCTTAATGAATAGCTAGTTGTCGAGTTTTAATGAACAACACTTCTTCAGCTTGAATCTTGGACAAACTTGCATGTCTTCAACACTTGATCTTAAAACACAATTTCTTGAAGTATTAAACACATCCTAGATCTACCAAAATACAAGTAAAGTGCGTTTTATCAAAGGATAAGCCAATTACATAAAATAGTGACATATGTTCCTAACAAGTGACTCACATATGTCCTAACAATTTCCCCCTTTGACAATCCATGACAAAACCACAACAAACAAATGAACATATGAGAGAAGTCATAAATCACTCAACTCATACTTATTGAATACAATAAAATCTATCCTAACACAAACTCTTGAAAAACTTTGCAAGAATAGAGTTTATGGCAAGTAGACTTTGACAACCTGTATTTCTGAAATACTTTAAACAAAACTCATCAAGGCATCTTTGTGTGAAACAGAAATAGTAGATTGCGTACAAATATTAAGAAGCATGTGCATAAAGAGAGAAAAGAGACAACACATGTAAGGGCAGGCGAAAGAAACATACATCAACATATATAAAGAAGATAAGTATAATGTATGTCAAAAGTGGTCACAAGACTTATGTACAAGAATAAATGTATCTAAAATAGAGAAAAGAAAAAGATACAAGTAATCCTCATTACATCCCTCAAAATATATCAACATTCCCCCTAACAAAATGTCCTATACTAACTTCCCTCCTAAGAATGACTACTCTCATATCCAAAATTACTTCTGCTTTTTGTCATGAGTGACAAAGGGTAAGAGTGTCAAGTAGACATCTCATCGGTAGAGCTAGCATCTCCATCATCATCATCCGAAGCATCATCCTCATCACCATCATCATCATCCTCATCCTCAGAATCAGAAGCCACAAGAGGAGGTGGAGGAGAAGCCTCAGGAGAAAAACCACCCATGATCACCTGTCGTCTAGCAATGTGGCCAACATGGACGTTCACCTGATACAACTCCGTAGAAAGTGTATCTAGGCGAGCATTCATACGCTAAGGCTGGGCCATGATGTCTCCTAGGGACATATCACTTGTGGAAGAGGAAGGAGCAGATGTGGATGGAGCAGAACGAGATGGAGCTGCTGAATCTGACTGTCGTGACCTAAACTACACCTCGCTACGTTTTACGGTAGCGTAGTCTATGGCACACATGATAGAAAAATGGTCAGAAGAGGGAAAGGGAACAGAAAAATGGCATAGAATCCACGTGATAGCCGAAGGGAAAATGAGCTTATCACGAGTAGCCGTATCCCTATACACATCTAAGATAGAAAGAATAAAATGTGAAGGAAAATCTATAGTGAGGTGCTCTAACAAAGCTAGCAAAAATAGAGCAAGAGACTCTATGATAGAGTGTTAGCGAGAAAGTGGGTGCAATACAAAAGTCATCACCATGTTCATGAATCTAGGACCTTTAGCAAAGGCCTTGCATGGTGTAAATTGACAATTACCTCAATCTGTAGGATGCTCACAAAAGGTAGAAATCATCTCGTCTTTGGACACAGTCCTCAGATGCTCACAACCGGGGTAGTCAGGATGCTCTACACTCGGAACATGAAGCATATCCACAACAAGTTGCGGTGTGACTACAATGCGCGTACCTCGAACGAGAGTAGAAAAGAGAGGTACTGAAAAATCAAATCCATGCATGTTGGAGTAAAACTCCTGGATCAACACGGATAGACAAGTGACCGGGACATTACAAAGTGACTTCCATCCCCGACTGTGAATGACAGTGGGAAGGTCAGTGCGGCGAAGTCTGCCAAAATGACTCAGCGTTCCGAATGAACACTTCGTCGAGAAAAGTTCTCCGAAAAGTCTTTTCGGGTATCCTCATTACGAAACCGAATATGAGAAGGAGTAGGATCAGAAGAAGACAATGACCCGGAACAAAGAGGGTTCCGAGACAGAGCAGATTTACGCTTAGGTGGCATAGACACGACTAACGTAAACAAAAGAGAGAGGGGGAAGAAAGAGACAATCAGAAAAGTCCCAAAGCAATTCAAATATAACAAGTATATTGAAAAGAGAGTACGTATGCATGGGAAATGCATGAACATGTGATATGCAAAAGAAATTGCATTATGGGTTCAACCTAATCAAATCCTACCAGCACCCAATCAATTTGCACACATCTAAATGCATGATAATACTGTTATTATGCTAATGTGATGCAATGCATGAGATTTTAAACTCATTTAATCAAAAACTCATCCCAAAATTTTAACAATAACTCATCAATTTTGAAAAACCTCAAAAAAATTTCAAAAACCCCAAAACCTAGGTCTAAATGCATGAAATGCATGAAGAATAAGAGAAAAAGAACACATACCAAGTGATTTAAAGCAAGGAAAGGCCTAAAATCACGTGGGTTGAAGGTTTAGAGGGAGAAGAAAGTGTTTGGGAGGTGAATAGGAACGGATAGATCGAGAGAGATCAAGGAAATGAGAACTGGATTGCGAAGAGCATATATATAGATCCTCAGTAATTCTCGGCAAATAGAGGTGTTGAGCCATCTGTCGAGGAAGGTTTCGAGAAAAACAATGTCGATAGATGCAGCTATAAAGGAGGTGTCGAGGAACAAAGCAAAGATACAAGAATAGAAGCTCGATCGATACACCAACTATCAAGAAGCTATCGAGGGTCCAAGAACTTTCTCGATCGATCCACCTAGCTGTCGAGGATCTGTTGAGATTGCGATAAGAAAAAGTTTGGAAGCTCGATAGATAGCTAGGTGTCGAGGAGGTGTCGAGATAGATTAAAAGCCATTTTTCAAGAAGGGACAAACACAGATATGAATGCAATTAAGCATGCAACTCAACCAAAGATTCAATCAATATTTTAAGCTCTCAAAATCATCTCTCAACAAAAATATTAAGCACAATGATCCCAAACACACACACACACACACACACACACACACACACACTTGACAAGTCTAACCAATTTTATATTTCAAAAACAGGTTAAGACAGTTTAGTGTGTATACATTAACACATGTAAAACCTTATGATGGCCAAATCACATTGCACCTACACATGTATCAAGAGTAGTAAAGAATATTGCGTGTTGTGTGTGTAAAGCATTACAAAATTGCATAAGTGTATACATGTTATGACGATTTGAGATATGAGAAAATCAATTTAACTCACACACAATCATAGCTGTTTGATGGGGATTATCACTTTCGAAGTATATCCTATAACTCCCACATCTCCTAGAATACACGCTTGCAATCATATTTAAAGCATTTTTTTTTCTTTTTTTGCTTTTCATTTTCTTTGCATATTTTTATTTAAGCAAATCATGCATGGGCATATAAGAAAGAGAAAATAAATACTCAATGATGGTAAACATTTGACATTCCAATTTTGCTATGCCGAAGCACATAAATGTCATTGACATTGCACTTTTGCTATGCCGAAGCATACATGTGTCATTTCATGATTGGTGGGCAACAATGGTGAGATGGTTATTTATGCCTTTCTCTTAGGATTTTCTAGTCCTTCCCGTAAAAAAGAATGATACTAGTGTTAAGTACAAGAGATCACTTAATCTTACTCATCACAAACAAGAGCCACAAAGCTCACTTGCTTAGTTGTGCAAAGAGATGCTCATCTAAACTACAAGAGATACAAAATTTAGAAAACTTTCTTTCAATGGACATCCAATGCACACAAGTTCCAATGTACACAAAACACACACTGTTTTTGTAGTTTTCTGATTTTTCGTTTATTTATTTATTATTATAATAAAAACAAAGCAAAATTGAAAAATAACCAAACAAAAATATGTTAAACAAAACAAAGCATAAAAACTAGACTAACTCAAAATAAAAGCAAAACACACAAGTTATGCAAAGACAAAAACTCAAGGAGAGAGAAGAAAGTGATAGAATCACTTGGAGTCCTTTTTCTTCCACACCTTGGAAGAATCTTTCCTTTGATTAAACCCTTGAAGCGATGATGAGATGGAAGAATTGAAACCATTCAAGTTCGAAAGGAACATGAGGGCTTTGAGAAGATCTCCAAGAGGAGCAAGAGAGGATTGAAGCTGATTCTGGTTCCCAGATGTTATCATGTCATTGTTCTGTTCAGTGGCTAACCACTTATAGCAATTTGGTCGAGTATGACTAGCAACTCCACAATGATGACAGAGATGTTATCATGAAGTCCTTTCCAATTCCTTTTTATCTTGCTTAGGGGGTGCTCTTAAGATAGATTTACCCTTGTCTATGTTCTCACTAGCTAAATCAGTTTTAACATCATTGTTCTCAATTTAAACATTATTACTAGAAGGAACAAAAACAGTAGTACTAGTAGAAGCAATATTAGAGGAAGAGAAACCATACCCTAAACCTGTTCGATCAGAAGCAGATTTCTGAAGACTGAGCATCTCATCAAGCTTTGCACATGAAGTCCTTTCCAATTGAGCTCTGACTTGAAACAGCTCCGTTTCAAGCTTCTTGGTCTTCTCAGCCAAGAAATTGTTCTCGAACCTCAATGCTCCAATAGTCTGATTAGTCTCATTAAACTTTGTGGAAAGCTCTTAACGGTCAAGTTCAACATCACTGAGCTTCTTGGTGGTCAGCTTATAAAGTTTCTCATGTTTCTCAGAAAGCTTGTATAATTTCTCATAGGCTATATGGATATCATTTTGATCATCCACCTTCTCAAACTTAGACTCCATCAATTCCTCTTCTTCAACCACATCTTCAATAATCCCATCAGTAAGATTGATAGTGACAGTGAAGGCATTCAAGATTCCGTCATCCTCATTGTTGGAATCATCCTCAGGCTCGGTATCACTCAAAGTAGCAGCAAGTGCCTTGCTCTTCCCAAAGCTCTTGAGATATGTAGGACAATCCTGTTTCATGTGATCGAAGCCTTGACACCCAAAGCACTTAGGTCCTACGGGAACAGTGTACTGACCGCCATCCCTTACATCCTTCTTCCCTTTGTCTTGGCTTTTGACCTGAAAAGAACTAGATTGCCTACGGTCCTTGTCGAAGCCCTTTCCATTTGCATTCTTCATAAATTTCTTGAACTGTTTGGTGATGTAGGACTTCATCTTAAAATCTTCATCGTCTGAAGACTCATCTGTGTCACTATTCTTGGCCTTCAAAGCCATGCTCTTGCTCTTGCCTGACTTACCAATGCTTGTTAACTCTAGCTCGTAAGTCTGCAAATTACCAACCAACTCTGTCAAAGGAATCTTGTCTATGTCCTTTGATTCCTCGATCGCCGTAATCTTGGCATGAAATCTCTCAAGTAGAGATCTGAGCACCTTTCTCACAATCTTGGGTTTAAGAATGGTTTCCCCAAGATTGAAAGCTAAGTTCACTATGTCCTTAAGCTTGGCATAGAACTCATCGAACGACTCATCCTCCTCCATCTTAATCTCTTCAAAGCTTGTAGTGAGCCTCTGAAGCTTTGAATCCTTGACAGCCTTCGTTCCCTCATAGGTTGTCTGGAGGATGATCCATGCTTCCTTAGCAGTTTTAGTGGAGGATATCTTCTTAAACTCCTCATTGGTGACTGCACAGAATAAGGCATTCAACGCTCTGCTGTTGAAGTTTGTCGCCTTGATCTTGGCATCATCCCAATCGGCTGGAACTTTTGTAGGCTTAGTCCAACCTATCTCCACAGCTTGCCACACTTTCTCATCTAAAGACTGTAAGAAAACTCTCATGCGTACTTTCCAGTATGCATAGTTAGTGCCATCAAATAAATGAGGTATAATTAACGACTGTCCTCTATCCATGACAAACAGGAGTCCATGGATCAACACAGTAAAGATTAAACCCTAATCAGAGTGTGCCCACTCTGATATTACTTGATAGGCCAAAAACGAATTGACCCCTTATGATAAATTAATTAATTAATTAACCAAGTTTATTAATTAATCAAAGTAATATGCAAAGCGCGTGGTAGTACAAACAAATCACCAAACAACTAAATATGCAATGGAAAATAAATGACACAATGATTTTTTTACGAATGGGGAAAACTTACATGGCAAAAACCCCACCAAATGATTTTCAGGTCACCACTCCCGAAATTCCACTATTATCACAACAAGCGGTTACAAGTAAAGGAATCCTAGTACTTTATACCAACCTACAGTTGAACCTTTACCCCAATACCCAATTGGACTTGTTCTATAATGACAATTTCCCCTTTTAATGCACGGCTCCTAAGTACGTGACTAACCAATTGTGCAGATCCTAGTACGCGACTTCAATCACCAGCTAGAAAAGGTTGTTGACTGCAAAGTTCTTCCCACACGATGAAGATCTAGAAGATGCTGGTCACAAAACCCTACGGTGCACAAACATAGCAACTTCTTTAGAAGAGATGAACTAGGACGAAACTATGTCTCTGGTTACAAATTGCTTGAACAAGCTTTGCTTAACACTTGTGCAACTTATGTACACTTTGACAACCCTAAAATAATCCTTTTATATGTCTAGGATTGTGAGAAAAAAAAGCTAAAACACATAAACATGGATTGGAGTCAAAATAGAACTGGAATTCTGTTTTTCATAAAACTCGACAGATACCTGTCTGCTAAGATGCTGTTGAGCAACTATCGAGCCACGGGGCTGGAACAACTTCTTAAGCTCGATGAATAGCTAGCTGTTGAGTTTTAATGAACAGCACTTCTTCAGCTTGAATCTTGGACAGACTTGCATGTCTTCAACACTTGATCTTGAAACACAGTTTCTTGAAATATTAAACACATCTTAGATCTACCCAAATACAAATAAAGTGTGTTTTGTCAAATGATAAGCCAATTACATAAAATAGTGACATATGTTCCTAATAAGTGACTCACATATGTCCTAACACTCCAATTTGTAACTAACCCTTTGCACGGATCCCAGTATGTAACTAACTCCAGCAATTTGAATAAATATTGTTAGCTGCAAAATTCTTCACTTCATCGACAATGAAGATCTAGAAGCACTCGGTTATAAAATCCTATGGCATACAAACATAGTAGCTTCTCATAGAGAAAATAAGTCTTTTGGTCTCTGTATCCGTATGTGATGGCTTTTAAAATAAGACATATATATGTTTAGGGTTGTGAGAAAAGAAACACTAAACAAATACAAAAGCTTGGGCCAGATTTCAGATTTGGAAATTTTGAAATCGTAATTCTCAATAAACCGAGCTACTGTCGAGCTATCTATTAAACTTCACATTATGTCTTGATGGTAGGAATCTGTTGAGCTATCTGTCAAGTCTTAATGAACAACTTTTCTTCACTTATTTCTTGAACCAATCTTCACGTCTTTAATATTTGTCTTAAAAAACATGTTTTTTGGAGTACTAAATTCATCTTAGATTTACCCAATCACAAGTAAAGTGCATTTTGTCAAAAGATTAGCCAATTACAAAACATATGACCCTAACATAAAGTATTTACTAATGGATAAAGTTTAGCTACAACTTTACTTAATATTTTTACTTTATGTGAATTTTGACAAATTTACTATTAGATTACTTTTTCTTCTTATATCTTTCACACTTGAAAAATTTTTAAAAGATCAAAGATCAATAGTTATGTCATCAATCAAATGTTTAAATTTCAAGTTTTTGTAGTTTAAAATAATGGATAAAAAATTAGTTTATAGATCAAATAGTAATTGGCACGAAATTTAACATATGTGTTAAGCACATACTGAAGATGCAATCCAATTATTAAAATTTTAAAATATGTAGTTATGTTAATTTATAGTGGCAATGTTTAAAACCTAATTATTTAAAACCTAGTGATTTTGTGGCAATGTTTGATCTCTCTCATGAGAAAAACCTTTGGTTCAAATCCTTCAAACTCATTTGTTGAAAAAAAGAAAGTTTGCTATTTCTTTTTCTTTTTTTTTTGGAGGCCTTTTGTTAAGGCTCTAGTATAAGTATTACTACTATCTGGTGTAGTGTATTGCTATTGTATTTAGGTACAGTGGATGCCTGTATAGAGGTGCAGGGGATGCTTGTACAAAGTTAGTTGAGTTAGTTAAGTGATGCATTAGAAGTTTGTACTTGGTTAGTTAAGTGATTAAGCTGCAATGTATTGTACTCTGTTAGTTACTGAGTAGGGTATAAGACTAAACACTGATTGTAATGTGGATTCATTGAAGAATAATACATTAAATAGTTCTCTTTGAGATGCTATTGGAGGTTGATTCCCTCGAAGAATCATTGGAGGCCTAATTCCCTCGAAAAACTACTAGACTGAGAGTAAGGGAGACTAAGGATCATTTGATTTCTATCATTGATCATTTGATTCCGATCACCTTTGATTGTATAGAAGAGTCCCTTAATAGAAGAGTCCCTTAATTTAGAGCTGCATTGGGTAATGCTAGTAAGTTTTATATGAGGTAGTAAATTAGAGTAGGATTTTTTTTATTTGGAAACTTAAATTCTATATAGTGGATATGTTTTGCCTTTGGGGTTGGTGGTTAAGCCCTCAGGATTTTTTTTTTTTAATTTGGAATAATTTTTCCTGCATCACTATATGTTGTGTTATTTGTTTGGTTGTTTATTATTTTTCATATGGCAGTTGCTTCGTGGGAATTAACCTAAAATTCATTCTGAGTTCATATAACAGACTAATTTAACAAGTTGAATAATATTGATGTATTTTCAACCAAGATTCTAAATTTCCTTGCAGTAACCATAACGTACAACATCAATAGAGTTGTTAATATAGTGAGTCCTTAACATTTGTAACCAAAACATACGTCATATCAATGTGCCAAACAGTATGACAACGGCAGACTAAATACACTATAGTTGTAGATAAGAGCAACAACAGAATTTCAAGATAAATACAACACTGGGCTTTTCGAGGAATCCCAAATCAAGACAACATATGTAGAGGAGACTACTCCTCTTCCCTATCATCAGTGTCACACCCAGTAAATTTAATCAGAAGGTGAAATGGGTAGCGGAGGATGTAACGAATGATAGGATGGGGTGAGGAATTTGGTAAACAAAGTGGAAAAAATATGATAGAGAGAGTGAAGAGGAAAAATGAGCCAATGCTCAAAACTAGATAGGCAAGCCAATTGAAGTCTCTCAATACTAGGTAATTACCTGCCATGAATGCTAAGGAGACCATTGTTATAGCTAGTCCCAAAAATGGCACACTGAACTTATAGGCAGCAATGAACACGCTCAAATCATCTAAACGGGCCCAAATGAGAGCAACAACAGCAGTAATGGCACTATACATAGCTATGGAGTTGCTAATTACAAATACGTTGAACAGGGGCTTTTCTAGAAATTTTGCCATGCCTCCAGACTCCTTGTAGCACCTGGCATGGTGAAAGCCGCAGCAAAAGTTACAGTGGCCACAAGGGTTGCGACCAATAAGAGAGTACGTATCAGTCCTGTCCTTGTATTCGTCTGTGCTTAGAGTCTTCCCAACCTTTGAACATTGCGGGTTCTCCCCACTAACGCGTCGAGGAGGAGCTCGTGGGCTACTGACATATCTCAAGGCTTCCCATGTCAATCGCTGCATGGTAAATGAGAGAAATTTTGTCATAACCTTGTTAATTTCTCTAAAAATGATTTATATTAAAAAAAAAAAAAAAAAAAAAAAAAAAAAAAAAGGGTCTCTCCATTGCACCCAATCATGAATCGTAGAATAGATTATCCATACTACACACAAAATATTAAGATGATCATAGATAAAAAATAAAAATAAAAATAAAAAATAAAAAAGTGTAATATAACTGTAGAATTTCAAAATATTAATTGAACAAAAAATCATTATGATATATATATAACAAAGGTACATTTGGTTTAATTCTAGTGGTGAGATCATATATAACTATGATATATATATTGTTTGTAACAAAATTTTCTACTACAAAGGGGGGTTTAAATCAATTGATAGAGGATTTTCAATTGTGTCAAGCTTTCAATGTTCACATACCTCTCGAAATGAGGGATTCTCCCCACTGTAGTTCAATGCAATGTCAAGCGCTCTCTTGCCTTCATTATTCAAAGCCTTTAAATCAACTCTTTTGTCCCATGTCAACATGCTAACAACCATAGGATACCTTTTCATGGCGGCCAAATGTAAAGGGGTGTTTCCATTTTGGTCTTTATTATTGATAAGCATTTCAACTTTAAGATCATGCCTTTTTAGCATATAAGCTACCACTTTGGCTTTCCCATTCATAGTAGGTACGTGCAAAATGTTTTGATCCGCGTTAGTGAGTAACTCAATCATATCTGGATATTCATGAAGAAACTTTTCATGAGTAACTCGATCATACGGTGATTTGTTTACAAATGGGGAAAACCTAATGCAAAAATCCCACCGAGTGATTTTGAGTCATCACTCTCGAAACTCCACTATTATCACAACAAGCGGTTATAAGTAAAGGAATCCCAAGTACCTTACCAACCTACAGTTGAACTCTTACCCCAATACCCAATTGGACTTGTTCTGTAGTGACGGTTCCCCTTTCTGATGCACGACTCCCAAGCACGTGACTAACCAATTGCGTGGATCCCAGTATGCGACTTCAATCACCAACTAAGAAGATTGTCGGCTGCAAAGTTCTTCAGTTCATCCATACAATGAAGATCAAGAAGATGCTTGGTCACAAAACCCTATGGTGCAAATACACAGCAACTTCTTCAAGAGAAAGAGATGAACTAGGGCAAGAACTTCATCTCCGGTCACAATTTACTTGAACAGAGTTTGCTCAAAGTTTTTGCAACTTGTGTACAATTTGATAGCCCTTAAAACAATATTTTTATATGTCTAGGGTTAGGAGAAAAGAAGGCCCAAAGATATATTCATGGATCCCAAGAAAATCATATTTGAATATTGAAATTCTTAAACCTCGATAGATAGGAGGTGTCGAGCAGCTGTCGAGCTTTAATGAATTTGCACTATCAGCTTGTTTTCTTAGATAGACTTGAAGGTTTCAACACTTGATCTTGAAACATGGTTTCTTGAAGTATTTAAACACATCTAAATCTACCCAAATACAAGTAAAGTGCGTTTTGTCAAAGGATAAATTAATTACATAAAATCACAACATATGTTCTTAATCATGTGAAACACATATGTCCTAACAAAAACCATAACAATAAGTATTAATTTAGTTCCTCTCTCATCTTTATTAATAGTATCTTGTACTGCTATAGAGAGGGTAGATTTTGGCTGCATCTTATTGTATTAATTATATTGTGTATGCTTCTCAATATAATTTTTGTTGTCTTGAATCAAATGATGTTGCTAATTTCTAATTGTTTTGTTTTGTTCAAACCCAAATATTAGGATAAAATGAAGGAATTGTTGGCTGAACCTTTGAATCAATTGCAATCATTTGACACAAGTGGTAGTATTGCATGGGCATCGGATGATGTGTTTGCCAAAATGATGGGTAAGGAGCACAAAGGTCGTATTCGTGGTGTAGGATTTGGTCTAAGCCCAAGTGGCCGAAGTAGCAAAAATGCTCTCACAAACCTTTAAATACAATCAAGTCAATCAAGAGATGACGAAGTTGCACAATTGAAGGCTTCCTTGGCTGAGATGCAAGAGAAATTGTCCTCTTTTGACAAAATGAAGGAAAAACTTAGCCAATTTGAAGAGATGGAGCAAAGAATGGCTCGCATGCTTCAACAAATGCAACAAATAACTTCACAATGCAATCAGGTTGGCATTAATGATTTTGATTTTGAGGTTTCTAATGGTTAATTTTTGTTTTTGGGTTAATTTGTATTCAGATAGTAATAAGGTTTGTGTTGTGTTTTTTGAGCTTTCTTTCTAAGCTACATGATTTATATTTGCCAATTTTAAGGTAATATATAACTTAGTGAAGACTTTGTGCTGATTAACACTTTAGGTTGTTGAAAAATATCAAAAATGTGTAAAAGGGTTTGATCCGTTCGGCTGATTAGCACTTTTATTAGCACTTGCAATTTGATTTGCTTTTCAAATTCAGTTCATGAATTGATTGTGTGTCTTTTGGTTGGAGTCTGATTTTCTTTTCAAATTCAGTTCTTGAATTGATTTTCTATACATTGTGTGAAGTGAGAAATGTCTTTTGTGTGAAGTGAGAAATGTTTGAGGTGATATTGTTGATTTTTTGTGGTACAACTATCAGTGTGAATTATAGAAGCTTTGAGCCAACTATTTACTGACAAAGAAATACATTGTTTTCGACTTAGTAATGTTTTCCTCATGATGTGTTGGACTAATTAGGTTTAATAGTAGTGGATGTTGAACTCTTGAGGGTACGAGATTAGGCTCTAAAGTTGGTGGTTTCAATTCAATTATATTGGTAGACTCAGCTTGGACAAGTCAAATACTTGAGTTGCCTTGTTATATATCATTCATTGCTAGTCTGCACATACAATGTAGACTTGTCAAAGTCTGCCTAGCTATGTTTTTAGGGTTAAATACTTAATTTGGTTGGTTATTTTTATTATTATAACTTCACAATCATTGTAGATATGTTTTTAGAGGCAAGTGTGGTAAATTGTTAATAGTCCTAACTCCTAACATTATCTACCAATCAGGACTTCCTTGGAAAGATGAAAGCTTACATATATTGATCAGTTACCTGATAGGCCACAAACTAAATGACCCATTGTGATAGGAATTAATTAATTAATTAGCCAAGTTATTAATTAATCAATTTATCATGCAAATGCGTGGTAGCACAAACAAATCACCAATAAATTAAAATTGCAGTGGAAAATAAAAGACACGGTGATTTGTTTATGAATGGGGAAAAATCGCAAAAACCCCACCGAGTGATTTTCAGGTCACCACTCCCGAAACTCCACTATTATCACAACAAGCCGTTACAAGGAAGGAATCCCAAGTACCTTACCAACCTACAGTTGAACCCTTACCCTAATACCCAATCGGACTTGTTCTGTAGTGACAGTTCCCCTTTTTGATGCACGGCTCCCAAGTACGTGACTAACGGTTGCGCGAATCCCAGTACGTGACTTCAAAACACCAATCGAAAAAAATTGTTGGCTGCAAAGTTTTTCAGTTCATCCACACAATGAAGATCGGGAAGATGCTTGGTCACAAAACCCTATGGTGCAAATACACAGCAACTTCTCCAAGAAAGAGAGATGAACTAGGTTAAGAACTTTGTCTCTGGTCACAATTTGCTTGAACAGAGTTTGCTCAATGCTTGTGCAACTTGTGTACCGTTTGACGGCTCTTAAAACAATCATTTTATATGTCTAGGGTTAGGAGAAAAGAAGGCCCATAGACAGATTCACGGATCTCAAGAAAATCAAAGTTGAAATATGAAATTATTAAACCTCGACAGATAGGAGGTGTCGAGCAGGTATCGACCAGCTGTCGAGCTTTAATGATTTTGCACTCCTTGCTTGATTTCTTGAACAGACTTGAAGGCTTCCATACTAGATCTTGAAACGTGGTTTCTTGAAGTAGTTAAACACATCCTAAGTCTACCCAAATACAAATAGAGTGCGTTTTGTCAAAGGATAAGCCAATTATACAAAATCATGACATATGTTCTTAACATGTGAAACACATATTTCCTAACAATCTCCCCCTTTGGCAATTCATGACAAAACCACAACTAACAAATGAACATATGAGAGAAGTCATAAATCACTCAACTCATATTCACTTGTTGAATACAATAAAATCTATTTTAACACAAACTCTTGAAAAACTTTGCAAAAAGAAAGTTTATGGCAAGTAGACTTTGACAACTTGTATTTCTGAAACGCTTTAAACAAAACTCATCAATGCATCTTTGTGTGAAACAGAATAATAGATTGCATACAAAATAATAAGAAGCATATGTATAAAGAGAGAAAAAAAATAACACATGAAAGGATAGGTGAAAAAAAAACATACATCAGCAATATATAAGAGAAAATAAGTACAATGTATGTCTATAAATGGTCACAAGACCTCATGTACAAGAATCAATGTATTTAATAAAGAAAGAAAAGAAAAGATATATAATATCCTCACTACATCCCTTAAAAAAAAATCAACACTCCCCCTAATGCAATGATCCCAAAAACTAACTCTCCCCCTAAGAGTGACTATTCTCATATCCAAAACTACTTCCCCTTTTTGTCATGAGTGACAAAGGGTAGAGTGTCAAGTAGACATCTCATTGGTAGAGCTAGCATATCCATTATCATCTGAAGCGTCATCATCATCACCATCATCGTCATCATCATCCTCAGCATCAGAATCAGAAGCAACTAAATGAGGTGGTGAAGGAGTAGGCTCAGGTGCAAAGCCGCCTATAGCCGCCTGCCGTCGTGCAATACGACCGAGACAAATGTTCACCTGATACAACTCCATAGAGAGTGTATCCAAGCGAGCATTCATGCGTTGCAGCTGCGCTATGACGTCTCCTAAAGACACATCACCGGAAGAGGAAGGAGCGGATGCAGATGGAGTAGACCGGGATGGAGCAGAACGAGAGGAGGGTGCTGTTGAATCCGTCTGTCGCAACCAAAACTAAGTCTCGCTACATTTAACGGTAGCATAATCTATGGCACACATGATGGAAAAATGGTCGGAAAAGGGAAAAGGAACGGAAAAATGGTGTAAAATCCTCATGATAGCGGAAGGAAAGATGAGCTTATCACGGGACACCGAATCTAAATGAACATCTATGATAGATAGAATGAAGTGAAAGGGAAAATCTATAGTGAGATGCTCAATCGAGTGCGAGGCTCTGTGATGGAGTTATAATGAGAAAGAGGATGTAACACAAATGTCATCACCATGTTCATGAATCTAGGACCTTTAGCAAAAGGTCGACATGGTGTGAAAAGACGCTCACCCCAAGTAGTAGGGCGCTCACAAAAAGAAGACATAAGCTCATCCTTGGACACTGTCTTTAGACGCTCATAGCTAGGATAGTCAGGAAACTCTATCCTAGGGATATGAAGCACATCTGCAACCAGTTGTAGTGTGACATGAACGCGCGTACATCGGACGCGAGTGAAAAAGAGAGGTACTAAACGATCTATCATGTGCATGTTGGAGTAGAACTCTTGGATAAGCACGAGAGGACATGTGATCGGGACGTCACACAGTGACTCCCATCCCCTACTGTGAATGACAAAGGAAAGGTCAGTGTCGGCAAAGTCCGACAAAACGACTTGGCATTTCGAATGAATGCCTCGTCTAGAGAAGTTCTCCAAAAATGCCTTAAAGGCATCATCATCACGGAACCGGACAGTAGAAGGAGAAGGATCAGTAGATGAAAAAGCACCAGATCGAAGAGGGTTCCGGGCTGGAGTGGATTTACGCTTAGGTATCATAGACACAACTAACGTAAACTAACAAAGAGGGAGAGAAAGAATGACAATCAGAAAAGTCCCAAGCAGTTTCAAATATATCAAGAATATTGAAAAGAAGTATGTATGCATGGGAAATGCATGAACATGTTACATGCAAAACAAAAAGACATCATGGGCTCAGCCCAATCCAATCCTACTAGCACACAAGCATATTACACACATCTAAATGCATGAAAATACCATTAAAATGCAAATGGAATGCAATGTATGAGGTTTTAAACACATTTAAATGAAAACCCAACCCAAAATTTCATTAAACACTCATCAATTTAATAAGCCCTATAGTGGCACTTAATGCCTGCCACTAAAAGGCCGGTTGACCCGAATGGTAACCTCATATGGCGGTGGTTTTCTGCCCGCTACAATAGTCCAAAAGTGTCGCTAAATGGGCGATCTATTGTGGTGCTCTTTGTGATTGTCGCAATAGATTTATAGTGACACCGCAATAGTGGCGGGTAGAACTGCTGCAATAGGCCAGATGGACCTTTACTAGCCCTTTTCTGGGCTTTTGCAGCAGTTTTGGCTTGCTGCAATAGTACATTTTTTTTTTTTGGGTAGTGATTTCTCCTTCTCTTGTGTATGTGTGTTTATTTCTCAAATAATAATAATAATAATAATAAAATAAAATCTAAAAACAAAATGTTTTGTTTTATTTCTAAAAGTACTCAGCTTCTACCGTAAAATAAATTATTACATCCAACACGTTATTAATCAATGCTAAAGTAAAAGATAACTCAAACTGATGAAGAGTTGATTCTATCTAGCCCGATGGTGCTTATGGTTAGCGACTGGCCCTCCATTCTGCCACCCATCAAAATCGATTCAAGTCTAGGTGGAGTCCAAACCCTAAGACTCACGTACACGTATATATGAATCTTACATGTATATAGAACATGTGTGTTGCATACACAAATTAAATAAGCTACTTGTTATGCCATAATTATATTATATAATCAAAGTGTTGGGTTAAAATAGCTTAACCCCGATTAATTAATTCAATTACCCAAGTTGATTAATTAGGTTCAATTGCATGCAAATCATGAAGATACCAACAAATCACCAAAAATACTAAATGCAGCGAAAAATAAATTTGACATGGTGATTTGTTGACAAATAGGGAAAACCTCGCAAAGCAAAAATGATTTTAAGGTCACCTTTCCCAAGAATTGACTAATCAGCAATCAAGGGCTTATAAGTACAAGGAATCTTACCAACTACCCTAGCTTATCCCAAAATACTAACCTACAATTGAACCTTTGCTTCAATACCCAATTGGACTTGATCTTGTAGTAGCCTTTTTTTTTTCTCCCCTTGATACACAAACCTCCAATTTGTGACTAACTCTTTGCAAGGATCCTAGTACGTAATTAGCTCCAACAATTTGAACAAATGTTGTTAGCTGCAAAGTTCTTCACTTCATTAACAATGAAGATCTGGAAGCACTCGATTACAAAACCCTATGACGTACAAATACAGTAGCTTCTTATAGAAAAAATAAGTCTCTTGGTTTCGTTATCCATATGTGACGGCTCTTAAAATAAGTTATATATATGTCTAGGGTTGTGAGAAAAGAAACCCTAAACAAATACAAAAGCTTGGGCCGGATTTTAGTTTTGAAAATTCTAAAATCGTAATTCTTGATAGATCGAGCTACTGTCGAGCTATCTATCAAGTTTCACATTAAGTCTCGATAGTAGGCATTTGTCGAGCTATCTGTCAAGTCTTAATGAACAACTTTTCTTCACTTGTTTCTTGAACCAATTTTCATGTCTTTAATACTTGACTTAAACAACATGTTTCTGGAAGTACTAAACTCATCTTAGATTTACCCAATTACAAGTGCATTTTGTCAAAGAATTAGCCAATTACAAAACATATGACACTAACATAAAGTATTTACTAATGGATAAAGTTTGGCTACAACTTTACTTAACATTTTTACTTTATGTGAATTTTGACAATCTACTATTAGATTACTTTTTCTTTTTATATCTTCCATACTTGTAAATTTTTCAGAAAATCAAAGATCGATAGTTATGTCATCAATCAAATGTATAAATTTTAAGTTTTTGTAGTTTAAAATAATTGATAAAAAATTAGTTTATGAATCAAATATTAATTGGCACAAAATTTAACATATCTGTTAAGCACATACTGAAGATGCAATCCAATTATTTTTAAAATATGTAGTTATGTTAATTTATAGTGGCAATGTTTAAAACCTAATTATTTAAAACCTAGTGATTTTGTGGCAATGTTTGATCACTCTCATGAGAAAAACCTTTGGTTCAAATCCTTCACACTCATTCGTTGAAAAAAAAAAGTTTGCTATTTCTTTTTTTTCTTTTTTTTGTGGGAGGCATATTGTTAAGGCTCTGGTATATGTATTACTACTATCTAGTGTAATGTATTGCTACTGTATTTAGGTGCAGTGGATGCTTGTATAGTTAAGTGATGCAATAAAAGTTTGTACTTGGTTAGTTAAGTGATTAAGCTGCAATGTATTGTACTCTATTAGTTAGTGAGTAGGGTATAAGACTAAACACTGATTGTAATGCGGATTCATTGAAGAATAATACATTGAATAGTTCTCTTTGAGATGCTATTGGAGGTTGATTACCTCGAAGAATCATTGAAAGCCTAATTCGCTCGAAAAACTACTAGATTGAGAGTAAGAGAGACTAAGGATCATTTGATTTCTATCATTGATCATTTGATTCCGATCACCTTTGATTGTATAGAAGAGTCCTTCCCACCTATATATAAAAGTCCCTTAATTTAGAGTTGCGTTGGGTAATGCTAGTAAGTTTTATATGAGGTAGTAAATTAGAGTAGGATTTTTCTATTTGGAAACTTAAATCCTATATAGTGGATATGTTTTGCCTTTGGGGTTGGTGGTTAAGCCCTCAGAATTTTTTTTTTTTACTTTGGAATAATTTTTCCTGCATCACTATATGTTGTGTTATTTGTTTGGTTTTTTATTATTTTTCATATGGCAGTTGCTTCGTGGAAATTAACCTAAAAATCAATCTGAGTTCATATAACTGATTAATTTAACAAGTTGATTAATGTTGCTGTATTTTCAACCAAGGGTCTACATTTCCTTACAGTTACCATAACATACGACTTCAGTAGAGTTATTAATATGGCGTCCTTTACATTTGTAACCAAAACATAGGTCATATCAATGTGCCAAACAGTATGACAATGATAGACTAAATACACTATAGTTGTAGATAAGAGCAACAACAGAATTTCAAGATAAATAAAATACTGGGCTTTTCGAGGAAACCCAACCTCCTTAGACATGATATTTGAATATCTTTATTTGAAGAGCTTCTGCAAATTTCAACAGACTAAACAAAGGACCAACTTAATATAAATTAATGTTCTCCATCTCTGCATGCATGTCGAATGCAAGGTCCGTGTCAAGACAGCATATGTAGAGGAGACTATTCTTCTTCCCTATCATCAGTGTCACACCCAGTAAATTTAATCAGAAGGTGAAATGGGTAGCGGAGGATGTAACGAATGATAGGATGGGGTGAGGAATTTGGTAAACAAAGTGGAAAAAATATGATCGAGAGAGTGAAGAGGAAAAATGAGCCAATGCTCAAAACTAGATAGGCAAGCCAATTGAGGTCTCTCAATACTAGGTAATTACCTGCCATGAATGCTAAGGAGACCATTGTTATAGCTATTCCCAAAAATGGCACACTGAACTTATAGGCAGCAATGAACAGGTTCAAATCATCTAAACGGGCCCAAATGAGAGCAACAACCGCAGTAATGGCACTATACATAGCTATGGAGTTGCTAATTACAAATACGTTGAACAGGGGCTTTTCTAGAAATTTTGCCATGCCTCCAGACTCCTTGTAGCCACCTGGCATGGTGAAAGCCGCAGCAAAAGTTACAGTGGCCACAAGGGTTGCGACCAATAAGAGAGTCTCAGTCCTGTCCTTGTATTCGTCTGTGCTTAGAGTCAACCCCACCTTTGAACATTGCGGGTTCTCCCCACTAACGCGTCGAGGAGGAGCTCGGGGGCTACTGACATATCTCAAGGCTTCCCATGTGAATCGCTGCACGGTAAATGAGAGAAATTTTGTCATGACCTTGTTAATTTCTCTAAAAAAGATTTGTATTTAAAAAAAAAAGTCTCTCCATTGCAACCAAGCATGAATCGTAGAATAGACTATCCATACCACACACAAAATATTAAGATGATCATAGATTTTAAAAAAAAAACTTGTAATGTAACTGTTGAATTTCAAAATATTAATTAAACAAAAAATTATTACGATATATATATATATATATAACAAAGGTACATTTGGTTTAATTCTAGTGGTGAGATCATATATAACTATGATATATATATATATATATATAGTGTTTGGAAGAAAATTTTCTACTACAAAAGTGGGGTTTAAATCAATTGATAGAGGATTTTCAATTGTGTCCAGCCTTCAATTTTCACATACCTCTCGAAATGAGGGATTCTCCCCATTGTAGTCCAATGCAATGTCAAGTGCTCTCTTGCCTTCTTTATTCAAAGCCTCTAAATCAACTCTTTTGTCCCATGTCAAAATGCTAACAACCATAGGATGCCTTTTCATGGCGGCCAAATGTAAAGGGGTGTTTCCATTTCGGTCTTTATTATTGATAAGCATTTCAACTTTAAGATCATGCCCTTTTAGCATAGAAGCTACCACTTTGGCTTTCCCATTCATAGCAGCTACGTGCAAAATGTTTTGACCCGCGTCAGTGAGTAACTCGATCATATCTGGATATTCATGAAGAAACTTTTCAACTACCTTAATATGACCTTTCCAGGTTGCTATATGAATGGGATAATAGCGCGTATGTTCCCCATATACACAAGGTATTGTAGTTTTTCTTAGTAAGCTTTCAACACCTCTAAGATAACCTATTGATGCTGCATAGGTAAGAGGAGTCATCCCTTCATCGTCTTTCAATGTGAGGATATCATGTGGCAGGCTTTCCAAAACGGTATCTAAGATATCTGGAACACAAACAATAACAATTGAAATAAAATATAATCAGTCAACAATGAGCCAGGAAGATGAGACAATTGTACTCCCCTGAATATATCTTTCCATGATAAATTGGTTTTATTTTTTTATTCAATTCCCACTTTCTACCGGGCCTCGTAGTCACTTAAGTTTTTTCCTCAACTTTCTGATTTTTTTTTTTAATTAAATGTCAACATATTAATCTTAATCCAAGGAAAAAAAAAAAAAAACCCTGATCAGGATAACGAATAATAAGAAACAGGGGCTATAGTAGAAAGCTGTAAAAATTGGTCTGCCACTACGTTTGGATATTCAGCCACATTATTAATCATTCTTTTTAAGGATTTGATATTTTGATATATATATATTGCTTTCTTACACCAATGGTAGTCTATTATTCTTATAATTGGACTACTATATTGGATTAAGGATTAGAATATTATTAAGTTGTAACTCTTAACAAATTATAGGTTATAATATATGTATATAATTTGGTAGTAATCCTAAAACCGTACACCAATATTAATCGATTCTAAAATATTTTATTTCCTTAATTAAATTGAAAAGGCCTCTAGTATGATATTGATTTTGTGGTTTCATGTTCAGAGAAAGATTTAGAGAGAGACCAAAGAGTGAAACACAGATTTGAAGCCGACTGAAGGAAAATGATTAGTACTTATAATTGGACTACTATATTGGATTAAGGATTAGAATATTATTAAGTTGTAAGTCTTAACAAATTATAGGTTATAATATATGTATATAATTTTGTAGTAATCCTAAAACCGTACACCAATATTAATCGATTCTAAAATATTTTATTTCCTTAATTAAATCGAAAAGGCCTCTAGTATGATATTGATTTTGTGGTTTCATGTTCATAGAAAGATTTAGAGAGAGACCAAAGAGTGAAACACAGATTTGAAGCCAACTGAAGGAAAATGATTAGTACTTATAATTGGACTACTATATTGGATTAAGGATTAGAATATTATTAAGTTGTAAGTCTTAACAAATTATAGGTTATAATATATGTATATAATTTTGTAGTAATCCTAAAACCGTACACCAATATTAATCGATTCTAAAATATTTTATTTCCTTAATTAAATCGAAAAGGCCTCTAGTATGATATTGATTTTGTGGTTTCATGTTCATAGAAAGATTTAGAGAGAGACCAAAGAGTGAAACACAGATTTGAAGCCGACTGAAGGAAAATGATTAGTACTTATAATTGGACTACTATATTGGATTAAGGATTAGAATATTATTAAGTTGTAAGTCTTAACAAATTATAGGTTATAATATATGTATATAATTTTGTAGTAATCCTAAAACCGTACACCAATATTAATCGATTCTAAAATATTTTATTTCCTTAATTAAATCGAAAAGGCCTCTAGTATGATATTGATTTTGTGGTTTCATGTTCATAGAAAGATTTAGAGAGAGACCAAAGAGTGAAACACAGATTTGAAGCCAACTGAAGGAAAATGATTAGTACTTATGCAACATTGAGGGAAAAAAGAAAATGTGATTTTCCTTTTACTCAAGACACACAAAGAAGATAAATTGGAGTTTTTTCTAGGACAATTATTTGGTTGCTACAACCACCTTGAGTTGAAATATTTAGAGTGGAAGATCTTGTTATTAGGTTTTGTGGTGAGGTTGTATTTGTTCCTAGAGGTATTATTGTATTTTCCCAATTTATTGTGAACTTAGGTTTTGGGTATAACTTGAGTGTTGTAATCTTTATTTCATTATAGTAGATTAATCGGAATTGTCCCATGGTTTTTCTGTATACACTTGAGGGTTTTTCATGTAAATTTTTGGTGTTCTTGTTGGTTGATTTTTTTATCAATTCGGTAGATTATTTCTATTTTTGCAATAGATTATATTTAATTTAATTCACACATAGAAAGGGATTTATCCTAACGTTTTATTCTTTCATAAATAGTTTAATGGGCGAAAAGGCCTACTAAAGTGGGTCTGTGATTTCTTTTTCACTATTAGTAAATATACTCAATGTTATGAATATCATTTTGGACCCATTCAGTTTGTCTATTGGAACAAAATTTTTCATTACCTGCCTATTTTAATGTATTGTTTCGGGATTGCCTCTATTTATATATATTATTCATTAAAAAAACCCATATAATAAATTTCTAAGGGTTTCAAAGTTATAAGCACATATTTCTTTAAGTACAAATATCAATTCACTAATAATAATAATAATAAGTATCGGTTCAATTATTTATAGAATATAATTAGAGTAATAATAAAAAAAGAAAAAAAAAGAAAAAAAAAAAAAGACAAACCTAGATGTTAATGTTAGTAAGTGACTGTGAAACATTGAAAGAGTTTTAAAAGGCTGAAACCTTTCCTTTTTGGGCAAGGATTTGCTACAACCTTCGTTGCAACAAGTCCTGCATAAAGGTGGATGTGGCAATATGTTAAAATGACACATGTCCAGTTAGTGTTTCTCATCTCTCTCTCTCACATTTACACAGTATGCAGGATTTGTTGCTACCAAGGTTGCAGCAAATCCTTTCCCTTTCTTTTTATTGTGAGTCATGTGGGGCTCACAAAAACAAAGCAAAGAGAATTTTTTAATTTTAAAACACAAGTGGACAAAACAAAAGAGCATTGAAGGAAGGAGTACTACATGGGGCTCACAAAAACAAAATTAAGAAAAAAAATTAAAAACACAAGTGGAGGATATAGCATTTAAGGACGAGTACAATACAACATAGTGACACACAAATAATACAGGAGAGGCAGTGGACCGAAACCAGAGAAAGAAAGAGATAGGATTTTATTTAAAAAAAAAAGAAAAGTCAAAATCTAATATCGGCTGAAATTTTCTGGAACACCTTTAAACTAGTTGGAATTTGATTTGAGGTGGTATGAGTGGTATTACTGTATCAGATTGCACGCCGGCACAAGATATTTCCATTGTTCTAATAGGAAGGGAATGAAATTAGTGACATTGAATATGCTAACTAAAACAACATTCCTACATGGTTTGGAGGAAAAAAATTTCATGGCCTATATAGAGGGGATCAATCTCAAGGCCCATAGAGAGGCAATGACTCAATAGTAATTCTAGTACCACAACATGTGACTAGTTACCTATTACTTTCATATTGAGGAAACTTTTTTTCCAGGGTTTACAGCCAAACACATAGCAAAGTTATGGCAAAGGTTGTGTAATAAGTTATGATCCTATATTTTTTGATGACTCAGGTGATGGGAAGATCGTTAGATATACATGTATGAGTGAAATTCTCATATGAAAAAGAAAAATAAAAAGGACATTGGGAATCAATATAAAATAACTAGGTCCAAAACCTCAAGCTTAAGCATTTAAGGTCCCTTTCACAATTAGAGCAGAGATAGGGGGGATCAGGGATCTCACACAAGCGTGCATCACACAAGGTAAGCCCAATAAAAACATACACAAATGATCTAGGGAAAAAAAATAATAATAAGATAACCTAGTCAATGTTTACTTGTATGTGACTGTATATATTGAGACACATTGAAGGGAAAATAAAAAAGATGTTTAATGAGACACCCTAAAATTGAAAATTATGTATTTTCTCATGGTATTGGAACCAAAAATTGTAGTGTGAATATTGGGTTAAAAAATAAGGGCAAAATTAACGGATGCTAAGAGCATTGATTTATGACATATTTTTAAAAACTTGTTATGTGGAAAAGAAAAAAATCAACTGGTTTTCTTTCACATTTTTATATATATTTTTTATATTTTTCATGAAATTAATATTAAATTTATTTTAAAATGGTCCATTAACAAATACCACAAAGACACCTCTTAACAAGACCTAAAAAATAAAAATAAGATAACTTAATCAATGTTTACCTGTATACATATTGAGACACATTGAAGGAGAAAAGAAAAGGAAGTATGAGCATTGACACACCGTGAAATTGATAATTACCTATTTTCCCCTTTGTATAAGAACCATAAATGTTCACGCCCAGATGGCCTGATCAATGTTTATTTCTATGAGACACGTTGAAGGGGAAAGGAAAAAAGAAGTAAGTGTATTGACTATTGAGACAACCTGGAATTGAAAATTACCTTTTTTCGTCGCAGTAAGGGAAGCATAAATAGCAGAGTGAACAATTGATTTGCCATATGACAGGTAGGTAATTGTCATGAGATAATAAAGGGCAGTGTGAACAATTGATTTACCATATGTCATTGTCATGAGATTCACGAGTTCCGCATCTCCTGCTTCTGCCGCCATATAGAGAGGAGACTTACGTTCCTTATATGGATAATAGGACACTTTTGGATCATTGTTAACCAAGAACCTGACCACCTCATTGTACTTGGCTTTCAAAGCCAAGTTACGACCCAATTGGAGTTTTTTTATCAAGGCCAGATGCAAAGGAGTATTCCCCTCCATATTTTTCTCCCATTGTGGTCCACAAGTAGAGTGATCTTGCAACTGCCCATTAGACCGCTTGACTAAAAGTTCCACTATTTTCTTATTCCCAGCACTTGCAGCTACATGAAGAGGAAGGTCGCCATTGGAGTTCTTTTCCGTGACAAATTTTTGGAACAGTTGGATCTCCAGGATCTCTTGTACAAATTGATGATCATCGTCTGAGCTTTCAGCAGCAAGATGAAGGATTGTATTTAATTTGGGGGTTTTGTCGGAGAGAGAAGGATGTTCATGTTCCGGATCTTGAGCTATTTTTTTTATGAAATCAATATCCTTACTCTTTACAGCCTCATACAATTTACGATCCATGCTTGTAGCTTTGTTTCTTGGCTTGTGGGGAACTATCACTGACTCAGTTATGATTGAGTTAATGTGCTCTCTCTTTATCTCAGCGTCACTCCGAAGAGCGGCTCCGAGAAGTCCAAGACGACCTGGCAACAATTAAGACAAAACAACAATTACGACGTAAATAAAATGAGGTAAAATTCTTCCTGAGATCAAGAGATGAGATTTCATTGCATTGCACATACCATTCATTCAGCTAACAAAATAAGATAACCTAATCATGAAGTTTACCAGTATAAGACATAGGAAATTATGTCTATTTCGTGTCTTACTAGTCATGAGATTCTGAAGCTCCTCATCTTGAGCGTTGATTGCGATATCGAAAGGATTGTTGTTTGCCTCATTTGAATCAGTGCACGCATGTGGATCTTTCTCAATTAAAAACTTTGCCACCTCATGGTACTTGGCTTTCAAATCCAAGTCAACCTCTTCATATTTTTTTATTAAGGCCAGATGTAGAGGGGTATTCCCCTCTTTATTTTTCACCCTCAGTAGTTTAGAAGTTTTCCCAGCATTTGCATCTGCAGGAGGATGAGGAAGAGGAAAGTCGTCATCAATGGAGTCGTTTGCCGTATAAAGTTCTTTGCACAGGTAAGACCTCTCGACCAAATGTTGAACCATGGACAGATGCCCAGCATTTGCAGCTACATGAAGAGGAAGGTCTCCATTGGAGTTTTGTGCCATTAAACATTCATGAAGGCAGTAATATTGGGTCAAATATTTAACTATGCACAGATGCCCAGCATTTGCAGCTACATGAAGAGGAATGTTGCCATTGGAGTTTTGTACCATTAAAAGATGTTGATACTGGTTAGACAACTTGACCAAATGTTGAACTATAGACAACTGCCCAGCATTTGGTTCTCCATGTAAACATAAGCGAAATTTGGGGTTTTTTAATTGTGAAAAAAATTTTCCATGATACTCGAGAGACAACCGGACCAAATATCTAACTATGGACAAATGCCCAGCATTCGTAGCAACATGAAGAGGAAGGTCGCCATTGGAGTTTTGTACCATTAAAAGTTCATGATACTGGTTAGACAACTTGACTAAAGGTTGAACTATGAATAAATCATTATCATTTGCAGCTACGTGAAGAGGAGGATCGCCATTGGAGTTTTGTGGCATCAAGTGGTAAGACGACCTGTCCAAAAGTTCTTCGACTATGGGCAGATGCCCAGCATTTGCAGCTACATGAAGAGGAATGTTGCCACTGGAGTTCTTTGCCGTTAAAAGTTCTTGGCGCTTTTCGATCGAGAGGATCGCTTCTACAATCTGATCATGGCCTAAGCTTGCTGCAACATGAAGAAGTGTATTTGAGTCGAGCAATCTTTCAAGGAGAACAGAATATTCTTTATGTCGCAACTCTTCTAGGATGAAAGCGAAGTCCCAATCTTTTCTAGGATCTTCCGGCATTTCATCTTCATGGTGTGTCTTCATTTCAGCAATGGAACTGTCCTCCGTTGGTACTAAAGACACCTCCTTCTCCTTGCTTGTACTCGCCATTAAAGATTTTTGGGAAGTGAAAATTGCTGTAGCTAGGTTATTATAGATTGCTAAACAAACGTATATTTGAATACCCTGTTTGCTTGTTTTTTTTTTTTTTTTCACTGAATGCCAATGCCCTGCTTGTCTGCTTAAATAGCGTTCCAGTGCTCTGCTTAATTAAGACATTGTATTCATTGCCCCCAAAACTACGACTAATTACACTTTACCATTCAATAAATCTAGTGGCCCCAAAAATATGGCGTTTGTTGGATGGAGCCACCATTTTTTCTTCACTGCTACTTTTTTTCATATCATAATTATGATGAAGTAGTTGTGCAATAATTTGTGGTATTAAATTTTTCTTTGTCAGCAAAGAAGAGGGTCAGGGAGAAAGGAGATAAGAAAAAATAACATGGAGTAATCCGATTGGATCATTAGAGATTGGTTGGAGATAAGAACAAATAACATGGAGCAATCCGATTGGATCATTAGAGATTGGTCGGATAGAGGTTTGAGATGGAATGAATAGGTAATCCCTATTTTGTAATGAGTTACCCTATCCTGTAGACTAACATACTCTTTCTATTACCTTTGTTATAAGAGATTAAACTTAAATTATCTATAAAATCATTCTAAAAAAAAATGTCTGTAAAATCCTTATTTTGCCCTTGAATTGTCCTGATTTACCCAAAAATACCTACATAATCTCCAAATGAAGGACAACTTACCAGACATGATAGAAGTTTTACCATACCGTTATGATTATCGCAAACCTCAAAAGGGAGGACAGTCATTTTTCAAACTTTGACTCTGTCATTTTCATGTACCATTTTTTATTTTTTATTTTAGGAACATATTACCTTTTTTTAAATAAATAATAACCGTCATTTCCTATACCTTAATGAAAGTTGTTATAGTTTTTCCTTTTTATATAACTTGACACTAAGATAATACCCAATATTTACCCAAAAAAAAAAAAAAAATCTTCCCACCCCCCCAAAAAAAAAAAAAAAAAAACCAAATATTTTGCTTGAAGATTTAAATTAAATATATAAATTACTTCATAGTAAGCAACCTTAAGAGGTAAAATAGACAAAATGAATGTTTTTATTTTAATTTTTTTAGAATTAAAAAGAAGGTTGTTAATTAAAGGATGTTGTCTCACCCCACCAATGACTTTTACAAAGCATGAAACATGTAAGTATAACCCACTTATCTAACCTAACATGACCCAGGTGGTTAGGTTGGATTGAATTTTAAACATGTAATAGGTTGGGTTAGGTTGTGAATCTCAACCGAACAAATTCTAGTTGGATTGGGAAAAAAACTCTCTAAACTTAACCCATGCATATTCCTAATTCTCACTAGTGTTGGAATTACTAACAAATTGGTTACAAAAAATATATATAAATTCATTGGAATCATCTGTAAACATGGAAGTATATGAAAGTTGATGTAGGTAGAGAGATTTTGAGGTGAATTGATTAGTCATAGAAATATATGAACGTAGGTTTAAGAAATTCGTGACATCATAGCAGGAATCATTGAATATGGATTAAATTTAGGGAAAATTATATTTTCCTACCTTAAATTATTACCCCAATTTCGCTTAATTTTCTAAACTATTGAAATGCACAAGTGACTCCCTAATTTTAAAAATACATTGCACTTAATTCCTTGCCATATTTGTTTATGTTAACAATATTAGAATTTAAGTATTGAAAGATGATTTTACCCCTCAATCGTTTGTTTTGGAGAGGGGTGAATTGGTCTTTTAATACTAAAGAATTAACACCAAAATAGATGGTCTGGGGTACATTGAAACATAGTTATAATTTTATGGGGTTGATTACGTGTTTCAACTATTCAAGGGGTTAAGTGTAGTCAGGGTGATAATTTAGGGTAGAAAAATGAAAATTTTCCCTAAATTTGTATTCATTGCAAATGATTTCCTTCTCTCTCTCATTTGTTGGTTCAAATTTTAGGATTGTGATTTGGTTATTGCATTATGCAATATCACATTCAAGAGTTGAAATTGAAAGTTGAAAAGATAAATTTTAATATAAGTCATTGAATAAGAAAAAAAAAAAAAAAAAACCTTTTATCTTTTTTTACCTTTTAATTTTTTTTCCTATCACGTCAAAGTGCAATTTCACATCAGATCCAAATCCCAAAATGTAATATTTTATCTATCTGAAAATATCCATGTAAATCACTAGAGTAGTTATAATCACTATTTTACATGGTGTGTCTAGTGTCCTGCCCACATGTGAAAAGAGTAGTTACATAGGAGTGATACACCTAGACATGGTAAAATAAGTCAAAATTTTCTGATCCAACATGAACTTGTTTTTTTGACATGAAGCAAAAACAGGTTGATTTGTGACACGGCTATAGATACTCGATTTTGCACCAATGATTTAATCAAGGAAGATGACTAAAATGACCATCCATGTACCCCAAAAATCATGATTGCATTACATGCATTAATTCATTCATTGCATATCGTAAAAATGATCTTGAGATTTTAACGGTCACAACGGTGTGTCCGGTTTACAAATCGGACCATCGGATCAAAAAATATTGCATGATCAAGTTTGCACGGTTAGCATGCACTATTGTGTCTAGGAAGAGTCGACCACGCACGATTAATTTAAACTAATTCTAATTGGTTAAAAAATTAAAATTAATTAAATATTATTGTGATTGGTTGATAATTAGTGTCTAAAATAGGATTGCTTGCATAGGAATAAAAATGATAATTGGATATCAATAAAATTGTGGATAATCTGAATCAAGATTTATTTTAGGGTATTTATCTACAAGATAATTGTTCCTAAAAAGACCTGAATTATCTAAAAAAGAAATAAAAATCTTAGAATACGGATTGAAAACACGTCTATGTGCAAGGCCCAGTTCAAGAAAACCTAAAAAAGGAGTCCAAAACGCGCCCAAACATGAAAGTGCGATCAGCACCCAAGAGTGTCATTTGGCACTTTTGGAGTGCTAAACGGCACTTTAAAAGTGCCGAATTGCACTCTTTTGGGCTTTGGCCCAAATCTCTTCAAGTGCTGATAAAGCACACCCTTTTTTACTTTTTCATAGTAAGACGCGTCCCAATTCACATTCTACTCGTTGTTGCTTATTTTTTAAGAATTCTAATCACTATAAATAGGGTTTGGGTCTCAAAATTTAGCACATTCTTTTATGCTTTGGGAGATACACCTTTTCACACTCTCAAATTTCTCACCTCATTTTCCTGGTATTCTCTCTTAAATTAGGGTTTTTAGGTTTCAAAGATAATTGAATAAATTTCTTTAAACCCTAAAACATCCTCTTAAGAGGTTGTTTCCGATTACCCTTTTCTTTTCTTTATGCCTTTCTATTGTGATGATGTATGTTTGTCTTTTTGTTTAGTTTAGTTGTGTCAAATATCCATAATATGAATTGTTAAACTATATTGTTAAAGCATGTTCTTGATCTTCTTATTAATGATATGATCTTTTTCTTAATTGTAAAGATTTGCATATAATCAATTCCTTTTCTTAAAATAAAATGGATCTACATCTTCATTAGATGTAGATCTGAATTTTCTTCAAACAAAAATGGATCTACATCTTCCTTAGATGTAGATTTGATTTTTTTTTCCTAAAATAAAATGGATCTGCATCTTCCTTACATGTAGATTTGAATTTTTCAATAAAACGGATCTACATCTTCATTAGATGTAGATCTGAATTTATCTTTAAATAAAAAAATGGATCTGCATCTTCATTAGATGCAAATCTGAATTTTTCTCAAATCAAAAACTGGTTGCATCTTCATTAGATGCAAATTTGAATTTTTTCATCAAAAAACTGATTTGCATCTTCCTTAGATGCAGATCTGAATTTTTCTTAAAACAAAGAACTGATTTGTATCTTCCTTAGATACAGATATGATTTTTTTAATATATGCAGATTTTGAAATAAAGAAAAAAGATCATGCATGATTGTATTTATTATTGTTTGTTTTCTTTGGTCCATGTAGCATAAATTTATTTCACGAATGAAATTCTTTCCTCAAAAAATATTTTGCATATTTTTTGAGCATATAAAAACAAATCTGATTTTTTTTTAATACACAAATCTGTTTTATTATTATTATTATTATTATTATTATTATTATTATCACAACAAATTTGGTCTTTTACAAATTAAATACCATTTAAGTTCTCAAAAACAGATCTGATATTTTTCTCAAATTAAAAGACTTTGTTTTAATTAAATAAAAACATATCTAAATTTTCTCTCCAAAAACCACTGTTTTTATGCAACAAAATAAATATGATTTTTTCTTTTTTTTTAATGTATAAACCAAATCATTTTTTTAATTACAAAACATATCTGAATTTTTAACATAAATAAACTTATGTGATTTAATTTTTGTTTCACATGTACAACATGTCATTCATAGCATGCATAAAGGAGAACATTGGTCATGAGAGTCTAGAAGACCAGACTCTGTCTAGGCGAAATGGGTGCCTAATACCTTCTCACTCCGTAATCTAGCCTCCGAATTTAGATCTTTGGATAAGTAGATCTAAGTCTTGTCATTACTTTTATTTTGGGTAGAATGTAACTAGGACAAAAAGCCATGTAATTTTTGGTAGTTTGTAACTAGGACCCAAAGCCATGTAATCTTCAATTTACCAAATGTGTACTTTTTTACCCAATCAATGAGAATAGAACAATTCAGTCATTTATTTTGTATTTAGTTTTTTCTTATTATTATTATTATTATTATTATTATTATTATTATTATTATTGTATAAAAAAATAAGTGGCGACTCCATATCACTTACCCAAAAAGAGAGGTGCCCTAAAAAGCACTAAAAAATCTCTCTTTTTTGAGAGGCACTTTTGCGATCTCTCATAGTGGTGACTCCGCTAGGGATGTCGAGGGCTAAGCTTCGTATTAGACTTAAGTGATCAAATGTGTACCCTTGTTTTGCATGGTCTTGCATGATATTATTGTTTATTTGTTTATTTATGTTTGTTGAGATGTTGTATGATATTTTGTTGTATGATATATTGTTGTTTGTATTGTTTGTTAAAAGCTTTCCCTAACTGTCATAGTGTGTGCCATCCAAACAATATGTATGCACCCTTTTCAACAACTTGTGGTAGTAGTAACCACGGATCACCAGTCTTCATTAGATTCAGTTACCCAGTGGTGAACTCACCAACTCATAGCCTAAAGTCGCTACATCATTTCCAGTTGACTGTAAAGGACAAACCATGCCATTTGGACCAACACAATGTTCATTACATTACAAGTTGGGAGGTGTAACGCCCTAGCTATGGGAAACAATGAAAGAACAAACCCACCCTACAGCATAATGACTTAGAACCTACCTTTAGGTCGGTCCTGGTTAAAATTGCATTTCATGTTGTGTGTGTTTGTTTGGTTGATTGATTGATATGGATGGGGTCTTAGCTTTGATTAACCCGACCAAGCCTGTCATTAGGGGAGAATTTGGTCAAGATTTGAAGGATGGCTGCAAAAAGAACCTAAGCCCGACACTCAAGCAAGTAGCTCCATTTCCAAGCCTGTCACTCCCATTACGGTATTGAAGCCTTTAAGCATAGAAGACATTCCACTGCTGCAACATCACAATCCCATATCCACCTACAAGATACTTTGAACCCCAATCAAATCATCTAACATCCACAAACAGGGGGAGATACTTCAAACCCTAATCAAATTACCAAGCACCAACATATGGGGGGAGATACTTCGATCCCCAATAAAGTAACCCAATACCTACAAACGGGGGAAGACACTTCGAAACCCAATCAAATGGCCCAACATCCACAGTGAGGGGAGACACTTCAAACCCTAAGACACCAACCTAAATGACCTAACAAAAATTGCCTATACTGATGCTGAGGGAAGAAGGAACTTACTGGGAGCCACCTGCCATCGTTGAAGCCACGACTAAGTTAAAGAATTGGGCATGGGAAGGAGCTACCCACCCCATGGAAGACTCCGTGAAGAAGATCAAGACCGTCAAGTCAGTCACTCTTGCTAAGAAGATTAAGATCGTTGAGCCAGTCACCCTTGCAAAGAAAATTTTTTATGTCCCTATTGAGTCTATTTCTGCTAGTATTTCTATTTATGTTAAGGCTGTTTGTGAAAGTTTTCCAGTTGAGTCTGATTTAGTTAAGTCTATTGAGTCTGTTGAGTCTGTTGAGAACTCTTTTCCTTATAATATGATCTTTGATTCTACTTATTTGTTGGCTTTGAATGTTTTTATTTCTAAAATTGGTAAAGAAACTTTTAATAATAAGGAATTAAAACATGGACACCTAGAACCCATAAAAGAAAAAACCCAACCCATTAACCTGGAAACTAATGATGAACCTAAAATGATACAAGTGGGCAATACCCTAGCCACTTTTGAGAAAGAGGCATTAGTGGCATTGCTGACAGAGTTCAGAGAGGTCTTTGCATGGTCATACAAAGACATGCTTGGGATTGATACAGGCATAGTACAACACTGCATTCCAACAGATCCAACCAAGAAGCCAGTCAAGCAGAAGTTGAGAAGGATGAAGCCAGAATGAACTCTCAAGATCAATGAAGAAGTTGAGAAACAGTACAATGCAGGATTCCTAAGGGTGGTCATCTATCCAAAATGGTTAGCTAATGTGGTTCTGGTACCAAAGAAGGATGGGAAGGTCAGAATGTGCGTAGAATTTCGAGATCTGAATAAGGCCAGTCCAAAAAATGACTTTCCTTTGCCTCACATTGATATCCTCGTTGGCAACACAGTAGGTTATGCCTTGCTATCGTTTATGGATGGATTTTTAGGGTATAATTAGATTAAGATGGCTCCAAAAGATATGGAGAAAACCTCCTTATTACTCCATGGGGGACATATTGTTACAAGGTCATGCCATTTGGCCTTAAAAATACTGGTGCTACTTACCATCATGCTGCTACCACTTTGTTGCATGACTTGATCTACAAAGAAGTAGAGGTTTATGTTGATAATATGATAGCGAAGTCCAAAGACCATGAAGGACATATGCCAGCTTTACGAAAGTTCTTCGAAAGGATCCAGTTCTACAAGTTGCGGTTGAATCCAAAGAAGTGCACTTTTGGTGTAACGTCCAGAAAGCTATTGGGGTTTATTGTAAGCCAAAGAGGAATAGAAGTCAATCCAAATAAAATCAAGGCCATTGTAGAGATGAAGCCTCCAAGAACTGAAAAGGAGATTTGAGGATTTCTAGGGAGGATACAGTACATTAGCAAGTTCATAGCTGAGCTCACCATGACATGTGAACCAATCTTCCAACTACTAGGCCCCTATAGTATGGAATGAACAATGCCAAGAAGCCTTTAAAAAGATCAAGAATTATATGATGAAACCACCAATACTCGACCCACTGGTACCTAAAAAGCCATTGTTGTTGTATCTTACCACTACAGATACAACAATGGGGGCCATACTTGCTCAATACCTTGAGGAGACTAGAAAGGAGAATGCAATATACTATATCAGCAAGAAGATGTTACCTTATGAAGAAAAATATTCACCATTAGAGCAGACATGCGTAGAAGTTGTTTGGGCAACCCGCAAACTCAGACATTATATGCTTGCCTACAAGGTTTTGTTGATTCCAAGAATGGATCCTTTGAAGTACTTAATGAAAAAGCCTGTGCAAGATAGGAAGGTATTATTATTATTATTATTATTAATTTTCGTATTAAAAAATCAATTTGTTAATATGTTTGGGATAACGCCATTGAAAAATATATATTTATTATCATTTAAATACAATGGCTTTAAGGAAACAATTAGACCTTTATATAACTGTATGCAAATGAATTAAAAGATGAATGGTAGGAGAATTTCACAACGAGTAAAGATTTTTAAATATCAAATAACAAAGTACATGCCAAGATAATTTGATTACGGTAAAGTTAAAACCATATATTTAAAATTATAGACATGTATGAGAAACATTCATAAGTGTGAAAAGAGTGAAGCCAAAGTATATAAATGAAATTAGTATAAATTATGAATGTTTAGTCCTACTTTTTAATAATTCATGTCCAAAATAAATAGCTTTTCAAAATAAATTATAATATTTTTTAGAGTGTATGTTTCTTAACAATGATATGATATACATAAAAAAGACCATGTATAAATAAGTAAACAATCAAACTTTAATGTATATTCTCAAATTAAAATAAATTGTCAACCACAATTGATATTAGATTATATAATTAATTTTCAAGATTGTAAATTTCTTTTATTTTTTTAATTTTTTTTATCAAATTATTTATTGAATAAGGCATTTGTACATTCATTTTATGTTTTGGGATGTTGATATTGTGTAGAAATGAAACTTGTGACTTTGTTATAATTATCTTCCACGCTTTTTTTTTTTTTTTTGGTTAGTAATATTGGAATTTGTATAATTTTAAAATTATTGAACAAGTATTAATTTTTTTTAGCTTAGCTTATTCTTGATATGACTGGTGAATTCAAAAGTAATTCATTTTACATCAAGTAATTTGCTACATTACATTCCGAATGTCAAATACATTTTTTTTCTTTAAAAAAAAAAAATTCTTGTGAAAAATAAGAGTTGACTTGATGTGTGATGCGGAAGCGTCAAGAAGTAGAACACGTCTACCTCTAGAAAACAAGAAACAAAACACGTTTACTTTTGAAAATAATCTTGAATCCACAACGGTTCTTGAATCTATAAGGAGAAAGGGTTCTAGAATCCACCAAAGAAACAATAGACAAAAGTCTATATTTTTTTTAATATCAATAATATTGAAATTTTTTTACAGACTTAGTGGCCTATTTAAGGGTTCCAAAAAATTTGATAGACAAGAAAATATATTCTAAAATAAATCATAATTAATACCTAACCATAACAGGAACCAAATTTAACCTAAAAAGCATTAAAAGCATCTAAAAACAAGGAAATAAATCACCTAAACCTAAAGGAGAAATGCTATGTCCACAACATTTTCACAACAAATCCTAAGTGGCAGATTGTTAGTGGTGGGGCAAAAATGTAATTTCAGTAATAAATTTAAATTAGAACCAATAACAACTAACCACCTATGATTTGTTGTGAAAATGTTGTGGATGTAGCACTTCTCAAACCTAAAATAACTTTTTTTACATAAAAATATCAAAATTGTTAGGGACATATTTATGTAATTGGCTAATCTTTTGACAAAACTCATTTTACTTGTAATTGGGTAGATCTAGGATGGGTTTAGTACTTCAAGAAACAAGTGTTCAAGCCAAATATTAATGCCACGCAAATCTAACCAAGAAACAAGTGAAGGAAGTGTTGTTCATTAAAACTCGACAGCAATCTCAATAGAAAGACTTCTATTGAGATTTAATGTTGAAGCTCGACACAAGCTGTATTTGTCGAGAATTATGAAATTAGACTTTTCAAATTTGATTACATGCATATGCTTATGTCTTTGTGTAGTGTTTCTTTTCTCACAACTTTAGACAAATATAATGATTATTTTAAAGGCTGTCATGGATGCATTGTGTGACTGGAGGCAGAAATTGATCTAGCTCATCATTCTCTTTGAAGAAGCTACTACGTCTTTACGCTAAGGGTTTTGTGACCAAGTCGCTACAATACAAGTCCAATTGGTATTAGGGTAAGGGTTCAACTGTAGGTTGGTATTTCGGGATAGGCCAAAGGGTTTGGTAAGATTCCTTATACTTGTAATCTCGTGTGATTGATAATAATGGATTCTCGAGAGTGGTGACCTTAAATTCACCCGATGGGGTTTTGCCTTGGTGGTTTTCCCTATTCGTAAACAAATCACCTATGTCAAATTTATTTTCCACTACATTTAGATATTTGGTGATTTGTTTATGCTACCATGCTATTGCATGTAATTTGACTAATTAATTAACTTGGATAATTAATTAATTTGCAAGGGGTCAATTCATTTTAACCCAACAAGAACGCCAGGTTATCTTGTCGGACTTTGTCGACACTTTTCTTCCCATTGTCATTCAAACCCAAGGTTGGCAATCTCTTCTTGAGAGACCCTTGAGGTGTCTCGTCATGTTTATATAGGAGTTTAACTCCAATATACATGTCATTGATACCTCTGTACCTCAGTTTGCTACTACATTCAGAGGTACACGCATCGTAGTTACTTCGGATCTTATATCCGAGGTACTACATGTTCCCAGGGTAGCACATCCTGACTACCTTGGTTGTGAACGTCTCTGGATGGTGTTTAGAGATGAGCTTCTCTCTTACTTTTGTGAGACTCCTTCCATATGGGATGGTAAACTAAACACTCCATGCTCAGGTTTTGCAAAAGGCCCGAGATTCCTTAACATGGTGATGACTTTTACTCTTACTCCTTTTTCTCACTATAACTCCATTACGGAGCCTCGTACTCGTTTTCTTTTTTCTCTTTTAGAGGATCTTTCTATTGACTTTCCCTCCCACTTCATCATATCTCTTTTAGATGTGTATTTGGATACCGCTACCCGTGATATGTTCATCTTTCCTTCGGCTATCACGTGGATCCTTTAACGCTTCAACATTCCCATTCCTTCCTTTCCTTTCTTGACCACCATGGGTGCCATCAGTGCTTGTTTTGTTTGGCGAAGCGAGGCCCAACTTTGACCGAAGCGACCATGAGTGGAGATGACAGATCCTGCAGCTTCTACTATTCCGCCTTTTTCTTCGGCTCTTTCCACCTCTACTCCTTGCTCGGCAGTTGGTGTGACTCTTGATGCCATCATGGAGCAGCTGCAGCAGATGGATGCTCGTCTTAACTATCTCACAGATGAGATGTGTCAGATGAACACCTGAGTTGGCCGCATTACCTGCAGACGGGCTCGCATTGGTGGCTTCTCCCTCTCCTTCTCCAGTAGCCTCGACTGATGAGGATAATGATGCTAGTGATGATGAGGATGATGCTAGCTCTTCTAGTGATGACAACCTCTCAGTGACTTGCCTTTTGTCATTTGTGATAAAAAGGAGAGTAGTTTTGGTTAAGAGTAGTCTTGTACTTAGGGGGAGAGTTAGTATAGGACTTTTTTTGTTAGGGGGAGTGTGTATATCTTTTTGAGGGATGTAGTGATGTTTATATGTACTTTTCTTTCCTTTTTAGTTACTTTAGCCTCTTGTATACTGGTTTTATGACCGTTTATGACATACATTGTACTTTATTTTCATATATATGATGATGTATGTTTTTCTTCACCTATCTCTACAAGTGTTGTTTATTTTCTTTCTTTATACACATGTTTCTTTATGTACACAATCTTTATTTTTGTTTCACACATGATGCCTTGATGAGTTTTGTTTAACTGTTTTAGAAAGAAAGGTTGTGAAAGTTTACCATGCTATGAACTCTCTTCTTGCAAAGTTTTTCAAGAGTTTATGTTAGGATTAGATTTATTTTGTAATTCAACAAGTGGTTATGAGTTTAGTGATTTAAGACTTCTCTCATGATTCATTTGTATGTTGTGGTTTTGTCATGGGTTACCAAAGGGGGAGATTGTTAGGGACATATTTATGTAATTGGCTAATCCTTTCACAAAACGCATTTTACTTGTAATTGGGTAGATCTAGGATGGGTTTAGTACTTCAAGAAAAAAGTGTTCAAGTCAAGTATTGAAACCATGCAAATCTAACCAAGAAACAAGTGAAGGAAGTGATGTTCAATAAAGCACGACAACAATCTCGATAGAAAGACTTCTATCGAGATTTAATGTTGAAACTCGACACAAGCTCGACACAAATTGTATCTGTCGAGAATTACGAAATCAGACTTTTCAAATCTGCTTACATGCATATGCTTATGTATTTGTGGAGGATTTCTTTTCTCACAACCCTAGACACATATAAGGATTATTTTAAAGGCCATCGCGTATGCATTGTGTGATTAGAGGCAAAAATTGACCTATCTCATCATTCTCTCTGAAGAAGCTACTGTGCCTTTACACCAAGGGTTTTGTGACCAAGGAGCTTTTTGATCTTCATTGTTGATGAACTGAAGAAATTTGCAGCCAACAATCTTCTTCAAGTTGGTGAGTTAGTCACGTACTAGATCTGTGCATCATTGGTTATTCACGTACTGGGACTCGTGCATTGAAAGGAGAGATTGCCGCTATAATACAAGTCTAATTGGGTATTGGGGTAAGGGTTTAACTATAAGTTGGTATTTCAGGATAGGCCCAAGGGTTTGGTAAGATTCTTTATACTTGTAACTGCTTATGATTGATAATAGTGGATTCTCAGGAGTGGTGACCTTAAATTCACCTAGGGGGTTTTGCCTCGGTGGTTTTCCCTATTTGTAAACAAATCACCCGTGTCAAATTTATTTTCCGCATTTGGTGATTTGTCTGTACTACCACGCTATTGCATGTAATTTGATAATTAATTAACTTAGGTAATTAATTAATTTGCAAGAGGTCAATTCATTTTAACCCAACAAAAATTAAATTGTAGATTTTTTCCTACATCAGATCCCTTCACTTGAAACAAACTTGTCCTCGAATCTTAGAAATCTGAAATCTTCCACTCTAAATAAACAAATACTTTGTGTACTTCATCTTCTTTGTATTCTTACCAAACTTGAAAGCCATCAATTGTGCAATTTGAACTTCTTGTCCCTTGAAATTCATGAAATTGAAAATATTCACCAAAGAAGAGTTAATGATCAAATCAAATCTTTTCACCCCCCAAAAAATCAATAAACTTTGTTTCAGTTTCTCCCACCAAAACAATATAAGCTTGAATGTTGCAATCATCTAACTTGACTTCATCAAGATCATTGACAACTTCCTTTATAATTTCTTCTTCAATGGTCTCTACTATCTTGACCTCAAAATCATTCTCTATAATAGGATCTTTATTAATCTCCTTCATAACCTTGATTTTAGGCTCTTCTTCTATAACAAGGTCTTCATTAATTTCCTTAGAAATCTCTATATTTTCTTCTTTGACTTCTACATAATTTTGATCAAGAACCATATTTTCTTCAACATGCAATTCTCCCTTTAATGGTGGAATATATGGCTCTTCAAAATAATTCAAGTATGAACTTTTTGGTTAATAATAATCTTGTTTTGTATAAATTTTTTTTTTATCACAATCCAAAGGATAAAATCTGATAGCAAGCATTTTTTTCATCCTTGGCCATGAGCAAATTTTTTCTTTACCTCGTATGAGTCTCTCAAATTGCATTCGTTCTCACCAAGGTAGGGCATACTCCCTAAGTTTATACAAAGCAAGTTAACTTTTCTCTCTTCATAAATATTCTCATAATCAAATAAATCCTCTAGATCAAGTAACCAATCAAGAAAATCTTCTTTATAAAAATAACCTATAAAAATAATCATTAAAACTTGCAATTCTCCTATAAGGCCTATATGAAATTTGCTTACCAATAGATTGCGCATGAGTTATGTCTCCGCGATAGTTATCCCTATTATTTCCATGCTCCATCAATGGTATCCTAGCAAAGATATTTATGACTACTATCTATACATCACTTAATACTTGCTAAGTTTTTTGTCACCGGAATTGCTACCGTCTAATATATCAGCCACCAGACCAAGATAAGTCAAGCCTTTGATACCAACTGATGTGGGATGTGGAAGCATCAAGAAATAGAACACTTCTAACTCTAGAAAAGAAAAAAACAAAACCCGTTTGCTTTTTAAAATAACCTCGAATCCACAAGAGTCCTTCTAACTGATGTGGGATGTGGAAGCATCAAGAAATAGAATACTACTAACTCTAGAAAAGAAAAAAACAAAACCCGTTTGCTTTTTAAAATAACCTCGAATCCACAAGAGTCCTTGAATCCACAAGGAGAAAGGGTTCTGGAATCCACCAGAGAAACAATAGACAAAAGTCTGAATTTTTATTAGTATCAATAATACTGAAAAATGTTTACAAACTTAGAGTCCTATTTAAGGGCTTCGTAAAACTTGACTGACAAGAACATATATTGTAAAATAACTCATAATTAATACCTAACCATAACAGGAACCAAATTTGATCTAAAATGCATTAAAAGCACCTAAAAATAAGGAAATAAATCACCTAAACATAAGATAACGTTTTTTTATATAAAAATATCAAAATTAAATAATTACAAAAATTAAATTGTAGATTCTGTCCTACATTACCTGACCCACATTAGGTAATTTATTGCATTACTTTCCAAATCGCAAATACATTTTTCTTTCTTAAAAATATTTGCTAAACCAATGCTCTTGAGCATCTGTTAACTTTTCAATTAAAAGAATTAATTTGGGTTGGTAAGCATTGTTTTCATCAAAGCGATAGATATATAAAGTTGAGGTCAAGAGCATTGTTTCTCAACAAAAAAGAAAAGGCCAAGAGCAATAAAAGAATAGTTTGGCTTGGTAAGCTGTAGCATTGTTTTCTTAAAAGTGGTAGATATGTAAATTGAGAACTCAAGATCATTGTCAAGATCTTTAAAAGAAGGGAAAAGAATTATGGAGAGAAAATTTAACTGGGAAGATGTTAAAATGGAAAATATAACTTTTTAATGAGGTAAAAATCTATTTTTGGAAATTAAAGGCTAAAAGAAACCCTAAGCCTACGTACGTAGGCATGAATCTGCGTATGCAACCTAAGAGCCTATGTACGCAGGCAAGAGCCTATGCACGTAGGTAGGGTTTCAGAACTTGTGGTTCAGAAATACAGGTTGTCAAAGTTTTCCATGCCATGAACTCTCTTCTTGCGAAGTTTTTCAAGAGTTTGGGTTAGAATAGATTTTATTGTATTCAACAAGTGAGCATAAGTTGAGTGATTTATGACTTCTCTCATATGTTCACTTGTTTGTTGTGGTTTTGTCACGGATTGCCAAAGGAGGAGATTGTTAGGACATATGTGAATCATGTTAAGAACATATGTCATTTAGAATTAGCTAATCTTTTGAAAAAATGCACTTTACTTGTATTTGGTAGATCTAGGATGTGTTTAATACATCAAGAAACATGTTCTTCGAGACAAGTATTAAAGCCATGAAGATTGGACCAAGAAACAAGTGAAGAAATGCTGTTCATTAAAGCTGGACAGATTCCCGAAAGCTACCCGACAGATACTATCTATTAAGGTTTAATGAGTCTCGACAGCTAGCTTGACAGATAGCATCTATCAAGGTCTCGACAGATAGCTGGACAGCTGTATCTATCAAGAATTACAAAATCAAAATTTTGAAATCTAATTTTCAGCCCATGCTTATGTATTTGTGTAGGGTTTCTTTTCTTACAACCCTAGATATATATAAGGCTCATTTTAAAGGCCATCACATAAGAGAATACAAGGAGTATACATGCTAAAAGTGACTGAGTGCCTTATTCTCTTTCAAAAAAGCTACTATGTCTTTGTGCCTTAGGGTTTTGTAACTAAGTGCTTCTTGATCTTCATTGTTGATGAAGTGAAGAACTTTGTAGCCAACATCTTCTTCAAGTTGGTGAGTTACTCATGTACTGGGAGCTGTGCATCATTGGTTAGTCACATACTGGGATCCGTGTAAAAGGGTGGCATTCATATATTGAGGAGTTTAGAGGTTTTAAAGCAGTAGAAGGTTTCCCCCCCAGGTTTTTTACTGTGAAACTAGTTTGTTTCGTTGGTTTTCTTGGGTCATCATATCTTGTCTTATTTAATTTTCCGCTATGCATGATTTTGACATGATATTGATGTTTGTTTGTTTTAACAAGGTTTATTCATAATAAATCTAATTAACAACTTGGGTTTAAAACTTGTTAATTCTATCAACTCGGGTTTAAATTTCCCAACAAATCTTTATGTCTTTAATACTACCACTTAATATGTATCAAACCCAACTTCGATCTACCCAATTTACAAGTGAAGTTTGTCAAAGGATTAACCAATTACATAGAAAATATGACCCTAATGGTAGGAAATTTTGGATTATCAAAGTTAGGAGGTTCCAGGATAATGTATGCCCCCTCATATTTGTATCTCTCCTTTGCAATATAACACTAACAACACACCACATACTTCTTTGTCAACTAGTTAATATAACACCAACAACACACCACCTACTTATTTGTAAGCTAGTTTGACAATGATGACACAAACTTCAAATAGCAATTCTTTTACTCTCCCAAAACTCAAAATAAGGTTTTCTTTTTTTTTTTTTTAATTTAAAAAAAAAAAAAAAACATATAACCAAGAAACAAAGCTGAAAATGATGCTAAACAAAAAAATAGTTGAAAACAGAAAAATGTGTACACGATTTGAGTATAGAAAATGAGTATAAAATATGAAAATAGAAAATAAATACAACCTCAATACAAACAAAACAGACCCTTAGTTATATGATTTGTAAAATCCATTTTTGTTTATACTTTTTTTTTCCGACTAGGGTTGGCAAATTTTAGCCAAATCCATTAACCAACCCATTACCCACCTAATTTGGATAAGACTTGACCTAACTCAATTAAGCATTTGGAGTTGTTGCAATCTAGTTTCATCATAGTTGCTAGTACAAATCTTTAGAGTGGGAGGTTTACATTCAACCAACAAAGTCTAGAATAAACGGGTTTGTGAATTGCTACGCAGGGTCATGTTAGTAAGTATTACATGAGGTTGCTGTAAATATAAAGTTAAGTTTATAATAAATCTTCTATTCTATTCTTGTGAATTTTGTTTACCTTTGGGTTGATAGGTTAGATCCTCTCAATGATTTTTTTGTGAGACAAGTTATTCCATTTTTTTGTATGTTTAGACCCCTTAAACTAGATTGTTTGACCTAATATATTAACCAAGTGATTACTTAGATTAATTATTCAGATCTAGGTTAAACACAAATAAATCATATCATGCAAAACAGCGGAAAATAATTAACACCACGATATGATGACCTAGGAAAATAGATGAAACGAACCGTTTCAAAGTAAAAACCTGGGGAGGATTTAACCTATCTATTCTCAAGGTAAAGTAAATCCACTATAGGAGAATTGAAGTTTTTATAATCAGATTTAACCCTAAATCTATTGCTATCTCCAACAGTAAATTACTAACACGACCACGTGCAAGCTCTGAATCTACAAACTCCTTCTCTTCTCAGATTTACACCAACATAAGCACTCTTGCTTGTGACTTTAAGATCCCACTCAAAAGTTTCAGATCACTATTAGTAATGATCTTGATGCAGCAACTATGTTCTACCAACACTTGATTGTAGATCTTACTCTGGTAGATTCTTGTGTAGTTAGAAGGTATAAAAACCTCTCAGATCTCACAAAGAGTAACACACAAGTCTTCCAAAAGTTTGAAAAATGTAGTTAGGGTTTCCCTTTTATATGTGAGGAAGTTGGAATGAAACTCTAAATGTTTTTGTAGGCTTAGGCCTGATTTAAAAATTTGCAGAATTTCTGTTCCCGTGATTTTCAATCAGTCAAACCTAATTTCTCAATCAGTCCAGCAAGGCAAAAACTCCCTTCCTTTTTTTGCAGTTAGCTGGAATTGAACCTTGAAACCAACACTTTTAAGCATTGCCTAACAACTAGACTAGACATGTTTTGTTCTCAATTTGCCAACACAATAAAAATATGATTCTAAACATTTACACCTAAATCTTTAGAACCTAACACCATTGATTTTACATGGGTCACCATATCTCATCTTCACAACGTTTTGCTTTGTATGGTATGGTGTTTGAGTTAACCAATTGAAAGTGAGCACATAATTAGACTAATAATTAAATTGGTTTAAAATTAAGATAATTTTAGTTTTTTTTTTTAATCCGATTCTCCAAAAAAAAAAAAAAAACAAAAAACAAAAGTGAATTTTAATCCAATCCAAGTTCGTCAAATTGAAAAGCTTTGAAAACCAACCCAACTCGACTAAAAAGAAAAAGAAATGCTATGTCCAGAATATTTTCACAAAAAATTCTAAGTAGTAGGTTATTACAGGTTTTTATTGGTGGGACAAAAAATTAATTTTAGTGATAGATTCAAATTATAACCAATAATAACTAACGACCTATAATTTGTTGTGAAAATGTTGTGGACGTAGCACTTTTAAAAAAGAAAATCAATCTACCCTAGCTAGAAATAACAAATTTGTCATAAATTGAATGTCAATTATGACAAAGTTGATTAAACCATGCTATTTATGACAATACCCCACTTGTAGGTAATAATAAACAATTCCCACTTAATTATTTAAAGCTATTTATGATACAATTTATTTTCTTGCAACGATACCAAATTGACAGCTCGCACACGAAGCTTTGGTTTTGAAAAATGCTACGTCAGTGATGATGTTATTTTTTGGTAAATATGAAATTCCTCTGTTGTCACTGATGATGTTATCATAACTACATCATATTTTTATAATGCAATTTCTTCAACTCATAGTTCATAGTATCATACAATATATATCGTATCATACACAAAAAGTTCCATATCATAATAGTGTAGTGTAAATACTAATAAATTGTATGATACATAGTGTGTATCATATAAATCATATCATATCGTATTTGAAATCGTACAATACATAAAAATGTGAGTTTAAAATGAGTTTTGTTAAAATTTGTGCTTTTATTTGAGTCCAATAAGATTTTAGACTTGTTTTTATCAAGAAATTATAGAGCAAATTGATTGGACCCAATAAAATAACATGTTCACAAGTTTTCCCCCTAGTCTCTCCTTCCCTTACGAATTTTGAACTACACACTTAATACATGACTTTCGTATTTGCAATTTTTGTTTCTATATATAAGATATTAAATGACAATATAATTATTTTTATTTTTGAGCTGCATTTGTATAAGCTGTTGCAAAATGGTTTTTTGAATTTAAAATGAGTGTTGTATAAAATCTATGGGAAGTTACTGTTGCAAAACAGAGTTTTGGATTTTAAAAACTCTTTTTTAGGAATCTAAAACTCCTAACCAAATGGACCCATGATGTCATTTTTATAAGTCTATAAGAAGCTAGAATGCAAAGAAGAAATATAAAGAAAAAAATATTAAAATAAAAGAACAAGAAGGGAGAGTAATTGATGATGAAGAAGAAAATGTTAAAGAAATAATTTTGCAAGATGATGAACATGGTGATAACATTGACTTAAATGGAGTTGATTAGGCAAGATAATAAATGAAATGCAATGAAAGGAAAGTATTATTTAGGCTCATATGTTATATATCATCAATTTTGAGTTTAATCAATTTGAATGTGTATGTTATGAATATATGTTAATTTGAGATATTTAATTAAATTTGTTAAATATTTTTACGTAAGTGATGATTAAATTAGTCATAATTTGAATATATTTGAAATTTATAATGAATATACCACTTTTATATATGTACATCTAATATTTTCTATTAATTTTATTAGGTGTTTGTATATCTTAACAATACGATACAATGCAAGGTATTGGAAAAATAAAACCTTAATTCTCTATACAATTGAAATTTTGACAACTATGCTTCCACTTTTCACTACTTGATTGCTCACAAAAGTTAAGGTTTACATTTTGAGTTTTTGACACGATACATATTATATGAAAAGGGAAATTTTAAAGGATCCAATAAAGGTATTAGTTTAAGAAATATGTCTAGAAACTTTTTTATAGAAAAAGAAAAAGAAAATAGATTTTTTTTTGACAGACTTTAATATTCTCCATGAAAATTATATTATAATCTTCTTAAATTGTTTATTAACAAATGTCTTAAATGTGCCCGATTACCGAACCCATAAGAAAAATTTGTTTCTCGCGTGCATCACAAGTTTGTCTTTCTTTTTAGTATGACAAAGTATTTTTTTTTTTTTGGATAAACTAGTATGACAAAGTATTGATCTTTCATAATTGGTAAGACTTTCATCACGAGTTTGTCGTTTTTTAGTATGATAAGTATTGATCGTTCATAAATGGTAAGCCTTTTGGAAGCCCTACAACAGTGTCTAGTCATGATTAATCAAAAGATTCAAGAAAAGCATTTAATCAGAATCTGATTATCAGATAGAGATGTGGGAACTGTCTTGTGTCACCAAATCCACACACTCTCTTATCCTTCCAACCCTCTCTTAATTATTATTTTTCAATTTTACATACAAAGAAAAAGGCAGCGGGCCAGCAATGATAAATACTTAGAATACGACCGCTAACAACTTTTTTGAAGAAGAGAGCTGCTTTGTCATTTATCAAAATACATGATGATGATGGTAGAGCACTAGCATTTCGTGGTAGACTGGTAGTTCCGAATTGCATCAAGTTAAAGCAATACCAGAAAAATATCGACAGTAATACCTGAATCATCACTTAATTTAGTGGGATAACTTTTAGCAAGTCAGCTCTACGATTTCATTATTGTCATAACTTCACGAGCACTTGGTATCAAGTATAGATATTCAACAAACTCGGTATAAATGTAATAGTGTCTGGCTGGTTATGACTTAAAAGGGCTGATAGTCTGAACTATGCATGTTAAATGACTAATAATTTTATGAATATAATTTTCTTCCAAATTAGGTTGAAAAAATATCTCAAAATCTATTAAGTGGCAATTCAAAATGATCATCCACCTTATTTTATTTAGTTGAAACGAGAGAGTCAATACCGTATCGGAGGCTGTACTGGTTTGGCCAGTAGTACTATATATTTCGAATATCGGTCAATACCGATGTACTGTTTCAGGTTTACCTCTATTTTTTATATTTATAAATATATATATATATATATATATATATATATATATGTATGTATGTATGAATGTGTGTGTATATTATAATAAATATAAAAATTTATCATAAAACATTTCCTCAATTCAGAACTAATTATTCATAGTTTTAGACTTTAGTAGGCTATACTGGTTTGGCCAGTAGTACTATATATTTCGAATATCGGTCAATACCGATGTACTGTTTCAGGTTTACCTCTATTTTTTATATTTATAAATATATATATATATATATGTATGTATGTATGTATGAATGTGTGTGTATATTATAATAAATATAAAAGTTTATCATAAAACATTTCCTCAATTCAGAACTAATTATTCATAGTTTTAGACTTTAGTATCAATTAAAAGAAAAAGAAAAAAAAGAAAAAAAAAACACAATATAAAAAATAGAAAGCTTAAAGGTTACCACTGCATACTAAGAAAACAAATAATGCAAATAAGTTACCATTTTGCCCTAACAAAAATTCAAAAATTACAAAACTTATTAAAAAAAAAAAAATTTCTGTACCGACGGGTACGCCTGATACCGGCCAGTATTGCCTGAAATTGGTCGGTACATGACCAGTACGGTACATACTGGTATGGTATTTTCATGCCCCGAACCCAAGTAAGAGCTAGGCACGTGACAACAGCCACACACTTATAAAGTTTACACCCTACAAGTGGGTAAGGCTTTCTTAACAATTAAAGAATTATCCTCAAGAAAATTCATCATTAAATTTAAAAATATCCTCAAATAAGCAATTTTTCAAAAGATCTCCAAAAATTAATCTTCCAACATCGAATAAAAATAAACTAAATCTTTAAGTCTAAAGGATTACACAAATGGTAATCTTAAAACATAATAGTTCAAATCTTATTCCATTGATTTCCTAAACTTCACTCATGCGCACATCCCAGCGGAAGCCCAAACTTATGCTACTCTTCCTGATCAGAAGGAGAAAGACGGGGTGAGTTGACAACTCAATAAGTAACCAAAATCCAAATAAGTTTTATCCAACAATAGATCTGTAAAGTAATAAGATGTAATATGAATCTTCAAAAGTTATAATATGCTATGGGTTTTCAAAATAGTTAAAGAAGCTTCATGATCTTAAAATAATACTTTACAGATAGATCACATACTTTAATCTTACAATTATATCATAGATGGTTTAGAAAGTAGTCAGTTTTCCGTATATCAAAAGCTATAACTTACAATAAGTTTCAAAAATAGATAAGCAGTTCTAATGACTCAATATAATTAAATACTCAAACGTAATCCATATTATTAACAATCTTATGACTATGGTCACGCTATATCCCCGTGACTGGGCATCAAAGTACCAATGAACAAACCCCATTGGTTTGGGTATCAAAATACCAATGAACAACCCCCATTGGTTTGGGTATCAGAGTACCAATGAATAACCCCCATTGATTTGGGTATCAGAATACCAATGAACGACCCCCATTGGTTTGGGTATCAGAGTACCAATGAATAACCCCCATTGATTTGGGTATCAGAATTTATTCATAGTCGATTTGTCCATAATCATATATATGAAATCATAGTTTCTAAGAAAAATATATCTTATTCAAGTACACATATATTAATGTATAATCATATATTCAGTATCCAATATATTCGGGATATTTCTATATTCATTACTTTAAATCAATATAGCTAAAGAAACAATTAAATAAAATAAATCTTGTATTCAATGCTCATATTTATTTGTGAAATTTCTCTACTCTTTACTTTAAATCAATGTAGCTAAACAATTAAATAGAATAGTAACAATTGTAAAAAAATTTCAGTAGTTAAAATATAGTAGTATAAGCAAGGATAAAACCAATTAGGATAAGGTTACTTACCTCCAAAAGTTATTCCAAAAGAACTTTTCCCTAACACTTCCTCTAAAATTCTTAGATATCACCTAGAACAATTTTCAAATATTTTTACTCAATAATCAAATAAAAAAAATAACTTATAACGGTACCCGATCAACAAAGAGACTACCAAAATATCCAATAATTTCACTCTATTATCTCAAAATAAAAATCCATGCATTCAATATATATATATATATATATATATACTCTACTGCCACTGACAAAGCCTAGGATAGCTAACATCATTTAGAGTCATAACACTACTTATAACACCTTCTATAGTTCTACACGTTTCTCCCCTTTTCTTTTTTCTTTTCTTTTTTTTCTCTACTGCCACTGCCACCTCTAATTTTCCCTTTGCATGAAGACAAATCACTGACACAAGATTTGATTGAACTCTATTCTTCCTCTACCAAGACAATAAACAAATAATAATATATTTGAAAGGAATTGACATTCCTTCTTTGCGTCAAGCCTGCTTCTTCTTCTTCTTTTTTTTTTTTCCTCTATCAATCCGATTCAATTCCTTCAAGAAAATCTCTTACAACACACCCATGCGGCCATGGCTAAAGAAAGTCTCACTATTAGCCAAAATACTCACATAAAAAAATATACTCTAATTCTAAATAAAAACTTAGATTTGACAAGAAAGAAATTCTTAAGCAAGCTCTTACCTCAATTGTGCAGTCAAACCTTCTCTACTTCAGTATTTTGGGTAGCCTCCTCTCTCAAAACATCTGTCAGTATACACTGACTTAAAATTAGACTATATAAACTAGGGTTTCAACCTTATTTTCTAAAAAAACCCTTAGTAATATTAATTATAAAAGTTGACCCCATAAACAACTTTACTTAAATACCCCTCCTTTTCTTTTATTTGTTTATTTATTTATTTTTTTTTCGGGCTATTACATTCTCCCCCCCTTAAAAGAAGTTTAGTCATCTAAACTTGACATACCTGAGTCCTCAAAAAGATATGGGTATTTCTCCTTCATTTCATCTTCTAACTCCCATGTGGCCTCTCTCATAGACTGGTTCCTCCATTGAACCTTGACATAACGTATGGTACGACGCTTCAACTCTTGTTCCTTCTTGTCCACAATTTTAACTGGTTGCTCTTCATAAGTTAAATCATCTCTTAATTTTAGAGGCTCATAATCCACTACATGACTGGGGTCTGGAATATATTTCCTTAACATTGAGACATGGAAAACATTATGTACCCCTGATAAAGAAGGTGGTAAGGCGAGCCTATAAGCAACTTTACCCATCCTCTCCAAGACTTCAAAAGGTCCTACAAAACGAGGGCTCAACTTACCTCGAAAACCAAATCTCATAACTTCTTTAGCAGGTGAAATCCTCAAGAACACATGATCACCCACTTGGAACTCTAATTTCCTTCTTCTAACATCTGCATAACTCTTCTGCCTACTCTGAGCTATTTGGAGCCGCTCTTTAATCACTTGAATTTTATCTATTGTTTGCTGTACAATCTCAGGACCCAACAATCTTCTTTCTCCAACATCATCCCAACATATAGGAGACCTACACTTCCTACCATACAAAGCCTCATATGGTGCTGCTTTAATGCTTGCTTGGTAGCTATTATTATATGCAAACTCCACCAAAGGTAGATGTTCATCCCATGAACCTTTGAAATCAATTACACAAGCTCTTAGCATATCTTCCAATGTTTGTATAGTTCTTTCTGAAAGTCCATCTGTTTGAGGGTGAAAGGCTGTGCTAAACTTCAAGTTAGTACCCATTGCCTTATGCACGCTCTCCCAAAATTGAGACACAAATCTTCGGTCTCTATCAGACACAATGGATGCAGGTGCACCATGCAATCTCACTATTTCCTTAATATATAATCTGGCTAACCTTTCAAGTGAGAAATCCACCCTAACGGCCAAAAAGTGTGCAGATCTTGTCAATCGATCCACAATCACCCAAATTGCATCTTTACCAGTAGGGGTTCTAGGCAGCCCCGTCACAAAGTCCATAGTAATGTCCTCCCACTTCCGTTCTGGAATGGGAAGAGGTTGCAAAAATCCAGCTGGTCTTTGATGCTCCATCTTAACTTGTTGACACACTAGACATTGAGCAACATATTGAGCAATCTCCCTCTTCATGTTGTTCCACCAAAAAGTCTCCCTTAAATCCCGATACATTTTAATGCCTCCTGGGTGTATCGTGTAACTCGTGTTATGAGCCTCCTTTAGAATTTCTACCTTAAGGTCTGAATCATTTGGTACACAAAGCCGATTACCAAACCTTAAGGATCCACCCTCATGAATGCAAAACTCAGATTGAGAGCCTAGCTTTATCAAATCTCTTATCTTATGCAACTGTGGATCGTTACTTTGTGCAATCTTTATCCTTTCAATCAAGGTAGGCTGAACTCTAAGGTTTGCCAAATGTGCCTTTACTTCATGAAACTGTACTTCTATCCTCATTTTCCTCAAATCTTCTAGGATGTGTTTTTGTGTAGTCAACAAAGCTGCCAAATTTCCTGCAGACTTCCTACTTAAGGCATCAGCTACCACATTGGCTTTTCCAGGATGGTAACTAATAGTCAGGTCATAGTCCTTTAATAGCTCCAACCATCTTCTTTGTCTCATATTCAACTCTTTTTGAGTAAAGAGGTACTTAAGGCTCTTGTGGTCAGTGAATATCTCACATTGTTCTCCATACAAATAGTGCCTCCAAATTTTTAGAGCAAAAACCACTGCAGCTAACTCCAAGTCATGTGTGGGATAATTTTGCTCATAAGTTTTCAACTGTCTAGAGGCATAAGCCACTATCTTCCCATGCTGCATAAGAACACACCCCAAGCCTTTCCTAGAGGCATCACTATAAATAGTGAAACCTCCACTACTTGAAGGTATGGTGAGAATGGGTGCTGACACCAACCTTTTCTTCAATTCCTGGAAGCTTTCTTCACACTTTCCGGTCCACTCAAACTTAGCTCCCTTTTGGGTCAAGCGAGTCAAAGGCATGGCTAAGTGAGAAAATCCTTCAACAAACCTCCTGTAATAACCAGCCAGTCCCAAAAAGCTACGAACCTCTGTCACACTGTTTGGTCTATTCCATTCTACTACTGCCTTCCACTTTCTTAGGGTCAACAGCAATCCCATCTTTAGATACAAAATGCCCAAGGAATGCAACACTGTCTAGCCAAAATTCACAATTTTTAAGCTTTGCATACAACTTCTTCTCCTACAATAGTTGTAGTACAAGCCTCAAGTGATTCTCATGCTCCTCCACACTCTCGGAATATATCAAAATATCATCAATAAAAACCACAACAAATTTATCTAAGAAGGGTTTAAACACCCTATTCATCAAGTCCATAAAGGCTGCTGGTGCATTAGTTAAGCCAAAAGGCATCACCAAAAATTCATAATGACCATATCTTGTACGGAAGGCTGTCTTGGGCACATCAGCAGTCTTAATCTTCAATTGATGGTAACCAGAACGAAGATCAATCTTAGAGAAAACCTGTGCTCCTTGGAGTTGATCGAACAAATCCTCTATCTTTGGTAAAGGGTATTTATTTCGCACTGTCACCCTATTTAGCTCCCTATAATCAATGCAAAGTCGCATGCTTCCATCCTTTTTCTTTACAAACAACACAGGTGCACCCTAAGGGGAAACACTAGGCCTGATGAAGCCTTTGTCAAGCAGCTCTTGCAACTGTGCTTTTAATTCCCTTAACTCAGCAGGTGCCATTCGATATGGGGCTTTAGAAATTGGGTTAGAACCTGGTAATAGGTCAATAGAAAACTCTATCTCCCTATCCGGTGGTAACCCTGACAAGTCTTCTGGAAACACATCTGGAAACTCTCTCACTATAGGAATGTCCTCCAGCTTCAATTCACCTTGTTGTGTGTCTCTCACAGTGGCTAGATATCCTTTACACCCTTTCTTCATCATACGTCTAGCTTGTAAAGCTGAAATCACCCGTGGAGAAGTATATGCCCCACTTCCCACAAAACAGAACTCAATCTCACCAGGTACTTGGAAAATTACCTTCTTCCTATGACAATCAACCATGGCATAATGGGTAGCCAACCAATCCATTCCCAAGATTATGTCAAAATCCCGCATCTCCAACAAGGTTAGATCTGCTAGTAACTCTCTATCTGCTATTTTGACAACACAAGACTTGCAAACACTATCAGTAACTACTACCCCCCCAACTGGGGTATCCACACATAATTCAGACTCCATGAGTTCAAATTTAAAATTTTGTTTCTTTGCAAAATTAGAAGATATAAAGGAGTGAGTGGCACCAGGATCAAACAATGCATAAGCATAAGTTGTGGAAACCGGAATAATACCTGTTACCACAGCATTAGAAGTATTAGCATCCTGTTGAGTGAGTGCATAAACCCTCCCTTGTATCTTGGGCTTTTGGCCTGCTCCTTGATTCTGCCCTATTGTAGGGCTTGGGGTGGTTTGAACCTCCTTCCGTTGGGGACACTCAGCAATCCTGTGACCCCTTTGTCCACATGAGAAACATGCTCCAGTATTCCAGTGGCAATCCTTATCTGCATGAGGCCTACCACATCAAGAGCACTTTGGCAGTGCCTTGGTATCAGCACGTTGTATTCCTTGTTTCTTGGCTTGAAAGCTAGAGCTTTGTTCTCCTTGCCTAGGCCTTTTCTTTTGGTTACTATCTCTATCTGCTTGAGCCTCATTGAGCCCCATATCCACTAGTAAGGACTTACTCACCACCGCCCTAAAGGTAGTCAACTCAAAGGGCACAACTCCTTGCTTAATTCGAAACCTTAACCCATCTTCAAACCTTCGAGCCTTAGCTTCTTCATCCGCCACCATTGTTGGAGCAAATTTGGCTAACCTGGAAAATTCTGCTTCATACTGAGCAACTGTCATGTTGCCTTGTGTCAGCTTGATGAACTCTTTTTCCTTCTGAAAACGGATGCTCTTAGGAAAATATTTCTCATAGAATGTAGACTTAAATAGCTCCCAAGTCCAAGGCTCAGTCTCTTGGCCACGTTTTTCTTCTTCCAACCGCCACCAATCAAAAGCATCTCCACGTAACATATAAGCTGCATAAGCCACTCTCTCATCCTCAGAGCATTCAAGAACTCTAAATACTTTCTCCATCTCAATGATCCATTTTTTTGCTTCCATAGGCTCAGTAGTCCCCTCAAAACTTGGAGGAGACAACCTCTTGAATTCAATCATCCCACCATGAGGACCTCGGCGTTGCTCCATCATCCTAGCCAAGTTATCTCCAGTAGTGACCTGTTGTTGGACCACTCCAACCAAGGTCTGCATCATCTGGATCATCTTTGGTGGTTGGCCTTGGTCGTGCCTACAGTCTCGATTCCCATCTTGCTGATCCCTACCATTGCCAGAGTTGTTGGGAGTGTTCCCAGTGTTTCTACTGCGAGGTGGCATCCTAACCTCTGTTCATTATGCACATGACAAGCTAGCATGTTATCAAACTTCTAATTAAAATATGAACATAAAGAAAACAGATCAAAAACTCATCTAGTATTTATATCATACAACGTATTCCCTATACCTAATTTCTACCCCTCTCACCAATTAGTTTCACAAATCAATGCCTAAGGATCCAACCTAGAGCACTGATACCATAAATATTGTCACGCCCCGAACCCAAGTAAGAGCTAGGCACGTGACAACAGCCACACACTTATAAAGTTTACACCCTACAAGTGGGTAAGGCTTTCTTAACAATTAAAGAATTATCCTCAAGAAAATTCATCATTAAATTTAAAAATATCCTCAAATAAGCAATTTTTCAAAAGATCTCCAAAAATTAATCTTCCAACATCAAATAAAAATAAACTAAATCTTTAAGTCTAAAGGATTACACAAATGGTAATCTTAAAACATAATAGTTCAAATCTTATTCCATTGATTTCCTAAACTTCACTCATGCGCACATCCCAGCGGAAGCCCAAACTTATGCTACTCTTCCTGATCAGAATCTGAAAGGAGAAAGAGGGGGTGAGTTGACAACTCAATAAGTAACCAAAATCCAAATAAGTTCTATCAAACAATAGATCTGTAAAGTAATAAGATGTAATATGAATCTTCAAAAGTTATAATATGCTATGGGTTTTCAAAATAGTTAAAGAAGCTTCATGATCTTAAAATAATACTTTACAGATAGATCACATACTTTAATCTTACAATTATATCATAGATGGTTTAGAAAGTAGTCAGTTTTCTATATCAAAAGCTATAACTTACAATAAGTTTCAAAAATAGATAAGCAGTTCTAATGACTCAATATAATTAAATACTCAAACGTAATCCATATTATTAACAATCTTATGACTATGGTCACGCTATATCCCCGTGACTGGGCATCAAAGTACCAATGAACAAACCCCATTGGTTTGGGTATCAAAATACCAATGAACAACCCCCATTGGTTTGGGTATCAGAGTACCAATGAATAACCCCCATTGATTTGGGTATCAAAATACCAATGAACGACCCCCATTGGTTTGGATATCAGAATACCAATGAATGACCCCCATTGGTTGGGTATCAGAGTACCAATAAATAACCCCCATTGATTTGGGTATCAGAATTTATTCATAGTCGATTTGTCCATAATCATATATATGAAATCATAGTTTCTAACAAAAATATATCTTATTCAAGTACACATATATTCATATATAATCATATATTCAGTATCCAATATATTCGGGATATTTCTATATTCATTACTTTAAACCAATATAGCTAAAGAAACAATTAAATAAAATAAATCTTGTATTCAATGCTCATATTTATTTTTGAAATTTCTCTACTCTTTACTTTAAATCAATGTAGCTAAACAATTAAATAGAATAGTAACAATTGTAAACAAATTTCAGTAGTTAAAATATAGTAGTATAAGCAAGGATAAAACCAATTAGGATAAGGTTACTTACCTCCAAAAGTTATTCCAAAAGAACTTTTCCCTAACACTTCCTCTAAAATCCTTAGATATCACCTAGAACAATTTTTAAATATTTTTACTCAATAATCAAATAAAAAAATAACTTATAACGGTACCCGACCAACAAAGAGACTACCAAAATATCCAATAATTTCACTCTATTATCTCAAAATAAAAATCCATGTATTCAATATATATATATATATATATATATATATATATATATATATATATACTCTACTGCCACTGACAAAGCCTAGGATAGCTAACATCATTTAGAGTCATAACACTACTTATAACACCTTCTATAGTTCTACACGTTTCTCCCCTTTTTTTTTTTTCTTTTTTTTTTTTTTTTTCTCTACTGCCACTGCCACCTCTAATTTTCCCTTTGCATGAAGACAAATCACTGACACAAGATTTGATTGAATTCTATTCTTCCTCTACCAAGACAATAAACAAATAATAATATATTTGAAAGGAATTGACATTCCTTCTTTGCGTCAAGCCTGCTTCTTCTTCTTTTCTTTTCTTTTTTTCCTCTATCAATCCGATTCAATTCCTTCAAGAAAATCTCTTACAACACACCCATGCGGCCATGGCTAAAGAAAGTCCCACTATTAGCCAAAATACTCACATAAAAAAATATACTCTAATTCTAAATAAAAACTTAGATTTGACAAGAAAGAAATTCTTAAGCAAGCTCTTACCTCAATTGTGCAGTCAAATCTTCTCTACTTCAGTATTTTGGGTAGCCTCCTCTCTCAAAACATCTGTCAGTATACACTGACTTAAAATTAGACTATATAAACTAGGGTTTCAACCTTATTTTCTAAAAAAACCCTTAGTAATATTAATTATAAAAGTTGACCCCATAAACAACTTTACTTAAATACCCCTCCTTTTCTTTTATTTATTTATTTCTCTTTTCGGGCTATTACAGGTATTGACTACCTTGGACTAAACTAGAGCTAACTCTCTTTAATGCCATTTGTTAGTTTTTAGACTCACATTAAAATAGTTATTAATCAATTTTAAGCAAAGTTTTTAACTAGATTAACTAGATGATGTCCCTCGAGATGGGTGAATACTTTATAATTTCAAATTAGAATACTCTTTTTCTATCTTTTATCTCACAAAATTAGAAAACTCTTTTGATAACTTATTTTGATATCTTGTTTATGTCATATATATATATATATATATATATATATATAAGACTTGTCATATGTAAGGGCAAGTTTTGGTCCTGGGTCTAAAAGATGAATGGATTAAGGCCCAAAAAGCCTGATACAATGAATTTGTAGAGAGTGGGCTTAAAAACTAGGCTTCAATGGATCAGGCAATGCGCATAGTAGATTAAGGATACTAAGAAAGTAAAGAAAGACTAGTTCTAAGCAAGGAAATCCTTCCTCGACGAAGTCTGAGGAGAATGATTCTTGAATATAATTCTTTTGGACTTAGACACAATTTCAATTCTTGTTGCTACAGTGTGTTCTCTCCAGATTTTCTAATCCCCTCTCCCCGGAGGGTCTCTTACATTATATAGCTCCATTTAGATGATTTTAGCCCTCCATTTGTTGATCATCTAGGCTACTACTTGAGTGCTGGTCCCATTAGACACATTCCTAAGCCCCTTATGAGTTGGGGCAGTCAAGGTAGCACTGTTCAAGGGTTTTCTCCACATAAATGCAGCCAAGAGGTTTGGTGGGATGCATTAAATGTGGTGGCGGCCACCATCTCTTTAGTCATGTAAGGGCTAACCCCCTCTCCAAAACTCTTTCTCTACAGTATGACCTCCTCTAGTAACATGCCACTGATGTAGTCTTACTATTTGAGCGTGTGACCTCCTCAGCACGATAATGGCCCCATCGGCCATGGGTGTGACATGTGGCGTAAATACCTTATTTAAATTCTTGTACCCACGATAGCTGCTCAAAACTTGGGTTTCTCTCTCTCTCTCTCTCTCTTTCTCTCGTCCAGTCTGTTTTCTATTTCTGCCTTCACATAAGTTTCTCGCTTTTCTCCCTAGTTCACCTAGATGGGTAGGTTCGCTTATTTAGTAGATTCCCCCACTGTTATGGAGGGGTTTAGAGCCTTGTATCACATTTCCTAAGGCGTTTCCTTGCGGTACTACCCTCTAGGTGGGTGGCTTACCCATATAAGGGAAGGGGAGATCGTCATTCCCATGATTGTCTTCATAGAAGGGGGGATGAGGCTACCCATAGGGCGGGTGACTAGGGACTTCCTAATAGCCTATAGGATCTACCCTTACCAGTGCGTGCCCAACCTATTTAGAGCCTTGGGTAGCGTAGATGCTCTTAACGAGCAAATGGGTTTGAACCTTACTTGGCATGACATCGTTTGGATGTATGAGTGTCATCTGCTGGCAAACTCGGGCTACTACCTTAAGTCTAGGTCTTCAATGGTTAGGCTCATCTCGTGTCTTCCCAAGTCCAACGAGGGCATGAAGGATGACTACCCGATCGCCTCTGGTGAATGGCACGACAGTCTTCACTGCCCAACCCGGGAAGGAGAGCCAGGTAGGGTACCCTAGGTTTAGGTCTTTTAACATGGGCACTAGTTCCTTAGTTTTGCTGTTCTCTCCTTTTCTTTAGTATTTCGTTTCCTTTTGATGGAGGGCTTCATTGTTCTGATCGTGGTTTTGCTTCTCGGCTATTTTTGCAGATAAAAGACACATGGCACCCAACATCAACTTCGTCAACGTCATAGACCTGAACAAAGTACTAAGGTCCAAGGTGTTTGTAAGCGAGGACAGATAGTTGAGAGCCGTCCATCTCATCCTTGACTTCCAACCCTTATCCGACAAGTTCCAAGATGTGGGTCATGCAATCAGGGCAGGCGATCCTCAGCTAGCTAGGATAGACATCTCGATGCTTGGATTTTTAGTCCTAGAAGATATTGTGCCAGTTAAGTTGCCCTCCTATCGCTCTCTCCGTGAACTTGTAGTCTTATGACAAGAGACAGCTTCATCGCGGCTATCACTAAAGGCAAACATAGACCAATTCCATCTTGAGGAAGAGGGAGAGCACCTGGTTCAAGTCTCGGACTTAGAAGATGAGCCCGATAGATTTTCAAGTGTTCAAACCCCCGACCTCGTCATCGCGCACATAGATAACAGCTCCAAGGAAGAAGGAGAGGAGATGGCCCTGAACAGGAAGAAGGACTTGCGTGAGCTCCTTGTGGATAGGGCTAAAGGGCCAATGCCTAAGGACACCCTTGGGTCCCAACCTCTTCCTTCTCCCCCCCCCCCTTCCTCCTCCTTCTACAGTTAACTTGTCCATCGTGGCCAACCTGAAAAAGAAAAGGAAGGAGAAGGAGGTGGCCGAGGAGTGGGAGGTGGTCCCATCAAAAGGAGCCTAAGCAGCAAAAGATGGCCAAGGGTCAGGGGAAGGCCTCCTCGATTGAAAGTAAGAAGGACCATAGCATGGCTGAGGTGCACCTTCCCACCTTAGTATGGGATCCCCGACTGGAGCTGGAGGGGGCAGCCATACCGTGGAGCTCTTCCATTAGGGAGTTCCAGAAAGGGCACACCCACTACCTGGCTGAGGCCCTAGAGCAGCCCTTGTTGCTGCCTAAAGATATGGCTACGCTGCAGACCATAAGGTAGCAGGATCTTTTTTTGTCCTTGAAGAAGGACTTAGCCTTGGTAAGCTTCTTGTCATGCTAGGTTCCCCTTTTCTTTATTTTTATTATTTTTTATTTTTTATTTTTATTTTTAACATAGAATTCCTTTGTTGGATTAGAGACACAACCCATCATAGGGTTGTCCATTCAATGAGAAGAGGTCCTCGGCTAGGTGATTTTTCACGTCATCAGTTTGGCGCTGTTTGTAGGAAAGGCTAATCATTCAAAGCCATCTTCCCTAAGTGACAAAAAAGAACCACGTAGCATAAGATGGATGCTGAACAAGCTGCACAGCAAATCCAAGCCCTGACATCCAACTTGGAAGAAATGACTCACCAGAATGAAGAGCTGAGGAGAACCGCTAAATCCTTGAATGAGGAACGACAATGGACCATGGAGAACCAGAATGAAGAAGAGCGTCAGAGAATTGAAGGAAATCATAATAAGGAAGGATTAGATAGCCAGGCGAACAGGAGGATAAGAATGCTAGAAGAAAACTTGTCCAAAATGGAGAGCGAGCTTCGCAACATAAGAAAGGAGATGGATGAACTCAGGAATGCGATAAAAGAAAAATCTGTGGAAAACTTAGATGGAATGATCCGAAGGACGGATTCACCATTCACCATAGAGGTGTTGAACTATCCACTCCCACCAAAGTTTCTTCTTCCCTAATTGGAGTTCTTTGACAACTCAAGAGATCCCTTGGATCACAATGAGTCGTTCAAGACTTTGATCACAATGAGCCGTTCAAGACTTTGATGCTTTTATAGATGACCCCAAACAAAGCAATGTGTAGGGCCTTCCCAAAAACACTAAAGGGCGTAGCTAGGGTGTGGTTTGTCAAACTACCTTCAGGCACCATTGCGAACTTTGATCAGCTTAACAAAGGTTTTGTTCTTCATTTCATTGGCAGACAACGACGCAAGAAACCAGTTGGGCATCTTCTTAACATACGCCAGGTAAAGGGAGAATCACTAAGACAATACGTGATGTGATTCAACAAAGAGTTGCTGCAGGTGGACAAAATGGAAAACCAAGTGATCCTGACGACCTTCCAAGCAAGATTGCTACCAGGATATTTCTTCTTGTCAATCACCAAGAGTTCGCCGAAAATAGTAGCAGAATTACTTCACAAGGCCTAGAAGTATATGAACACAGAGAACGCAGTAAAAGCTAAAAGAGTGACGACCAAAAGGAAAAGAGACAAAGGAACCAATCAGGACCACAAGCATCGCATTGACGAATGCAGGCATCTGAAGGACCAAGTAGAAACATTAATTAGCCAGAGAAAATTGCAAAATTTTGTACAAAGAATGGAGTCATATAGAAGACAATAGAGGGACGAGAAGGAAAAGGAACCAGAGACGGGGGGCAACAAAGCACCCACAGGAGAAATAAGGATGATCTCAGGAGGATTGATAGCAGGAGGATCCTCCAAATCATTGAAGAAGGCGTACGCAAGAGAAGTAAATAAGGTACACTCGCGGTTCCCACCTTAAAAAATACCTAAATACAACAAATCGGATATCGTGTTTTCAGAGAAAGACGCTCGTGGCATTAGACAGGCCTATGATGATCCGTTAGTTATAATGCTTAGTATGGAAGAATTCAGCATGCATCGGGTACTGATAGACAATGAGAGCTCAGCAGACATCATCTATCTGCCAGCCTTCCAACAAATGAAGCTAAACAAGGAAAGGTTACAACCATTCACTTCCCCATTGGTAAGTTTCACCAGGGACAGGCTTATTCCCAAAGGTGTCGTTAAGCTAACCATAATTGCAGGCACTTATCTAGCCCAAGTCCCCAAGAAAATTGATTTCCTTGTAGTAGATTGCCCATCGACATACAACGTCATCCTTGGATAACCAATGCTCAACAAATTAAAAGCCCTGACATCAACCTATTACCTAAAGGTTAAATTCCTACAGTCCATGGCATTGGGGAAATCAGAGGAGTCCAAGTACTCGCAAGAGAATGCTATCAAGTTGCCTTAGCATCAGGAGAAAACCACATATGGATGATAGATGAACCTGAACCAATCCCTGAACCGTCAGAAGTGCCACTGGAAATTGAGGTCATCCTCGAGGATCCATCCAAAGTCTTGAAAATAGGTTCAGCGCATTCAACCTCAGAAAAGATGAAGATAACAAACTTCCTAAGAAAGAACTAGGACGTTTTCGAGAAGATGAGAGAAGTTTAAAACAAATGACCCACGAAATGCCCTTTAAAAGCTGATTTGGAAATTTTCGCCGGTAATTTCACTGGTTAGCTTCTAGCGAAAATTTCGCTGGTAATTTCATTGGTAAGATTTACTTGCAAAATAGTCTCGAAATAGTCGTGAAACTCTCTGTCGAAAGCTGATAAACTTGAGAATTGGACCATTTAACTCCCAATTGAGCTTACATATGAAATAGGTCATGAAAAACACCCAAAAAACATGTTTTTCACACAAAAACAATTTGAAAAACTTTGAAAAACATGGGTGATACAAATCACTTCCAAAAGCAAACAAAAAGAACAAAAATCTTTTTGGTTTGATCCACATATGGTTAAGCACACACACATCACATTTGAACATGTACAATCACACAAATGAAATAGATATTCATTGAACATTAGACTTGTGTGTTGTGGGTGAGTACCAAATGTGGAATAGTACTTAGACCAAAGTGAAACTTTAATGATCAATTCAATCAAGTCATACATAACTAATACTAAGACAAGTGGTCTATCTCAATTTTAGAAATGACTATATATGACTTCCCACAAGAGAATGATTACAAAACTTAGAAACTTTTCATTTGGCTTCTGCATAAATCATAACATTTGATCCTTTTTGGATAATACATCTCTTTTTGATATTTCAACATTGAGAGTTAGCCTTTGGATTTTTGAGCACCATACATTTCAATACAAGAGTTGCTTTCCTTTTTTCCTAGTCAAATACTAGTATGTGCAACAGGCTTTTGCAGCTAATAATCTTTTTTTCATTTTGAGATTTAAATTTGGTGAACTCTATTGCAAAAGCATAAAAGTAAAGGTGGGAAGATATATAGGTACAAATCTATGAAAGTATCAAGACCATCAAGACTTTTGACCAATCATTCACGACAAGCTTGAAGATCTATTTACAACAATCACATATAGTTTTCAAGATTTCTCCCACAGAGATATATGTGCATACATAACAAGCTAAGCTTGTAAATGCACTACACCATTAGTATGAAGGTACAAGGCCAAACTCACATGTGAAATGTGCTCAAACATATATGATCAAACTTTTTGAATTTTTCACTTTTTATGTGTTTTTGGATTTTTACACACAAAAACAAAATCATAAAAGTAAGATAAAAACAAAAACACAAACAATGCATAAAAAGAGATGCAAGATGCACAAATGCATGACAATGAAGCATCTAATGCATGAAGGGTCCTACAATGATCGAAAGAATTAGATCAAGGACCAAATGAGTAAAAGCTCAATCATAGGAACCCTTCCTCATCCAAACAGAATGATCATTTCAAATGAGTGTCTCATGAGAAGTGCGATGAGGGTTGGAAGAATGAGAACTGGAGATGCACATAGACAATGAGGTAAGAGCATTAACAACTTGTTTCAACAACATACAATTTTCCCCCAAATCCGGTTTTGTTTTCATAGCACACCTTCCAAACAGCTCAAGTTTCTCTTTTCTTTTTATTCTTTTAAGAGCTTGAAACTTAGAGCAATGTGGTCTAAGATGACTAAAGGCACCACAATGGTGACAAACAATGTGTTTAGGTCCACTAGACCTCTTGGGAAGGGATCTAGCAACATGGGTTTGTTTTTTCTTCAACTTATGACATTAAGGTCTTATATGACCAATCACACCACAATGGTGGCAAGTAGGAACAAACTTAGATCCACTCAATTCCCTAGGATGGGTCCTAAACAGAGGCTTAGGCTTAAGAGCCTTTCTCTCCACCTTTTGATTTCTTTTATGTGAAGGAATGTACACCGATTTGTCCTTTGAGGTAGAACACACAGTAGGCACAAAATCGGGTACCACAACATGATTGCAATATATATTTTCTTCATTTTCAGCAATAGGTTCAGCAATCAAACACTTGGCATGCATCTTAAGAGATTCATTTTCACATTTAAGATCATTAACAAGTTTGTTAGACAAAACAAGTTTAACATCCAAGTCCATATTCAAACATTCAAACTCTTTCAGCTTTTCAAGAAAATTTTCAACAAGCTTCTTATACTTTTCAACCAATTTATTGGATTCATTGAGCTTAGCAATCAAATTATCCTTTTTACAATGAAACTTGCTCAAATTATTTTGAAACTTCTTAGCTCATTTCTTCAAGAGTTTGATGTTAGGAAAATCAACAACACCTAAAGATTCATGTAACATGGCATCACAATCATGAGGATAAACACTCATAGAAGCATTTTCACAAACACATGGCATGTTTCAATCAACAATATCCATAGAAGCATACAAAGCATTATCCATGTCAAAACACACAAGGGGTCAAGGATCACACTTAGATAATGAAACCAAAACAAGTGTACCTGCTCTGATACCAATTGAATGTTCAATTAGTGTGTAAAACACCTTCAACGTTTAGACCCCCAAATTACAAATTACCAATTCAAGCTTATTATCAAACAATGTATGTGAGGAATATGAAAATAAGCTAAAACAGAATTGATAAAACAAAATAAGCTAAAACAGAATTGATAAAACAAAATAAGCAAGGAATCCTAAGTACCTTACCAACTTACAGTTGAACCCTTACACCAATACCCAATCGGACTTGTTCTGTAGTGATAGTTCCCCTTTCTGATGCACGACTCCCAAGTACATGACTAACCAATTGCGCGGATCCCAATACGCGACTTCAATCACCAATCCGAAAAGATTGTTGGCTGCAAAGTTCTTAAGTTCATCCACACGATGAAGATCAGGAAGATGCTTGGTCACAAAAACCTAAGGTGCAAATACACAGCAACTTTTCCAAGAAATAGATGAACTAGGTCAAGAACTTTGTCTCCGATCACAATTTGCTTGAACAGAGTTTGCTCAATGCTTGTGCAAGTTGTGTACCGTTTGATGGCTCTTAAAACAATCCTTTTATATGTCTAGGGTTAGGAGAAAAGAAGACGCATAGACAGATTCACGGATCCCAAGAAAATCAGAGTTGAAATTTGAAATTCGTAAACCTCAACAGATAGGAAGTGTCGAGCAGGTATCGACTAGTTATCGAGATTTAATGAATTTGCACTCTCTTGCAGACTTGAAGGCTTCAACACTAGATCTTGAAACGTGGTTTCTTGAAGTAGTTAAACACATCCTAAGTCTACTCAAATACAAGTAAAGTGCATTTTGTCAAAGGATAAGCCAATTACATAAAATCATGACATATGTTCTATAACATGAGAAACACATATGTCCTAACAATCTCCCCCTTTGGCAATCCGTGACAAAACCACAACTAACAAATGAATATATGAGAGAAGTCATAAATCACTCAACTCATATTCACTTGTTGAATACAATAAAATCTATCCTAATACAAACTCTTGAAAAAATTTGCAAGAAGAGAGTTTATGTCAAGTAGACTTTGACAACCTGTAATTCTGAAACACTTTAAACAAAACTCATCAAGACATCTTTGTGTGAAACAGAATAATAAGATTGCATACAAATAAATAAGAAGCATGTGTATAAAGAAAGAAAAGAGACAACACATGAAGGGGTAGGTGAAAGAAAAACATACATCATCAAGATATAAGAGAAAGTAAGTACAATGTATGTCTATAAATGGTCACAAAACCTCATGTACAAGAATCAATGTATCTAAGACAGAAAGAAAAGAAAAGATACATGATATCCTCACTACATCCCTCAAAATAATAACACTCCCCTTAACAAAATGATCCCAAAAACTAACTCTCCCCCTAAGAGTGACTACTCTCATATCCAAAACTACTTCCCCTTTTTGTCATGAGTGACAAAGGGTAAAGTGTCAAGTAGACATCTCATCAGTAGAGCTAGCATCTCCATCATCATCTGAAGCGTCATCGTTATCACCATCATCATCATCATCATCATCCTCAGCATCAGAATCAAAAGCAACTGGATGAGGTGGTGAAGGAGTAGGCTCAGGTGCAAAGCTGCCCATAGCCGCTTGCCATCGTGCAATACGATGGACACGAACATTCACCTGATATAACTCCGTAGAGAGTGTATCCAGGTGAGCATCCATGCGCTGCAGTTGCGCTATGACATCTCCCAAAGATACATCACCGGAAGAGGAAGGAGCGGATGCAGATGGAGTAGACCGGGATGGAGCAGAACGAGAGGAGGGTGCTCCTGAATCCGTCTGTCATGACCGAAACTAGGCCTCACTACGTTTAACGATAGCGTAGTCTATGGCACAGATGATGGAAAAATGGTCGGACGAGGGAAAAGGAATGGAAAAATGGCATAGAATCCTCGTGATAGCGGAAGGAAAGATGAGCTTATTGTAGGAAAATCTGGTTTTATATCTCATACAAAACACACAGCGGAAGTAACAAAACATGGATCTATTTCATTCAAGATTGATAACATGCACTATGTAAATTTTAGAATTTAAGAATAAGATAGCGTACCTTGGTGCGGTGAAATTCAAAACAAAAGATTATAAGTACTTGGGGACACTTTTAATATTCACTCCAATTCCACTTTACGCCCAAGAAGTGTGGTCTCTCAATCAGTTTCCAAGGGAGAATAATCGAGTGGCTTCACTCACACATACACACCATTTCACAATGATGTCTCTATTATATTTAATAATAAATTCTGTACATTTCTTCCTTTATAACTAACTGATTATCTAATTGGGTTGGCCTATTGGGCCTTTCCAATTGGGCTTTAGTGTGTGGCTTGGAGTGTGACTAAAAGGGACCAATAAGACATTAGCTCCAATGGGCTTTGGGCTTTTCTGTCAACTCTTGATAAATCCAAAGTTATCATTAACTATATTTAATACCACTATATAAATATAGTTGCACTCTAGGCCTTATCTATAAATTATATCCCAAGACTTTATTGTACATGCAACCCCTTCATAAAATATTCGTAGTAATACAAAATCATGAATGTAGACTGTCACTTTGAAGATTACTACATCTTAATCCTTGAGTGCCTACTTTAATCCTTTAAGTTATTCATCATATATTTATGAAATCCAATTCCATATATATATACTTTAGTAATTCCTTACCAAAGTGGTTGGGCCCAACTCTCTGAATAACCAAACCCATTAAACTTATCTCAAAGGAATATTTTGCATCTCCGTTAAGAGACTATGAATTCCATCTTGAGAATATATGTTCCATCAACACTAAATGTGACTGCCCAACATACTGAGGTTTTGACTGTTACTTATAGATCTCACTCCTGATATATTAAAGCAACTTACATCTCATGATCAGGTCCATTATTCTCTCAGGATTTAGAGTTGATGTAAATAGAAGTCGTGAAATTTATTATTCATTTGACAGTCGTTAGGAGAATAATAAATCTCACAGCGGTCCAGTTCAATATGTCTTAACTCTTAAAACATATCAACATACCAACTAGAAGTCTCCACTTCCATGATCAAGACAAATCATCGTAGTTGATATGTTATAGTCTTCGCAAATGAAACCCCTAATTTCATCACCGACTAGGAACTACATTTTGAGTTTACAAGAAACTTGTGATTTATATCTTCTATGACTAAATCACATAAATCGCATACAATACATCTCATGGACTATGATAATGTCCCATTAGTTCATTAATAAATAATCTCATATAATTAAACAATTTAATTATTTATGTCATGACAGTAAATTGGATTTTAGGGCATAAACTCCAACACTTATCACAGGACGCCAAATCCAAATGAACATCTATAATAGACAAAATGAAATGAGAGGGAAAATCTATAGTGAGATGCTCAAGAAGAGATAGCAAAAATCGAGCACGAGGCTCTGTGATGAAGTTATAGTGAGAAAGAGGATGTAAAACAAATGTCATCACCATGTTCATGAATCTAGGACTTTTAGCAAAAGGTCGACATGGTATGAAAAGACGCTCACCCCAAGCAGTAGGGCGTTCACAAAAAAAAGACATGAGCTCATCCCTGGACACTTTCCTCAGACCCTCACAACTAGGATAGTCAGGAAACTCTATCCTAGGGACATGAAGCACATCCGCAACTGGTTGCGGTGTGACAGGGATGCGCGTACCTCGGATGCAAGTGAAAAAGAGAGGTACTGAACGATCTATCCCGTGCATGTTGGAGTAAAACTCCTGGATCAGCACAAGAGGACATGTGATTGGGACGTCACACAATGACTCCCATCCCCTACTGTGTATGACAGAGGGAAGGTCAATGTCGGCAAAGTTCGGCAATATGACTTGGTGTTCCGAATGAATGCCTCGTCTAGAAAAGTGGGCATCATCATCACGGAATTGAAGAGAGAGAAAGGCAGAGTCAGAAGACGAAGAAGCATCGGAATGAAGAGGGTTCCAGGCCGGAGTGGATTTACGCTTAGTGCCATAGACACGTCTAACGTAAACTAACAAAGAGGGAGAGAAAAAGAGACAATCAAAAAAGTCCAAAGAAGTTTCAAATATCAAGAATATTGAAAAGAAGTACGTATGCATGGGAAATGCATGAACATGTGACATGCAAAAGAAAATGCATCATGGGCTTAGCCCAATCCAAACCTATCAGCACACAAACATATAACACACATCTAAATGCATGACAATATCATTATAATGCCAATGTGATGCAATGTATGAGGTTTTAAACACATTTAAGTGAAAACCCATCCCAAAATTTCAATGAAAGCTCATCAATTTTGAAAAACCCCAAAACCTAGGTTTTAAATCATGAAATGCATGAATGAGAAAGGATTAGGAGCTTACCAAGTAAGGAGAAACTTGAAAAAGCTTGAAGAATCCTTGAGGAACAAGATTGGAGTAAGATGAGATAGATTTGGGAGAGAAACAGAGAAGTATTGAGAGAGAGATCGAAGAGAAATGAAATCCAGATCGCACAGAGGCCTTATATAGGCAGCTAGTAAATCTCGACAGATGAAGGTATCGAGGTATCTGTCAAGGTAGGTATCGAGGATCTGGTCTTCGATAGCTGAGGTATCGAGGAAGCTATCGAGCAACAAAGAGTCAGATTTAGAATAGAAGCTTGATCGATCCAGTAGGTATCGAGGAGCTATCGAGGATGCAGGAGCTTTCTCGATCGATCCACCAGGTATCAAGGAGGTGTCGAGATTGCGTTTAAGAAAAATGCTTGAGAAGCTCGACAGATAGCAAGGTATCAAGGAGGTGTCGAGCCAGCTTTTCAAAACAGTTTTTCGAGATATGAAAAGCACAGATATGAATGCAATCCAACATACAACTCAACCAATGATCCAATCAACACAAAAATCTCACAAAATAGTCTCTCAATTTAAAAATTTTGAGCACAAGGATCTCCAAAACACACACACACACACACTAAACAAGTCTAACCAATTTTATATTTCACAAATAAGTCACGATAGTTTAGTGAGCATACATTACCACATGTAAAACTTGTGATAGCCAAATCACATTGTATCTGCACATGTATCAAGAATAGCAAAGAATATTGTGTGTTGTGTGTGAAAAACATCGCAAAATTGCATAAGTGTATACATGTTATGACGATTTGAGATATGAGATAATTGCTTTAACTCACACACAATCATAATTGCTTGATGGGGACTATCACCTTCAAGGTACATCCTATAACTTCCACATCTCTTAGAATACACGCTTGCAATCATATTTAAAAGCATTTTTGAACTTTTTGCTTTTGATTTTTCTTTGCATATTTTTCTTTTTAAGTATATCATACATGGGCTTATTAGAGAGAGAAAAGAATTACCCAAAGATATTTGACATTCCAATTTTGCTATGCCTAAGCACATAAATGTCATTGACATCACACTTTTGCTATGCCGAAGCATACAGATGTCATCCATGATTGGCGGGAAACAGTGGTGAAATGGTTATTAATGCCTTTCTCTCAGGATTTTTTAGTCCTTCCCGTCAAAAAGAGTGATATGAGTGTTAAGTATAAGAGACAACTCAATCTTACTCATCACAAACAAGAGCCATAAAGCTCACTTGCTTAGTTGTGCATAGGGATGCTCATCTAAGCTACAAACGATACAAAGTTTAGAAAACTTTGTTTCAATGGCCATCCAAGGTACATAAGTACCTATGTACACATAACACATACTGTTTTTGTATTTTTCTGATTTTTCAATTATTTTATTTTATTTTTTTATTAAAAACAAAATAAACTAAAACTGAAAAATAAACAAACAAAAACATGTTAAACAAAGCAAAGCATAAAACTAGATGCAGATGCATGAGGGAAGAAGAGGAAGGAGAAAGATCATCCCATGGAGATAACACCAATGTTTTGACGAAGGAATTCGAAATGTTTACTGTCAAAAGGTTTGGTAAACAGATCAGTCTTCTAATCATCGGTGTGAATGAACTCAAGAGTGAGAGTACCATCTTCGACAAGCTCTCTAATGAAGTGATGTCGAATCTCTATGTGTTTGGTTCTAGAATGTTGAACCGGATTCTTAGAGATATTAATGGCACTGGTATTGTCACAATAGATAGTAAGATGCTCTTGAAAAATACCATAATCATAGAGGAGTTTTTGCATTCATAAGAGTTGGGTGCAACAGCTACCGGTAGCAATGTATTCAGCTTCAGCAGTAGATAAAAAGATGGAGTTTTGCTTTTTACTCATCTAAGAGACAAGATTATTTCCCACATAAAAACAACCCCCTGAAGTACTCTTTCTATCATCAACATTCCCTGCCCAATCAGCATCAGAGTACCCAGCTAAGACATCATTTGTGTCCTTGCTGTACCACACACCAAACTCAGCAGTGGTTTTGACATACTTTATGATTCTTTTTAAAGCAGTCATGTGGGACTCCTTGGGATTAGCCTGATATCTAGCACATACTCCAATACTGTAACTAATGTCAGGTCTACTAGCAGTAAGGTAAAGAAGACTATCTATCATGCTTCTATATAGAGAAGGATCAACACTTTTTCCTAACAAGTCAACAATAAGTTTAACATTGGGGCTCATAGGGGTTCTAACAGAACTAACAGATTCTAAGCCAAACTTTTTCACAAGATTCTTAGCATATTTAGATTGAGATAGAAATATACCTGAATCTTGTTGACGAATCTGCAACCCAAGGAAGTGAGTTAGCTCTCCAATCATGCTCATCTCAAATTTGGCCTACATGAGTTTTAAAAAATCATGAGCAAGTTTGTCGTTAGTTGATCCAAAAATGATGTCATCAACATAGACTTGAGTAACTATCAGTTCGCCATCTTCTCTTTTGATGAAGAGAGTCTGATCAGCCTTTCCTCTAGTGAACCCATGTGACACCAGATACTGTGTAAGCCGGTCATACCAAGCTCTAGGGGCTTGCTTTAACCTATAGAGTGCCTTCTTGAGATATAGTACATGATTCGAAAAGTGTGGATTAAGGAATCCTTTTGGTTGAGCCACATAGACATCTTCTTTGAGAATCCCATTTAAGAAGGCAGTCTTTACATCCATTTGATAAAGCTTGAATTTCAGCTGGCAAGCTGAAGCAAGGAGAATTCTGATGGACTCCATAAGGGCAACTGGAGCAAATGTTTCATCATAATCTACTCCTTCCATTTGTGAGTATCCTTGAGCTACAAGTTAAGCCTTGTTGCAGATCACATTGCCTTCCTTATCAGTCTTATTGCGACTTAATGCCGATGTGTTCACCCTCCGGTCTAGGTACCAAGGTCCAGACATCATTCCTCTGAAACTAAAGTAGTTCATCATGCATTGCTTCAACCCAACTTTCATCCTGTAGAGCTTTTTCAACTTTAGTGGGTTCAACTTGTGACAGATAACAAGAATACGACACAAAGTTAGCAACACATTTGTCAACTGTACGTTTCCTTAATGTGAGTTCATTCATGTCTCCCACAATATCTTCTGGAGGATGATTTTGCTTAATTCTGGAGGAAGGTCCTCTCTTCTCATGGGATTCAAAATCTAGTGAAGTGGTTATATCTGCAGAGTCGTCCACAACACTAGGAGTACCTGGTGTACTAGGAGATGCAGGTTCCTGTTCAACAACTTCTTGAGCTTTTCTAGGTTCAGGAGGAATAATTTCTCTAGTTAGTTCCTCAATACCTTTTTCAGAACTGGAGTTTGAAGACTCATCAATAACAACATTCACTGTCTCCATTACCTTCACGGTTCTTTTGTTGTATACTCGATAAGCCTTACTTGTGGAGGAATAACCAAGAAATATTCCTTCATCACTTTGGGAGTCAAACTTTCCCACATTCTCCCTATCCTTTAGGGTGAAACAGGTGCTTCCAAAGATTCTGAAATACTTTACATTAGGCTTCCTACCTTTCCATAACTCATATGGAGTCTTTCTTGGTACCGGGTCTAAAATACACCTTTTTAACCGTATGACATGCAATGTTAATGGCTTCTCCCCATAAGTTTCTAGCCACATTCTTATTGTATAACATGGCTCTGGCCATCTCCTGAATCACCCTGTTCTTTCTTTCTACTACACCATTTTGCTGAGGAGTAATAGGTGCAGAGAATTCTTGAGAGATGCCTGATCTTGTACAAAATGACTCCATATATGAGTTCTCGAATTCTTTACCATGATCACTTTGAATTTGATCAATTTTCAAGCTCTTTTCATTTTGTAGTCTTGTACATAAGGTTTCAATGTGCTCAGGAGCATCAAACTTGGATCGAAGAAGAATAATCCAAGTATACCTAGTGAAGTCATCTACTACAACCATGATGTATCTCTTACCACCAAGAGACTCTGTTCTGGTTGGACCCATAAGATCCAAATGCAGAAGCTCCAATGGTCTAGATGTAGTGATGTCTGAGTGCTAGGATGCTTAGCTTTTGTTTGTTTTCCCAGCTAGCATAGTCCATATACTACATTGCTCATTCTACTAAGTTTTGGTATCCCCAACACTAACTCATGCTTAGATACAATAGAAAGATGTTTGTAGCTAGCATGTCCCATCCGTTGATGCCATAGATCTTCATTTGGAAAACGAATGCTATTACACACAATATCAGCATCAAGAACCAGTCCATAGCAATTGTCAAGAGTGCGAACACCACTTATGAGTTTCTTTCCAGACTCATTCATGACAAGACACTTTCCCTTGGAGAACAGCACCATGAAGTCTTGATTACATATCTGACTTATACTTAGCAAGTTCACCCTTAGACCTTTTACATATAGAACGTTTGTAATGTCCGGTAGTCCAGGTAGAGAGATGATTCCCTTTCCTTTAATCTGAGATTTGCTTCCATCGCCAAAAGTGACATTGCCATCCTTTTTGGACTCAAAAACCTTGAAGAGAGATTGGTCTCCAGTCATGTGTCTAGAGCAGCCACTGTCCAGGTACCATAAACACGTGTCCATAACTTTAAATGCAGACTTCATCATAAAACACACTTCATGCTTAGATGACAAATCAGTGGGAATGGTACTTTCCCTTAACTGCCTTATATGAGCTAAGCTTTTAACTTTCACTCTTCTCAGACGAACTCCTTTGCACATCTTCATTTTGAGACAGTCTAGTTTCTTCTTAGTCAAACTGAGATCTTTTCCAATGGTCATTAGAAGAGAATTCAAATAACTTTTAAACTTGCATTTTCTAAAACACTCAGACAGATAGAGATTAGAAAAACAAGATGTATTTGAAAGCAAGGATCTCTTCAAGCCAGTTATAGCCATGACAATAGGGGTCAATGGATCAACACAGCAAAGATTAAACCCTAATCAGAGTGTGCCCGCTCTGATATCACTTGATAGGCCACAAACTGAATGACCCTTTATGATAGGAATTAATTAATTAATTAGCCAAGTTGTTAATTAATCAATTTATCATGAAAAACATGGTAGCACAAACAAATCACCAATAAACTAAAAATGCAACGGAAAATAAATGACACGGTGATTTGTTTATGAATGGGGAAAAACCTAACGGCAAAAACCCCACCGGATGATTTTCAGGTCACCACTCTCGAAACTCCACTATTATCACAACAAGCGGTTACAAGCAAGGAATCCCAAGTACCTTACCAACCTACAATTGAACCCTTACCCCAATACCCAATCGGACTTGTTCTGTAGTGACAGTTCCCTTTTCTGATGCACGGCTCCCAAGTACGTGACTAACTAATTGCGCGGATCCCAGTTTGCGACTTCAATCACCAATCTGAAAAGATTGTTGGCTGCAAAGTTCTTCAGTTCATCCACACGATGAAGATCAGGAAGATGCTTGGTCACAAAACCCTAAGGTGCAAATACACAACAACTTCTCCAAGAAAGAGATGAACTAGGTCAAGAACTTTGTCTCCGGTCACAATTTTCTTGAACAGAGTTTGCTCAATGCTTGTGCAAGTTGTGTACCGTTTGACGGCTCTTAAAACAATCCTTTTATATGTCTAGGGTTAGGAGAAAAGAAGGCTCATAGACAGATTCACGGATCTCAAGAAAATCAGAGTTGAAATTTGAAATTCGTAAACCTCGACAGATAGGAGGTGTCTACTAGGTATCAACCAGCTATCGAGATTTAATGAATTTGCACTCTCTTGCTTGATTTCTTGAACAGACTTGAAGGCTTCAACACTAGATCTTGAAACGTGGTTTCTTGAAGTAGTTAAACACATCCTAAGTCTACCCAAATACAAGTAAAGTGTGTTTTTTCAAAGGATAAGCCAATTACATAAAATCATGACATATGTTCTATAACATAAGAAACACATATGTCCTAACACCCTTTACCAAAGCTTTGCTCGAGAAGACTTTTAAGTCGCACTTGGAGGGAATGGGAGTTAGATTAGTGCATAATAGTCTTTAGGATTAGTGCCATAAAATCCTATTGTATGCTTTGTATGACATTATGTTATATGTAATAAAGTTGTTTTATTGTTATCTAAAATAATGGAAACATGAATACTTGGACATTATCATGTTGTCCTTGAGATAGTATGTGATTTAGTCACTGAAGATATAAATCACAATTTCTTTGTAAACTAAAAATCTTAGTTCGTAGTTAGTGATGAAATTGGGCATTTCATCTGCAAATAATATAACATGTCAATTAAGATGTTTTGTCTTGATCATGGAAGTGAAGACTTCTAGTTGATATGTTAATATGTTTTATGTGTATAAGACATATTGAATTGGACTGTTGTGAGCTTTCTTGCAGTCCTTAGATGAGAAGATGTGGCAGGCTGTGGAGATTGGGGTGCCTAACACCTTCCCAGAGTCAAAGCTCGATCGTCGCCTACGAGAATCCGTCGATCCATCATCCCAATCCATCCGTTCACCATACCATTCCTGTCTTCTATTTGCATTGTATACCTGTAAGTGCTCTTGTCCTATATATATTTTTCCTTTTTCTTTCTTTTACTTAAGTCTTATGTGGTCGTCATGTATATAGACCTATAGAGTCTTAGGAATTTCTTCGTCGCTTGTAGGTGGAATAGATGTCTAGTGAAGCCTTGAGTGAACAGTCATGTGTCTGCGAAGGAAAGGGCTACGATGAAGTGTACTCGTTAGGTCAAGGCGACCTTTGTAAAGTTGTGATTTACAACTAATTTGTGTTGACTTTAATTTTGTGCCAAATTTGATTGTAATTTTGTTCAATCTTTTGTACCTTGTATTTTATGTGGGATTTCATTGCAAGGGTTGTGTGTGAGAGAAAGTGTGAAGACTTAAGACTCATTGAAGATTGAAGTTGTTTTCACAAGTAGCTTGAGAGAAGCCTTCTCACGAATTGAATCATATGCTCAGTGCATGATTGGAATACGAAGAGTCATGACAGATGATGATAGCTGGTTTTCACGAGTATCTCGTGGGTAAGGCCTTCCCGCGAGATACCCACGAAACATTCTATTTTGCCAATTTATCATATCTGATACACCGGGTCTCTACTCACACTATATATACCCACATTACCCACATATTTATAGGAGTGCTTTTTCAAAGAGAAAACCCTAGCTACTACCCTTGAGAGTGAGAGATTGCCATACCTACAATCCTTTACACAATCCATTGTGGTTTTCCTCAACTCCTACCTCTCCATTTCCAATTCTTTGAGAGGTTAATAGCCTAAACATTTACCACACCTATCCTGAGTGTAAAGTGACGTTTTGGTGATGCTGGGAAGCATTGGAAGAAGCCATTTATTTGGTGGATGCAATCGGGCTGAATTGTGTGATCCAAAGAGCTAGAGAAGACAAGGCTTCATCAAGTTAGTTGGTAGTAAGAGTTTGGAGGGCTTAAGTACATGGGGTAGGCTAGGCTTGGAGGATATTTTTTTATTCATGTACTCCAACTCATTCTCTAGTGGATCAATTTACCACTTAGAGGGCAGCGGAGAGGTTTTTCGCCAAGTTCTTCGGTTTCCTCTTCGATAACACATTGGCGTGTTAGCGTTGGCATTCTTCTTCCCTACTCTTTTAGCTTTCATTTTACTGTTGTGTTGTGATGAATATGGCTTAGAGTAGTTATATTGTTTGTCTGCTCACATTTACTCTATTCCGCACTTAGTTTAAGTTAGAGTAAAATCAATCGAGCCGTAATTTTAATTTGGGGGTCTAAATAACTCTTGTGTTTTCACACAAATTCAAGCTTTCAATTGGTATCAGAGCGGGTACACTTGCTGTGGTTTCATTACCTAAGTGTGATCCTAGACCTCTTGGCTTGCTATGGATAGTGCTATGGCAAAAGCTAACATGATGCATAGTTCATGTGTTTGTGATAATGACTCTATGAGCATCTTTGGAGATTTTCTTAGAAATGAGCTTTTAGAGTTATTCAAATCAAAGAAATATGCTAGAATTTTTGTACACATGCTAAAATCTTTAGAACATAGGAATCATGATATTCATAATAGCTTGTGTGAGTTGAATTCCCTAATTGCTAAATATAAGAGAAGGAATAGACAATTGTGTGATAAACTTGATTGTTTGAAAGGAAAGATTCACTCATCTATGAATGAAGTAAAGGAAGATGAGTCCTGTTTTAATGGTCAAGAATGCCTATCTCATGCTTGTCTTTTTGTTCATACCGCATTGAAAGTGTTTAATTCATGTTTGTGGTATCTTGACAGCGAATGTTTAAGGCATATGACTGGAGATAAATCACTATTTAAATCTCTAAAGGAGAAGGAAGATGGCTATGTGACATTTGGAGATGGTAGTCACTCACAAGTTCTTGGAAAGGGAATCGTTGATATTTTGGGACTTCCCTTATTGACTGATGTCCTATACATCAAAGGATTAAAAGTGAACTTGCTGAGTATCACCCAGATATGCGATGAAGACTTCCTTGTTCAATTTTCAAAGAAAGGTTGTCTAAGCCTTAATGAAGAAGGTGTTCAAGTATTGCAGGGACTTAGGACCACCGATAATTGCTATGGGGTTATTCCCAAACCAAGCATATCATGTTGGAGTGCTTGAGTGGATATTTTGGAGTTATGGCATCAATGTTTTGGGCATGCAAATTACAAGCAAGTTGCAAAAGTCTCAAAGCTTGAAGCAGTGGTTGGTTTGCCCAAGTTTGGAAAAATTAAGAAGAATGTTTGTGGTCCATGCCAATTGGGAAAACAAACAAAATCAACACATCCTAAAGTAAATGTAATTGCTACTTCTAGTCCTTTAGAGTTACTTCATGTGGATCTAATGGGTCCAACGAGAACGAAAAGCATGGGTGGAAAACGTTACATCATGGTGGTAGTTAACGATTTCTCAAGGTACATCGGAAGCATGCGACAAGATGGAAAGTTTATGCAAGAGGCTCCAAAATGAAAAGGGAGTTCCCATAGTCAAAATCAGAAGTGATCATGGGAAGGAGTTTGAAAATGCAAAATTTGAAGCATTTTGCAATGATCACGGTATCAAAAAGGAATTTTCAGCTCTAATGACTCCACAATAGAATGGGGTGGTTGAAAGAAAGAACCGAGTGATCCAAGAGATGCCGAGAGTAATGCTTCTCAACAAAAACATTCCATATAAATTTTAGGTTGAAGCGGTGAATACTTCATGTCACATTGGGAATAGGATTTTCTTCCAAGTAGGAACAAAGAAGATATCATATGAAATTTGGAGGGAAAAGAAGCCGAAGGTGAAATACTTCAAAGTATTTGGAAGCAAATGCTACATTCTCAATGATAGGGAGAATCTTGGAAAATTTGATACTAAGAGTGACGAAGTGATCTTCCTAGGATACTCCACAAATAGTCGAGCATATAGAGTGTATAATAAATGCACTAAGACGGTGATGGAATCGATAAATGTGGTCATAGACGACAGCATCTTAGAAGAGGATGTTGATGAGGATGGCGAAGGACTAAGTCTTAAGAAGAATGAGGGTGATGACAACATGTGTCAAGGTGATGATGGAGAGAGAGAATCACTGGAAAAGGAGCCTACACCTCCTACATCAAGAAGGGAGACTAGATCAACACAAGGATCTTCAAGCCCACTCACCCTTCCAGAAGTTCAACCTCCAATTTCTCGTGATGGGGAACCCTCCACTTCCAAGAAACTATCATCAAGAGTAACTCTCAATCATCCCACAAGCAACATCATTGGTGATTTAGATGAGGGACTTCGTTTGAGAAAAGGACCGAGCTATAGTGTGAATCATGTGACGTACAACTACTATCTTGCTCAATTTGAACACAAGAAAGTGAAAGAAGCTTTGAAAGATGAGAATTGAGTATAATCCATGCACCAAGAGTTGCATCAATTGGTTAGAAATGATGTATAGGAGTTGGTACCAAGGCTTAAGGATACACATGTAATCGGCACCAAGTGGATCTTCACGAACAAGACCGATGAAGGTGGTGAAGTTGTCCGAAACAAGTCTAGATTGGTGGCATAAGGATATACATAAGTTGAAGGCGTTGACTTTGATGAGTCATTAGCTCTGATAGCAAGACTAGTAGAGTTAATCTGAATTCTTCTCTCCATTGCTTGTGTAAAGTTGTGATTTACAACTAATTTTGGTTGGCTTTAATTCCGTGCCAAATTTGATGGTAATTTTGTTCAATCTTTCGTACCCTTTATTTTATGTGGGATTTCATTGTAAAGGTGGTGTGTGAGAGAGAATGTGAAGACTCAAGGTATGAAGATCAAAGAAGTTTTCGTGGGTTGCTTACGAGAAGCCTTCCTGTAAAGTGAAGCATGTGCTCAGCATATGACTGGAATGTGAAGAGTCATGGCAGATAGTGACAGCTAGTTTTCGCGAGTGTCTCAGGGGTAAGGCCTTCCTATGAGATACCTGGGAAACATTCTATTTTGCCAATTTGTCATATCTGATACACTAGGTCTCTATCCACACTATATATACCCACATTAACCACATATGTTGAGGAGTGCTTTTCAGAGAGAAAACCCTAGCCACAACCTTTGAGAGTTAGAGATTATTATACCCACAATTCTCTACGCAATCCATTGTGGTTTTCCTCAACTCCTACCTCTCCATTTCCAAATTCTTGAGAGGTTGATAGTCCAAACACTTACCACACCCATCCTGAGTGTAAAGTGAAGTTTTGGAGCTACTGGGAAGCATTGGAAGAAGCCATTTGTTTGGTGGATGCAATCGGGCTGAATTGTGTGATTTGGAGAGCTAGAGAAGACAAGGCTTCGTTAAGTAAGTTGGTAGTAGGAGCTTGAAGGGCTTGAGTACATAAGGTAGACTAGGCTTGGAGGGTTTTTTGTTATTCGTGTACTCCAACTTATTCTCTAATGGATCGATTTACCGCTTGGAGGGTGGCAGAGAGGTTTTTCGTCGAGTTCTTCGGTTTCCTCTTCGATAACACATTGGCATGTCATCTTGTGTTTGCATTCTTCTTCCCTACTTTTTTAGCTTTCATTTTACTGCTGTGATTTGTTGAATATGGTTTCGAGTAGTTATCTCGTTTGTTCTCTTTGGGGTTTATACCCTAAAATCCAATTTACTGGCATGACATAAATAATTAAATTGTTTAATTATATGAGACTATTTATTAATGAACTAATGGGACATTATCTTAGTCCATGAGATGCATTGTATGTGATTTATGTGATTTAGTCATAGAAGATATAAATCACAAGTTCCTTGTAAACTCAAAACATAGTTTGTAGTCGGTAATGAAATTAGGCATTTCATCTGTGAAGACTATAACATATCAACTAAGATGATTTGTCTTGATCATGGAAGTGGAGACTTCTAATTGGTATGTTGATATGTTTTAAGAGTTAAGACATATTGAACTGGACCGCTGTGAGATTTATTATTCTCCTAACGACTGTCAAATGAATAATAAATCTCACGACTTCTATTTACATCAACTCTAAATCTTGAGAGAATAATGGACCTAATCATGAGGTGTAGGTTGCTTTGATATATCAGGAGTGAGATCTATAAGACACGATCAAAACCTCAATATGTTGGGCAACCGCATTTAGTGTTGATGGAACATATATTTTCAAGATGGAATTCATAATCTCTTAACGGAGATATAAAATATTCATTTGAGATAAGTTTAATGGGTTTGGTTATTTAGAGTGTTGGGCCCAACCACTTTAGTAAAGAGTTACTAAAGTATATATTTATGAAATTGGATTTCATAAACATAAAGGATTAAACCGGGTATTCAAGGATTAAAATGTAGTAATCTTTAAAGTGGCAGTCTACATTCATGACTTTGTATTACTACGAATATTTTAATGAAGGGGTTGTATGTATAATAAAGTCTTGGGATATAATTTATTAATAAGGCCTAGAGTGCAATTATATTCATATAGTGGTATTGAATATAATTAATAGTAACTTTGGACTTGTCAAGAGTTGACAGAAAAGCCCAAGGCCCATTGGAGCTATTGTTTTATTGGTCCCACTACAAACCATACACTAAAGCCCAATTGGAAAGGCCCAATAGGCCAGCCCAATTAGATAATCAGTTACATATAAAGGGAGAAACATATAGAATTTATTATTAGAAAATAAGAGAGACATCATTGTGAAATGGTGTGTATGTTTGAGTGAAGTCACTAAATTATTCTCCCTTGGAAACTGATTGAGAAACCACACTTCTTGGGCGTAAAGTGGAATTGGAGTAAAGATTAAAAGTGTTCCCAAGTACTTATAATCTTTTGTTTTGAATTTCACCACACCAAGGTAGACTATCTTGTTCTTAGATATATACTTTACATAATGCATGTTATCAATCATGAATGAAATAGATCTATGTTTGTTGCTTCCGCTGTGTGTTTTGTATGAGATACAAAACTAGATTTTCCAACATTTACTCTATTCCGCACTTAGTTTAAGTTAGAGTAAAATCAATCGAGCCATAATTTAATTTGGAGGTCTAAACATCTCTTGTGTTTTTACACATATTCGAGCTTTCAATTGGTATCAATGCGGGTACACTTGTTATGGTTTCGTTACCTAAGTGTGATCCTAAACCGTGTTTGAGATAGACCGATCTCAATCGCTTAATACTCCTCCATACTTTGATGGGAGCAATTATGCTCTTTGGAAAGTCCGTATGAGGGCATTTCTATGTTCTATTGATGATAGTGTTTGGGATGTTGTCAAGATAGGATGGACTAGGCCCGAGGCTGCTAAATCCACATGGGATAAGGCAGCTTTTACGGTAGTTGATGCTAATAGCAAGGCTTTAAATGCTATTTTCTTTGGTGTTTCCCCCAATGAATTTCACAGGATCTCTCATGTCACAATTGCCAAGGAGGCATGGCAAATCTTGGAGACAACCTATGAAGGCACCAAAAAGGTGAAGGACACCAAGTTGGAAATGCTTACCACACGCTTTGAGGAGCTGAAGATGAGTGAAGACGAGTCATTTGACTCATTTTATGGGAAGATAAATGAAGTAGTGATTGGGAAATTCAACTTGGGAGGAAAGATGGAGGACTCCAAGATTGTGAGGAAGATTCTATGCTCATTGTCGGAGAGTTTTCGTGCGAAGGTCACTGCCATTGAAGATAGCAAGGACCTTGATGAAATTAAAATTTAGGAACTCATTAGTTCTCTTTAAACTTATGAGCTATCTCTACCATCTCAAAGGAAGAGCAAATCTCTTACTCTCAAGACAATCGATGAGAGATTGGAAGCTCAAGACTCCTCAGATGAGGATGAGGTGGAAAAGGATGTGGCATACCTTGCCAGGAACTTCCGTAAGTTCCTGAAGTTCAAGAGAGATGGAAAGTATTTTAAGAAGGGAAAATTCTCAAAGTTCAAGAAGGACAAGAAAAACTTCAAGAAGAAGGATTCAAGAGACTCTTCAACGTCTAAAATGGTCATGTGCTTTGAGTGCAAAAGGCATGGACATGTGAAGAAAGAATGCCCCACATATTTGAAAGCGAAGGGTAAAGTCTTTGCAATTGCCCTTAGTGACTCAGATGGTTCAAATTCTGATTCAGAAGAAAGCTATGATAGAGAAGGAAATTACTCTGCATTTATGACCATTGCACTCGTGGACTCATCGGAAGATTTAAGCCTTCTAGCGGAAGAACTTGGTGAGCACACCGAAGTAGAGTCTATGGGAATTGGGGAAAAATCAGATGATGAAGATGAAGGAACTAAGGAACTGCAAGAATCTTATAATTCTCTTCTTGAGAAAACTAGAGAGTATGCTAGAGTGGCTAAGGCGGCCATAAGAAAAATGAAGAAAGTTGAACAAGAATACAAGAGCATACTTGTAAGGTACAAGGAAATGAAGTGTGAAGTTGAGGTGCTAAATGGAGAACTAACTGAGGCCTACTCCAAGATCAAGTTTCTTGAGCTTGAAGTGATTCAAGCTAATGCCAAGGTGGAGTGTGTTGCCTCCAAGAAACTTGATGAAGTGCTTGCACATCAAAAGCCTTTTTCTGACAAAAGTGGCTTAGGATATTTCGGAGAAAGTAGTTCAAGTGCCAATGTGTCCAAGGAGATGAAATTCGTTAAAACTAAGCAGCCAATGGTAGCAACTCTAAGTGTTGAGAAAGCAAAAGTGGAGAAGAAGCCAAATGGGACTGCTTAAAAGGTTTTGACAAAACCTCAAAATCCATTTGTGGCCAAACCCAGGGCGAAAGGGAAGTCTCTCCCAAAGCCTAAAAGAGGCCCTTAAATTCAACACTTCTGCCACCATTGTGGAGTTAAAGGAGAAACAAGACATAACTGCTATAAACTTCACACATAGAAGAAAAAAGATTCTCAAAGGCTAAGAGAACAAGGAAAAGGGAACTGGAACTTTAAGTAGCCAAAAGGGCGAAAAGCTGATTCTGGGTTTGGTGATGTGATAAAGATAATAGATACCATCACTTCGTGTTTGGCAAGCTTCAACCAAATGTTTGAGAATCAGAGCTCTAGTACCCAATCCTCTTGGGATATCACCCCAAAGGCACATGCCGTGTGGGTGAAGAAGGGTACACATACATAAGCATTTGACCACGTCCATGCATCAAGTCTTCCTATATGTTGTGACTTTGAATTGGTTGTTTGCTTATGTTTTACGTTCTAGCATGTTTCTATTCAAGTTTTTTTTGTGCTTGTTGTTTTTTTACTTTACATGTTCTGTTTTTGAGTGTGTTGAAAAATTAAAAAACCCATAAAAATTGAAAAATCTCCAAAAAGTTTGATCGTTTGTGTTGTGTATATCACATGTGAGTTTGGCTTAGTACCTTCGTGTTGGGGTTTATGCCATAAAATCCAATTTATTAGCATGTCATAAATAATTAAATTGTTTGATTATATAAGACTATTTATAAATGAACTAATGAGACATTATCATAGTCCATGAGATGCATAGTATGTGATTTATGTGAAAAGTCATAGAAGATATAAATCACAAGTTCTTTGTAAACTCAAAAAGTAGTTCGTAGTCGGTGATGAAATTGGGTGTTTCATCTGCGAAGACTATAACACATTAACTAAGACTATTTGTCTTGATCATGGAAGTGGAGACTTCTAGTTGATGTCACCTGAATAATTAATCTCATGAATTCTAATTTCTTAGACTCTCAATCCTGAGAGGATAGTGAACCCGATCATGAAATATAGGTTACTTTGATTTATCAGGTGTGAGATCTAATATTCACAGTCAAAATCTCAGTATGTTGAGTAACCACACGTAGTGTTAAGGGAACACATATTCTCAAGAAACAATCCATAATCTCTTTTTATAGAGATACAAAATATCCCCTTAAGATAAGTTTAATGGGAACTAGTTATTCAGGGCGCCCACTTTAGTAAGGAGTTACTAAAGCTTATATTTATTGAAATTGGATTTCAATAAATGCGAATAACTAAAAGATTAAACCGGGTACTCAAGGATAAAATAGTTGTTTACAAAGTGACAGTTTTTTATGACTTTGTTCGGTATGGATATTTCATGGAGGGGTCATATGATATCATTAGAGTCTTGGAATATAATTTATTAATAAAGCCTAGAGTGCAATTATATTTATATAGTGGTATTAAATATAATTAATGGTAATTTTGGACTTGTCAAGAGTTGACAGAAAAGTCCAAGGCCTATTAGAGCTAATGTCTTATTGGTCCCTTTTGGTCCCACTCCAAGCCACACACTAAAACCCAATTGGAAAGGCCCAAAAGGCTAGCCCAATTAGATAATCAGTTAGTTATAAAGGGAGAAACATACATAATTTATTTTAAGAGAGACATCATTGTGAAATGATGTGTATGTGTGAGTGAAGCCACTCGATTATTCTCTCTTGGAAACTGATTGAGAGACCACACTTCTTGGGAGTAAAGTGGAATTGGAGTGAAGAATTAAAGTGTTCCCAATACTTCTAATCTTTTTTTTTTGAATTTCATCGCACCAAGGTACGCTATCTTGTTCTTAAATTTTGAAATTTACATAGTACATGTTATCTATCATGAATGAAATAGATCCATGTTTGTTGCTTCCACTATGTGTTTTGCATATGATACAAAACCAGATTTACCAACAATTGGTATCAAAGCCAGGTTTTCATATCATGATTGTATAGCATGTGATTGGATTTATGAATAAAAGAAAAATGGTTTCTTAATGATATCGAGTTCACACCAAGGATGCGTATTCTCTTGGTTTGTTCGAAGTGGCCTATGACTATTATGTAAAGGTGCCATGTCTTAATAGTTGCCTGGATATGGTTATATGAATCTAAGTGAAATAACTGTTATGTGCATGCACTTTGACATTGCACCACTTAGACGTTTTGCCTTGGATGTAGAATCCGTATATTATATTATATTATATTATATTATATATATATATGTTAGGTTCTAAAGACTTAGGTTTTATGTATTTAGAATCCTAATTTGTATTGTTGGCAAACCATGATCAAAACAATGTATTTAAGATGTTTTAGAAGTGCTCAAAGTTGGTTCTTTGTTGTAAAGTTGGAACGAAATACTAAGCTGATTAAAAAACTGTTTCAGTAAATTTTGATCGATCGAAACTTAGGCTCGATCAATCGAAAATCGTACCTGACGTTTTTTAATTAGGTTTTCCAACTCAGCCCTAAAGTGTTTTAATTGGTTTAGGTTTCTAATTTACCCTAGGTATATAAGGGAAACCCTAGCCACGTTTTTGTGTTGCTCATACTGCAGTTTATGTGAATTTCTTGTGAGATCTTTGAGGAGGTTTCCTTCACATAAACTTAGGGTTTTCAAGGAGAAGATTCTTCTACACCTTGATGATCATTCCAGTTGCTACCATTGAAGCTTAAAGAAAACACAAGCGGGTGTGCTTGTATTTGGTGGAGAATCCAAGAAAGAAGGAGTCCGTGGATTCGGAGTTTGCATGTGGTCGTGTCAGTAAGTTCTACTGGTGGGTAGCAATAAGAAGTCAAGCGTGGGGGCTTGTAAGTCTTATTGTATGAACTTCGATTCTTTCAAGATAGTGGATTCAAGTTTACCTTGAGGATAGCTAAGTTAAATCCTCCCCAGGTTTTTACCGGTTTGGTTTCCTAGGTGATCATATCTTTTTATTCTTTATATTTCCGCTACTTTACTTGATATGATTATTTGATTGTGTTAACCTAGATTTAATTAATTTGACTAAGTAACAACTTGGCTAAATTTCTAGGTTAATCCAATTGTGTTTTAAGGGGTCTAAAAACCAACAAGTGGTATCAGAGCGGGTAGCTCTTTTGTTTTTGATCCTTTGATCTTTAAGCTGATCCTTGACCCCTGTTGTCATGGAACACAGACACTCTTTGATTATTCCTCCTCACTTTGATGGGAATAACTATGCTTATTGGAAAGTAAGGATGAAAGCATTCCTGAAATCCATTGATGAGAGAGTCTGGAACTCTATTGAATACGGATGGGAGAAGCCCACTACTCCTGTTAGTGAGTGGCAAACTTCTCAAAAAGAAGCAGCTGCGTTTAATAGCAAGGCTATGAATGCTATCTTTAACGTTGTTTCTATGGAGGAATTTAAGAGAATTTCAAATGTTAAGGTTGCTCATACTGCTTGGAATATCCTACAAACTGTGCATGAAGGCACAAAGGCTGTCAAAATCAATAAATTGCAGCAATTAACTTCTAAATTTGAAAGCATTAGGATGTCTGATGATGAATATTTTGATGAATTCTATGCTAAACTAAATGATATTGTTAATTCTGCTTATAACTTAGGTGAAATTTATGATCAATCTAAAATTGTTAGGAAGATTCTTAGATCCTTAACTAAGAACTTTAGACCCAAGGTGACTGCCATAATTGAAAGTAAGGATGTGGACTCCATCCCTGTTGATGAACTTATAGGATCTCTTCAGTCTTATGAGTTGGATCTACCCAAAACTAGCAAATCCAAATCAATGGCTCTTAAGTCAGTTGATGATGTTGAAGTTGGTGGATTTGATGATGAGCTCTCTGCTACAGAGATTGCTTATCTTGCCAAGAATTTTAGAAACTTTCTCAGAAATAACAATAGAAAGGCAAGAGGTGTGAACACTGCTGAACCTAGAAATTTTAGGAAGAATGCTCCCACTAAGGTTAACAATATTGACAAACCTAGAGAAAAAGTAGGTCAATCTTCTAATAATTCTATGGGTCCTCAGTGTTTTGGATGTCAAGGGTATGGCCACATGAAATTTGAATGTCCTACTTACTTGAAATATAAGGGTAAGGCTATGGCTGTAACCCTTAGTGATGGTGAAGTTTCTGATGATGAGTCAGAATGTGACGAGGATGGAAACTTCATTGCTTTCATAGCTACTGCTGTAGTGAGTGAAAGTATATTTGCTGAAGAGAACCCTTCTGATGGGGAACTCTCTGAAGATGCAGATCTTCAAGAGGCCTACAATAAACTTTGCAAAGTTGCTGCAAAGGATGCTATGAGTGTTGAACTTCGCCTGAAGAAGATTGAATCTCTTGAGCTTGATAAGAAGAATTTGCTTGTTAAACTGTTTGATGCTAATGAACTTTTGAACAATGTGAAAATTGAGAATATGTTATTGCTTGATAAAGTTAAATCTTTGGAACTTGATTTATCTGTTGCTAGATCTGCTAGTTCTAAACTTGATCAACTGTTAAGTGTTCAAAAGTCTCCTTCTGAAAAATCTAGTATAGGTTTTGTTGAAAGCATCTCTGTGTCTGCTCCCCATTCCGCACACTTTGTTCCTTTATCTTTTTCTGAACCTTCTGTGAGTGAAGTTATGAGTGAAACTGTCAAACCCCCTGTTAGTGAGGTAGTTAAACCCATTGAAGTTTCACCATCTAGGAAGATTAAGGTTGATCTAAAAGAATCCAAACCTAAGGTGTCTACCCTTTCTAAGGACAAGGTGCATGGTAAGCCTACTTGGGTGTGTCATTTTTGTGGGAAGTCTGGACACATACGGCCAAACTGTTACAAGCTGCAAGCTGCTAAGAGAGCAAATAAGTCAAAAGTGCTAGTGCCTCAAGCACAAGATCCTATAGCACTTATTGGTGAATTGGTAAAGGCGCTCAACCTTTATTCCAATCTTGGAGTTGGAAATCACTCTAATGTGAATACAAACTCCAATGCTCATGGTGCATCTAAAAAGTTTTGGATGCAAAAGACTCAAACTAACTGAGTCTTTCTGACATGGTCCTTGTGCTTCATTGCTTTTCCTTTGTGACCATTGTTCTTTGGTTTTTGTGTTTTTTCTTTTTGTCTCTAGGACTTGCATTGCATTACATTCATGCATTTCATTTTTTTTAATATATATATAAAAATAAAAAAATAAAAAAGGAAAGAAAGGAAAGAAAAAGGAAGCACATTATTGTTCTTGCACTATTCTCTTTGTTTTTTGAAAACAAGGTTGGTCAATTTATTTTCACATGACATACTTGTTTTACTTTGTTTAGCTTTGATGAGCTTATTTATTGCACTTCACTAGTGGAAGCTTTGTAGAACATGTTGTGTGGGAAAGATGTTTATGGTGTTTATCACTTTGTCTTAATCTTGAAGTCACATGTTGTTTGACTGTCAGACTTGATCCTTTTGAGAAAGGCATAAATAACCATCTCACCACTGTGCATTAGCCAATCATGAATACCTTAGTGCATATCGTAAGATTTTGTGCTCGAGAAAGTGTAGCACATGCACAAAAAGAACATAAGGTGAAGCCTCGGTTTAAATGATAAATCTCTTCATTAAAAATTGGTGTGTACTATTAGGCTGAATGCCAAATCACTTAAATTAAAAATTGGTGTGTATATTATGAGGCACAATTCAAGAAACTTACATGATTGCAAGCTTATGTTCTAGGAGATGTGGGAGTTATATGATGTAACTCTTTAGGTGTTAGTCTCTTTTAAAATCTATGTGATGAATTGTGTAGACTTTGTGATTGATTTCTGTTCTCATATCACCTCACATGTATCTCAAACTTTTTGCTAGTTGCACACACAACACAAGTTACTCTTTGCTAAACTTTGTACATGAAATTGTGTGTGTTTATGGTCTGACCAACCACGTTTGAAAAATACCTTGAGTTTTATGCAAAACTGTTTTTGTTGCTTTAAAAATGGGGGAGATTGTTTAAAATCTAAATTTCTGGAAAATTGGGTTTAAATCTTGTTTTTGGGAGAGCATTTCATCGCATACTCATGCATTTGTTTTGTTATATTCAATGCTTTGAGGTAAGTTATCAAAAAAAAATATATGTTTTTTCTCTCAAAAAGCTGTTTTTCCAGAATTTCGATTGATCCAATCTATCTTTCGATCAATCGAAATCTTGCTTTAAAATTTATGTGAGCCTCTGCCTGGTTCGATTGATTGAACCTGTTTTTCGATAAATCGAAGATTGTATTTCAGGTTTTTTTAAAACAGTTCTTTGACTGTTTCAAAAACATCTTTTTCAAAAAGTTTTTCAACTTTTCTTCTCTCTCCGACTTGGCAAGGCAGCACTTCACATTTTTTGTCGTTTTCTTCCTCAATTTTTGTAAGGTTTTCCTCCCTCAAGGCTGGTAAGACCATTCTATCCCTCCTTTTGGTTTTATTTTCATGTTTTCATGCATATTTTCGGAACTTTTGATTTTTGGGATTTTTGATGATTCAAGGCTTGTTTTCTAAAATTGATCATTGGGTTTTGATGGGATATTGTTATATTCATGATTGGTGTTGATTAATTTGATCAATTTGGGGTTTTATGAAAAATTGAAAATTCTAGGGTTTATGCTTGAATCTGATTTGGGGATTTTGTTCAATTGAGTTGAAATTGATGAAATTGGCTTGTTGTTTTGATGTAATTGATCATTCTAATTAGTTTTCTAACTTGTGTAATGGTCAATTGGTCAATTTATTTTGAAAAATTAACAAGTGGTTGAATTTTTTTTGGGTTTGAGTTAGAAACTCTATGCTCAAGCCAATTTTGTGAGTTTTAAACTTAATTTGGACTTAATTTTCTGCATTAGCTCATGCATCATAACATTTAATCTGTTCATGCATCATATAGTTCTTCTTGTTCTATATTTTTTTTGGCTAACTTGCAGTCTGCCCTTGGTTTTGTTTTTGTTGTTTTTCCCTTCTTTTTTTTTTGTGCTCTTGTTCCTTATTCTAGCACCATGCCTAGGAAGACTAGAGCTAATAGAGTTCCCTCTACCCCTGCTGTGTCTCCTTCTAGGGTTCAGTTATTTAGGAATGAGCGTGCGCGTGAGGCTTATGAGAAACTTAATAGTAAACGTAAGATTTGGGCTGAGCGTTCTGTGATTCTAAATGAGGTCGATCCAGCCATTAGGGCTAATCTTGAGTCTAGAGGTTGGCTATCACTCTTAGAGATAGATCATCCACCCCCAACCGCTTTGATTAGAGAGTTCTTCTCTAACCTCTCATGTCATATCTATGATTCTAACACCGTTGTTCGGAGTTGGATACGAGGTGAGGAGTTCACCATTACCCGTAGGGTAGTGGCTGAGGCTCTTGGGGTTCCGATTGTCACTGATCCGGTCTATCCCTATAATGAGTCACCTCCTATTGATGAGGTCATGTCACACATCACTGGATCATTTATCTAGTGGGGTTCTGATCCTCGGATCACGTCTTCTGCGCTTACTGAGACTGCATATTTGTTTCTTCAAGTTGCTTGTCATTCCTTGTGGCCCATTTCTCATCTCCACACCATCCCTCTAGAGTGATGTGTGTTTTTATATGCGTTTATGTTTCGTGCTTCTATCAGTTTTCCTCACTTGTTCCTTCGTTCCTTGAACGAAGTTCATAGGAGTTCTGCCGTAGGACATGCGCTTATATATCCTATTTTCATTCATAGGATACTTTTGTTTTTAGGTCTAGCTGACTTTCCCTCTAGTGAGCCTGTCCATGTTGTTGGTCCTCTAGGTGCTACTTTCCTTCGTCAGAGGGCTACTCATTTGAGAGTTGATCCTTTGGCCTCTCGTGGTGCATCCTTTAGTAGTGTCCCCCCTCCTCCCTCCTCTATAGGTGTTGCTGAGACTTCTGGTGCTGCTGCTGCTACTGATGTTCCTCCACCGACTACTTCGGATGATTCCGACATTCGACGTACGTTGGATCATGTCTTGACCATTCAGGCGGCTCAATGACAGGTTTTGGTGGACATTTTGGATGAGATTAGAGGTCTGCGAGCAGATTTGGCACGGTTTCGGAGTTCTTCGTCGCCGCCTCCTTTTGATGATGGATTTTGATTGCCCTTTGGCATTCCATCACAAAAAGGGGGAGTACATATGAGAGATGTTTTTTGGCATTCTTTGTACATGCTTTTGTTTTAGGGGGAGATTTTATTCTTTGATTGGTTTGAGCTTGTGGAGTTGTTTAGATTGTATCTAGGTGCTTCACTTTGTATTTTACTTTTTAGCTCTTGCCACATTGTCTTTACTTTGTTGGGTTATTCATGTTAGGGGGAGTATATTTTGTGGTTCTTGTTTCAAACTTCTTATTGATTTATGATTATGAGTTCTTCATTATTATATGTCTTTATTGTTTGTGTTTGAAATCAAGATTTTTATTTTTCTTTACTTGTATTTTTTCCACACATGCGGTTATGCATTTTGTTTAAATGTTTCAAGAAATATACAGGTTGATTCAATTAAGCTGCTGTCTACTCTTGCAACTGATGGATAGTAGTTAGGATTGAATTTGTATTTTTTGAGCATTATTTTGTAAAGGGCTTTTACTTGTAAACTTTGAGCTATTTAAGTTGTGTTTTGTCACGGATTGCCAAAGGGGGAGTTTGTTATGTTCTAAAGACTTAGGTTTTATGTATTTAGAATCATAATTTGTATTGTTGGCAAACCATGATCAAAACAATGTATTTAAGATGTTTTAGAAGTGCTCAAAGTTGGTTCTTTGTTGTAAAGTTGGAATGAAATACTAAGCTGATTAAAAAACTATTTTAGTACATTTTGATCGATCGAAGCTTAGGCTCAATCAATTGAAAATCGTACCTGACGTTTTTTAATTAGGTTTTCCAACTCAGCCCTAAAGTGTTTTAATTGGTTTAGGTTTCTAATTTACCCTAGGTATATAAGGGAAACCCTAGCCATGTTTTTGTGTTGCTCATACTGCGGTTTATGTGAATCTCTTGTGAGATCTTTGAGGAGGTTTCTTTCACATAAACATAGGGTTTTCAAGGAGAAGATTCTTCTACACCTTGATGATCATTCCAGTTGCTACCATTGAAGCTTAAAGAAAACACAAGCGGGTGTGCTTGTATTTGGTGGAGAATCCAATAAAGAAGGAGTCCGTGGATTCGGATCTTGCACGTGGTCGTGTCAGTAAGTTCTACTGGTGGGTAGCAATAAGAAGTCAAGTGTGGGGGCTTGTATGTCTTATTGTATGAACTTCGATTCTTTCAAGATAGTGGATTCAAAGAATTAGCCAATTATAATTTGACATATGTTCCTAACATTAAATCACATATGTCCTAATAAGAAACATAACACTTAGATAAATAATGAGAAGTATCACTTTACCTAGGGCATGTGGTCTGAGGAGCCAACCACAACCAAGGTCCTTGTTTGATACTTAGGGAAACACTGAAGGGTGTTTAATTTACACAAGGCATGTGGTCTGAGAAATCAGGCATGGCCAAGGTTTTGTTTAACACTTAGAAAAATACTAAAGAGTGTTAATTTATCCAAGGCATGTGGTCTGAGGAGCCATGCATGGTAAAGGTTTTGTTTAACACTTAGAAAAATACTGGAGATTGTTAATTTACCCAAGGCATGTGGCCTGAGGAACCAGACATGGTCAAGGTTCTGCTTAACACTTAGAAAAATATTGTAGAGTGTTAATTTACCCAAGGCATGTGGTCTAAGGAGCCAGGCATGACCAATGTTCTATTTAACACTTAGAAAAATGTTAGAGAATGTTAATTTACCCAAGGTGATAGGCCAAAAACGAATTGACCCCTTGTGATAAATTAACCAATTAATTTAACCAAGTGAATTAATTAAGTTCATTAACATGTAAACGCATAGTAGCACAAACAAATCACCAATTAACTAAAGTATGCAGAGGAAAATAAATAACACAATGATTTGTTTATGAATGAGGAAAACCTAATGGCAAAAACCCCACCAAGTGATTTTCAGGTCACCACTCCTAAAACTCCACTACTATCACAACAAGCGGTTACAAGTAAAGGAATCTCAAGTACCTTACCAACCTACAGTTGAACCCTTACTCTAATACCTAATTGGACTTGTTCTATAGTGACAGTTCCCCTTTTGATGCACAGCTCCTAAGTACGTGACTAACCAATTGCTCGGATCCTAGTACGCGACTTCAATCACCAACTAAGAAGGTTGTTGGTTGCAAAGTTCTTTAGTTCATCCACACAATGAAGATCAAGAAGATGTTTGGTCACAAAACCCTACGGTGCATATACACTACAACTTCTTCAAGAGAAAGAGATGAACTAGGGCAAGAACTTCGTCTTCAGTCACAATTTGCTTGAATAGAGTTTGCTCAATGCTTGTGCAACTTGCCAACCTATAGACGGCCCTTAAAACAATCCTTTTATATGTCTAGGGTTAGGAGAAAAGAAGGCCCAAAGACACATTCATAGATTCCAAGAAAATCATATCAGAATTCTGAAATTCTTAAACCTCGACAGATAGGAGGGGTCGAGCAGGTGTTGAGCACACGGGCTGAATAGCTTCCTTAAACCTCGACACATACTAGTTGTCGAGCTTTAGTAACTCTACACTTTTAGCTTGTTTTCTTGGATAGACTTGAAGGCTTCAACACTTGATCTTGAAACATGGTTTCTTGAAGTATTTAAACACATCCTAAATCTACCCAAATACAAGTAAAGTGCGTTTTGTTAAAGGATAAACCAATTACATAAAATAGTGACATGTGTTCCTAACAAATGAATCACATCTGTCCTAACAATCTTCCCCTTTAGCAATCCACGACAAAACCACAACAAACAAATGAGCATATGAGAGAAGGCATAAATCACTTAATTCATATTCACTTGTTCAATACAATAAAATCTATCCTAACACAAACTCTTGAAAAGTTTTGCAAGAAGAGAGTTAACAGCAAGTAGACTTTGACAACCTGTATTTCTGAAACACTTTAAACAAAACTCATCAAGGTATCTTTGTGTAAAACAGAAATAATAGATTGCATACAAGTAATAAGAAACATGTGCATAAAGAGAGAAAAGAAACAATACATGCAAGGGGTAGGTCAAAGAAGAACATACATTAACATATACAGAGAATAAGTACAATGTATGTGTAAAAATGGTCACAAGACCTAAAGTACAAGAACAATGTATCTATAAAAGAAAGAAAAGAAAGGATACAATTACATTCCTCAAAACATCTCAACACTCCCTCTAACAAAATGGTCCTATACTAACTCTCCCCCTAAGAATGACTACTCTCATATCCAACCAAAACTACTTCCCCTTTTTGTCATGAGTGATAAAAGGTAAGAGTGTCAAGTAGACATCTCATTGATAGAGCTAGCATCTCGATCATCATCATCGGAAGTATTATCATCATCACCATCATCATCATCCTCAGAATCAAAAGCCATAGGAGCAGGTGGTGAAGGGGTAGCCTCAAGAGCAAATCCACCCATGGTCGCCTACTGTTTAGCAATGCGGCCAATATAGACGTTCACCTGATACAACTCTGTAGAGAGTGTATCTAGGCAAACATCCATGCGCTGAAGCTGCGCCATGACATCTCCTAGAGTCATATCGCCCGAAGAAGAGGAGGGAGCGGATGTGGATGGAGCAGAACAGGATGGAGCTAAACGGGAGGGAGAAGCTGCTGAATCCGACTGCCTCGATCGAAACTGCGCCTCACTACGTTTAATGGTAGCATAGTCTATGGCACACATAATAGAGAAATGGTCGGAAAAGGGAAAAGGAACAGAAAAATGGCATACTTTTGTGAGTTAGAGATTGTTGGGATTGTTTGGGAGAGAAAAGAGAGAGCTATCGAGAGAGAGATCAAAAGAAATGAAGGTTAGATCACACAAGGAAGCTTAAATAAACCGTCAGTAAATCTCGATAGACGAAGGTGTCAAGAGGTATCGAGACATCTATCAAGGAAGGTGTTTAGAAATTGGTCTTCGACAGATACAGGTATCGAGGAGGTGTTGAGGAACAAACCATGAGATACAAGAACAGAAGCTCAATCGGTCCACCAACTGTTGAGAAGCTATCGAGGAGACAGGAACTTTCTTGATCGATCCACTAGGTGTCGAGAAGCTATCAAGATTGTGATAAGAAAAAACTTAAGAAGCTCGACAGACAGCAAGGTATCGAGGAGATGTCGAGGAGGTGTCGCGCTAGCTTTTAAAAGCAATTTTTCGAGAAGTGAAAAACACAGACATGAATGCAATCCAACATGCAACTCAACTAATGATCCAAAGACCATATAAACCTCTCAAAATCATCTCTCAACAGCAATTTTAAGCACATGGATCCCAAAAACACACACACACACAGTAAACAAGTCTAACCGATTTTATTTTTCAAAAACAAGTCAAAACAGTTTAGTGAGCATACATTAACACATGTAAAAATTTGTGATGGCCAAATCACATTGTACCTGCACATGTATCAAGAGTTGCAAAGAATATTGCGTGTTATGTGTAAAAAACATCGCAAGATTGCGTAAGTTTATACATGTTATGAAGATTTGAGATATGAGAAAATCACTTTAACTCACACACAATCATAACTACTTGATGGGGACTATCATCTTCGAGATACATCCTATAACTCCCACATCTCTTAGAAAACATGCTTGCAATCATATTTAAAGCATTTTTGATCTTTTTGCTTTTTACATTCTTTGCATATTTTTATTTAAGCAAAACATGCATGGACATATAAGAGATAGAAAAGAAATACCCATTTATGTATGCCAAAGCATACATGTGTCATATTATGATTGGCAGGCAACAGTGGTGAGATGGTTATTTATGCCTTTCTCTTAGGATTTTTAGTCATTCCCGTCAAAAAGAGTGATACGAGTGTTAAGTACAAGAGATAACTTAATCTTACTCATCACAAACAAGAGCCACAAAGCTCACTTGTTTAGTTGTGCATAGAGATGTTCATCTAAGCTACAAGAGATACAAAGTTTAGAAAACTTTGTTTCAATGGCCATCCAAGGTACACAAGTACCAATGTACACAAAACACACAGTGTTTTTGTATTTTTCTAATTTTTCAATTTTTTTTTATTTTTATTTTTATATGAAAAACAAAACAAAGCAAAAACTGAAAGATAACCAAACAAAAACATGTTAAACAAAGTAAAGCATAAAAATTAGACTGACTCAAAACTTAAAAGCAAAACACACAAGTAATGCACACACAAAAACAAGAAGAGAGAAAAAGAAAAGTGATAGAATCACTTGGAGCCCTTTTCTTTCCACACCCTGGAAGAACTTTTCCTTTGATTAAACCCTTGAACCAGCGGTGAGGGGGAAGAATTAAAACCGTTCAAGTTTGAAAGGAACATGAGGGCTTTTGAGAAGATTTCCAAGGGAAGCAAGAGAGGATTGAAGTTGATTCTGGCTTCTAGATGCTATCATGCCATTGCTCTGTTGAATGGCTAGCCACTTATAGCAATTTGGTCGAGTATGACCGGCAACTCCACAATGATGACAGAGATGCTGCTTCTTCTGTTTAGGCTTTTAAAAGTTAGCCTTTTTAGCCCTAGGGTTATTAGCTTCCTTCTTATCTTGCTTAGGGGGTGCTTCTAAGATAGATTTACCTTTGTCTAAGTTCTTACTAGCTAAATTAGTTTTAACATTATTGTTCTCAATTTCAACATTATTGCTAGGAGGAATAAAAACAATAGTACTAGTAGAAGCAATATTAGAGGAAGAGAAACCATACCCTAAACTTGTTCGGTCAGAAGCAGATTTTTGAAGATTGAGCATCTCATCAAGCTTTGCACTTGAAGTCCTCTCCAATTGAGCTTTGACTTGAAATAGCTCTGCTTCAAGCTTCTTGATCTTCTCTACCAAGAAATTGTTCTCGAACCTCAGTGCTCCAATATTCTGATTAGCCTCATCAAACTTTGTGAAAAGCTCCTCACGGTCAAGTTCCACATCACTAAGCTTCTTGGTGGTTAACCTATATAGTTTCTTATACTTCTTAGAAAGCTTGTATAGTTTCTCATAGGCTGTATGGATGTCATCTTGATCATTCATCTTGTCAAACTTGGATTCCACCAATTCCTCTTTTTCAACCACATCTTCAACAATCTCATCAATAGGATTAACAGTGGCAGTGAAGGCATTTAAGAATCCGTCATCCTCATTGTCGAAATTATCCTCAGGCTCTATGTCGCTCAAGGTAGCAGCAAGTGCCTTGCTCTTCCCAATGCTCTTTAGATATGTAGGACACTTATGTTTCATGTGACCGAAGTATTAACACCCAAAGCACTTAGGTCCTGCGGGAACAGTGTACTGATTGCCATCCCTAGCATCCTTTTTCCCTTTGTCTTGACTCTTGAACAGAGAAGAACTAGATTGCCTACGGTCCTTGTCGAAGCCCTTTCCATTGGCATTCTTCATAAACTTCTTGAATTGCCTGGTGATGTAGGACTTCATCTTGGAATCTTCATCATCGGAAGACTCTTCTGTGTCACTACTCTTGGCCTTCAAAGCCATGCTCTTACCATTACCCGACTTGCCTATTCTTGTTAACCCTATTTCATAGGTCTGTAAGTTTCCAACCAGCTCAGTTAAAGGAATATTGTCAATATCCTTTGATTCCTCTATCGCCCTGATCTTGGCATGGAATCTCTTGGGTAGAGATCTGAGCACCTTCTTACAATCTTGGGTTCAGGAATGGTTTCCCCAAGATTGAAGGCTGACTTCACTATGTCCTTTAGCTTGGCATAGAACTCATCGAATGAATCATCTTCCTCCATCTTTATTTCTTCAAAGTTTGTAGTGAGCCTTTGAAGTTTTGAATCCTTGACAACCTTTTTACCCTCATAGGTTGTCTAGAGAATGGTCCAAGTCTCATTGGCAATTTCAGTTGAGGATATCTTCTTAAACTCCTCATTGGTGACCGCACTGAATAAGGCATTCAACTCTCTGCTGTTGAAGTTTGCTGCCTTGATCTTGGCATCATCCCAGTCGGCCGGCATTTCCTTCGGCTTGGTCTAGCCTATCTTAACAGCTTGCCACACTTTCTCATCTAAAGACTACAAGAAAGCTCTCATGCGTACTTTCCGGTATGCATAGTTAGTGCCATCAAATAAAGGAGGTATGATTAACGAGGTCTTCTATCCATGATAAACAGGGGTCAATGGATCAACATAGCAAATATTAAATCCTAATCAGAGTGTGCTTGCTCTGATACCACTTGATAAGCCAAAAAAGAATTGACTCCTTGTGATAAATTATCCAATTAATTTAACCAATTGAATTAATTAAGTTAATTAACATGCAAACACGTGGTAGTACAAACAAATCACCAATTAACTAAAGTATGCAACGGAAAATAAATAATACGGTAATTTGTTTACAAATGGGGAAAACCTAACAGCAAAAACCCCACTGGGTGATTTTCAGGTCACCACTCCCGAAACTCCACTATTATCACAACAAGTGGTTACAAGTAAAGGAATCCCAAGTACCTTATCAACCTACAGTTGAACCCTTATCCCAATTCCCAATTGGACTTGTTCTATAGTAACAGTTCCCCATTTGATACACGGCTCCCAAATACGTGACTAACCAATTTGCCAGATCCCAGTACACGACTTTAATCACCAACTAAGAAAGTTGTTGGCTGCAAAGTTCTTTAGTTCATTCACATGATGAAGATCAAGAAGATGCTTGGTCACAAAACCCTACAGTGCACATACACAACAACTTCTTCAAGAGAAAGAGATGAACTAGGGCAAGAACTTCGTCTCCGGTCACAATTTGCTTGAACAAAGTTTGCTCAATGCTTGTGCAACTTGCCAACATTTTGACGGCCCTTAAAACAATCATTTTATATGTCTAGGGTTAGGAGAAAAGAAGGCCCAAAGACACATTCATTGATTCCAAGAAAATCATATCAGAATTCTAAAATTCTTAAACCTCGACAGGTAGGAAGTGTCGAGCAGCTGTCGAGCACACGGGTTGAACAACTTCCTTAAACCTCAACACATGCTAGCTGTCGAGCTTTAGTAACTCTGCACTTTTAGCTTGTTTTTTTGGAAAGACTTGAAGGCTTCAACACTTGATCTTGAAACATGGTTTCTTGAAGTATTTAAACACATTCTAAATCTATCCAAATACAAGTAAAGTGCGTTTTGTCAAAGGATAAGCCAATTACATAAAATTGTGACATATGTTCCTAACAAGTGAATCACATATGTCCTAACACAAGGAATGTGGATGAGGAGCCAGGCATGGCCAATGTTCTATTTAACACTTAGAAAAATACTAGAGAGTGTTAATTTACCCAAGGCATGTGGTCTGATGAGCCAGGCATGGCCAATGTTCTGTTTAACACTTAGAAGAATAATATGAAATATTAATTTAACCAAAGTATGTGGTCAGAGGGGCCAGGCATAACTGAGGTTCTATTTAATACTTAAGCAAATGAGAAGCATAGCGCATAATGTAATAAACGAAAATATAGTAGAAAAGACTTTCATTAATAATAATACCTTCGCAGGTTATTTATATTCCAGGGGAGTAGTACAACATTTTCATCTAGATCTTCAAGATAATATGCACATATTACAGCCATCGAGGTGATGCGATATGACCCTTCCCAGTTGGGCCCTAACTTTCCACATGATGGGTTCTTTGCAATACCCAAGACCTTTCTTAATACCAAATCCTTAGGTGCTAATGGTCTTAACCTCACGTTGGCATCGTACCCTTGCTTGAGCTTATGTTGATAATACGCCAATTGAACCATAGCATTTTCTCTTCGTTCTTCAATTAGATCTAAAATCTTCACTAACAGCCCATCATTGTTGCTTGGAGCGAAAGAACTCATCCTCAGTGCTAGGAATCTGATCTCCAAAGGAATCACAACTTCGGCTCCATAAGTCATTGAAAAGGGGGTCTTCCCTGTTAACTAGCAATGTGTGGTTTGATATGTCCAAAGGACGTGTGACAACTCTTCTACCCATTTTCCCTTCGCATCATCCATTCTCTTCTTGAGTCCATTCACTATAACCTTATTGACAGTCTCGGCCTGTCTATTTCCCTATTAACAGCCCCTAGTTCATCTTTAAAGACTTGGTTCTCTTATAGCTGTACTTTGGTCAGGGATGAACAAGGGTTGGTTTGTCCACTTTTAACTCTGCCTTTTGCTGAAGTCTTTTGGATTGGGCTTGCTCACATGGGTTGGTTCCTTTGGGCTGGGTTGTGTGCATCCTACAAAATGGATATTAACAACACATGTTTGCCATGGTTTTCATTCCTCATGGACTTTTATTAGTAAACATTTTTTTGTGTTTTTCATAGATACTTGCAATGGGCCTTTGAGCAATTAGTTGTAATGTTTGAAACAATAGGACAAGTTTCAAAATACCTTTGTAAATGACATTTACTATGTTGAATTCCATATTGTAAATAACGTTCATGTTTTCTAATAATCGCCTCATAATTTAAATGATGAGCTTGTGGGTTTGAATATTTACCATGAGTGTTTATGGATGTTGTGATGCAAATGATAACCATGTATTTCATGGGTTTAAAATATGGGAACATAATCTTTAGGATAACTCCCAATGAGCTTTTATAAGGCGACTGCCATGGTTTTTTGCCAAAGTAATATTTAAGCAATAATTATACCATGATATTTTTTCTTTGCCATGCATTAATAATCTTGGGCTTTTTGGTAAAATAGTGCCAATGAAAATTGGGCTTTAGATATTGCCAGTAGGAACTGAACTTTGATATTGCCAATGAGAATTGGGTTTTGATGTTGCCAATGAAAATTAGGCTTTGATGTTGTTAATGTGAATTGGGTTTTGGATAAATAAATTGCCATGGGTTTAAATCATGGGCTTTGATCATGGATTTGAATTCCATTGATAAAATTGTTTTGCCATGGACTTGAATCATGGGCTTTTCAAATATTGCCAAGCATAAGTATTCTTGGGCTTTTAAATAGAATAGGATGTGTGTATTAGGTTCATAGGGCCAGTTTTGGGCTTAGCTAAATAATAATAATAAAATTGGATAAAATATGAATTTTGGGGGCCTTTTGTGATAATTTATATCATAACCCAATCTAGATAATGAGATATGAAACATTTGTGATTAACATAATAATAGAGCAAAAAATATTTGGGAAAACCCAATTACTTATTAGTGGTATTTGAAAATAAATAGGTAGTACTCAAATAAAATTAGGTGTAAAAAAAAGTACCTTAACATTCAGCCCCCCGAGTCAAATAGAACTTCTAATAAATAGCTGGTACTCAAATAAAATTAGGTATATAAAGTTAAGTCTATAATAAAAATTCTATTCTATTTTAGTGATTTTTTTTTTAATTTTTTTTAATTTTTTTACCTTTGGGTTGTAGGTTAGATCCTCTCAATGATTTTTTTATGAGACAAGTTATTCCATTTGTTTGTTTGCTTAGACCCCTTAAACCATATGATTTGACCTAATATATTAACCATGTGATTACTTAAATTAATTATTTCAATCTAGGTTAAAGACAAATAAATCATATCATGTAAAACAGTGGAAAATAAATATGACCACGATATAATGACCTAGGAAAACCGATGAAACGAACTGTTTCAAGATAAAACCTAGGTAGGATTTAACCTAACTATCGTCAAGGTAAAGTAAATCCACTATAAGAGAATTGAAGTTTTTATAATCAGATTTAACCGTAAATCTATTGCTACCTCCAATAGTAACTTACTAACACGACCACGTACAAACTCTGAATCCACGGATTCCTTCTCTTCTCGAATTTACACCAACACAATCACCCTTGCTTGTGACTTTGAGATCCCACTTAAAAGTTTCAAATCACCATTAGTAATGATCATGATGCAGCAACTATGTTCTACCAACGCTTGATTGTAGATCTTGCTCCGGTAGATTCTTGTGTAGTTAGAAGGTACAAAAATCTCTCAGATCTCACAAAGAGTAACACACAAGTCTTCCAAAAGTCCGAAAAATGTAGTTAGAGTTTCCCTTTCATATGTGAGGACGTTGTGTTAGGACATATGTGATTCACTTGTTAGGAACATATGTCACTATTTTATGTAATTGGCTTATCCTTCGACAAAACGCACCATTGATTTTACATGGGTCACCATATCTCATCTTCATAAAGTTTTGCATTGTATGGTATGGTGTTTGAGTTAACCAATTGAAAGTGAGCACATAATTAGACTAATAATTAACTTGGTTTAAAATTAAGATAATTTTAGTTTTTTTTAAACCAATTCTCAAAAAAAAAAAAAAAAAAAAAAAGTGAATTTTAATCCAATCCAAGTTCGTCAAATTGAAAAGCTCTGAAAACCAACCCAACCCGAGTAAAAAGAAAAAGAAATACTAATAATTTTATGAATATAATTGTCTTCCAAATTAGGTTGAAAAAATATCTCAAAATCTATTAAGTGGCAATTCAAAATGATCACCCACCTTATTTTATTTAGTTGAATTAATAAGCTATTTACCCAAATGTTATGACTTTAAATGGGTCATGCTACTAAAATTATATGTGAATATTTATTTTATTCAATTCGTAGTAGGACGTTGAAACACATTCCTTGAAATTTGATTAGTCAACAATGTCGTCGTTTCATTAGTTATGAAAAACATGTCGTATAATGTGAGCTTGACTAAACTAGAGCTAACTCTCTTTAATGCCACTTGTTAATTTTTAGACTCACATTAAAATAGTTATTAATCAATTTTAAGCAAAGTTTTTAATTAGATTAACTATATGATGTCCCCGAGATGGGTGAATACTTTTTATTTTCAAATTGGAATACGTTTTTCTATCTTTTATCTCAAAAAATTAGAATACTCTTTTGATAACTTATTTTGATATTTTGTTTTTGTCCTAAAAAAATATATATATATACATATATATATATATTGTCATATGTAAAGGCAAGTTTTGGTCCTGAGCCCAAAAGATGAACGGATTAAGGCCCAAAGAGCCCGATACAATAAATTTGTAGAGAGTGGGCTTAAAAGCTAGGCTTCAATGGATTAGGCAATGCGTACAGTGAATTAAAGATATTAAGAAAGCGAAGAAAGACAAGTTTTGAGCTAGGAAATCCTTGGTGAAGTCCAAGGAAAATGATTCTTGAATATAGTTCTTTTGGACTTATATACAATTTCAGTTCTTGTTGCTACAATGTGTAAAGGGATGGCAATGGGGCGGGGCAGGGTTGAAGGATGGGGTCTTCATAAAACTATATACTTGAAGGGCTGGCAATGCCCCTCCCCACCTCGTAAAACTATACTTTTTGTTAATTTGCCCTACAATTAGAACAATTTTTTTAATGAAACCTATTTCGTTAATAAAAATATACTTGAAATTACAACTAAATTTATCCCATAAAATCAAACCAATTTTTAGAAAAAATTGAATAATATATCTAAGTATTTAACAAGACAATCATAAAAAATAAAAAATAAATAAAAAATAATAAAAAAATCTCATAGTATAACATATAACAAAATAAATGCAGAGAACCACATTGAGTAGAATAAAATAAGCCAATATTGATATGTTTATTTAAATAGTAGGGTTCTAAGGTATGAAAAATTTACAATTATAACCCATAGCAATGCAAGGCGGGGCGAGGACGGGGGGGTACGGGGCGGGGTTGGTCTAAAAGTTTAAACCCATCCCCACCCCACTCTGTGGTGCGGGGCTAATATCTTGCCTCATCCCCACCCCACCACTTTTGCGAGGCAGGGAAAACCTACGTAGGGTGAAGTGGGGAGGGGCAGGTTAAGTAGGGCGGGGAAAAATTGCCATCCCTAAATGTGTTCTCTCCAAATTTTTTGATCCGCTCTCCCTGGAGTGTCTCTTACATTATATAGCTTCCTTTAGATGATCTTAACCTTCCATTTGTTGATCGTCCAGGCCACTACTTGAGTAGTTGTCCTATCAGATACTGCTGTGACTTAAATAATACTCCCAAGTACAAGATTGTCACGAAGTAATAACTCGGTAAGTTCGTGGTCGAATCAACAGGGAAAAAGGAATTGATTAGCAAACCACAAGAGAATAAAACTAAAATAATAAAGTTTAATTGAAGATATTTTTAATAGTTTAGTAAAAGTAATTTAAATTGAGTGAAAATAACAATATATTATGACGCTAAGGTTTAGGGATCCATACACAACACATCTATTGGTAGACTTAAAAATATTTATTTTATAACTCAACTAAAATTCATACGAAGGATGATCTTAGTCGGATGATTTAACAATAAGAACTCAAGAATTAACTGTCTAATGTAGTTTCATGCAATTGATTGATTTTAGGCAAAACAAAACTAGTGAATTAGTTCGTAGGGAATATTAAGCGTTTAACATGCCCGGAGTCTATGATAAATCAAAGGATTATATAGAACTAAACACTTTTCTAGATGAGTAAAACAATCAAAAACATAAAAATATAAGTATTAAAACCAATAAATAATTGCTAAGAACATACCAATAAATGGTTGGGTTTCATCTCTTGCCTTAGCAAGGCTTCTAGCAAGCCATAACACAAATAAAACTCTAAAAACTGTAAAGAAACTTTAAGAAGACCTAAATTATGTTCTATGGCAGCTCTCCTCTGAATTTTGCCCTAAAAAGCTTTTAAATAGGTCAAGGAATCCTATTACAAGTTGAATTCCCGTTTGGAGAAAATCCCAGGTTTTTAGGCTTCACTTAATTGACGTTTTTGGCCCATTTAACTTCTGAATTAGTAATTTTGGTAAACTACAAAGTTTTATTCTTTTAAGTTAGCTTTCCAGCCCAACTTGAATCATCTTGATTGAACATCGGAGTGGAAAGTTATGCTTCAAATACTAATTGGTGCGCAAACTGGAATCTTAATCCGAATTGGACTTGGATTTGATGCAAATTTCCTTTGATTCCTTGCTCTAATTGGACTTGAATTTAATTGGGTTGACCTTCTTTGACTTCATCATGGCCCTTGTAAAATTAAAGTCCATTAGAATTTTTGCACAAATCCACTTATTTAATTTCATCATTCTACAAAAAGCAAATTCACACATTAAAATTCAATTAAGCATAAAATTGATTATTTAGCATTATTCCAAAACCAACTATAAAATGCATGAATTAATTCAAAATAAGTATGATAATACTTTCTAATAATGATTTAAATATGCAAAATTAAGCTTTTATCACACCCCCCCCCCCTAAATCAGCTCATTGCTAGTCCTTAGCAATTTAAGTGACTCGAGACAAAGACTCAAAATAACAAAAAATTATTACTTTAGTAGAAATAGTTAATCAAAGATCAAAACACTAAAAACCACCAAAGATATTCCACATACCATCAGTACTCAGTGTGTGAATAGTTTAGCCAACACAAACACAACCTTAGTCTTAAGATAAAATATGGCTTGAATTTCTATCCAAAGTTATGCTTCAACTCAAATCTCACACAGTGGTTAACACTCAACAAATAAAATCACTCCAAAAAGGGTGTAACACTCTCAAACATATGTGAGCAGAACAATGTAGAACAAAGACTAATATCTCGCATGTAAATAAGATGAAGAATGGTGAAGCAAAATAAAGGACATTTATAGTATCATGAAAGGATACCAAACACTAAGAATATTACACCACATACCTTGATTAGTCATGTCAAGAATAATTAGGGAGACAACTTCTTTTGAGCATATGACAATTGATTTACCCTCTCAAGTTTCTTGAATAATTTGGTGTCTGATAATAGCTTAATTTTGCATATTTATATCATTATTAGAAAGTATTATCATACTTATTTTAAGTTAATTCATGCATTTTATAGTTGGTTTTGGAATAATGCTAAATAATCAATCTTGTGCTTAATTGAATTTTAATGCGTGAATTTGCTTTTTGTAGGATGATGAAATTAAATAATGGATTTGTGCAAAAAAGAAATCTAATGGAATTTAATTTTACAAGAGCCATGATGAAGTCAAAGAAGTTCAACCCAATTAAATTCAAGTCCAATTGGAGCAAGGAATCAAAGGAAATTTGCATCAAATCCAAGTCCAATTCGGGTTAGGATTCCAGCCTGCAAACTAATTAGTATTTGGCGTATAACATTCCGCTCAGATGTTCAATCGAGATGATTCAAGTTGGGCTGGAAAGCTAACTTAAAAGGATACAACTTTGTAGTTTACCAAAAGTACTAATTCAGAAGTTAAATGGGCCAAAAACGTCGGTTAAGTGAAGCCTAAAAACATGGGATTTTCTCCAAACGGGAATTCAACTTGTAATAGGATTCCTTGACCTATTTAAAAGCTCTTTAGTGCAAAATTCAGAGGAGAGCTGCCGTAGAACATAATTTAGGTCTTCTTAAAGTTTCTTTATAGTTTTTAGAGTTCTATTTGTGTTATGGCTTGCTAGAAACCTTGCTAAGGCAAGGGGTGAAACCCAACCATTTATTGGTATGTTCTTAACAATTATTTATTGGTTTTAATACTTATATTTTTATGTTTTTGATTGTTTTACTCATCTAGAAAAGTGTTTAGTTCTATATAATCCTTTGATTTATAATAGACTCCGGGCACGTTAAATGCTTAGTATTCCCTGCAAACTAATTCACTAGTTTTGGTTTGCCTAAAATCAATCAATTGCATGAAACTACATTAGACGATTAATTCTTGAGTTCTTATTGTTAAATCATTCGACTAAGATCATCCTTCGTATGAATTTTAGTTGAGTTATAAAATAAATATTGTTAAGTCTACCAATAGATGTGTTGTGTGTGGATTTCTAAACCTTAGCGCCTTAATTTATTGTTATTTTCACTCAATTTTAATTACTTTTACTAAACTATTAAAAATCTCTTCAATTAAACTTTTTTATTTTAGTTTTATTCTCTTCTGGTTTGCTAATCAATTCCCTTTTCCATGTGGATTCGACCTCGGACTTACCTAGTTATTACTTCGCAACAATCCTACACTTGGGAGCATTATTTAAGTCGCAGCAAGTTTTTGGCGCCATTGTCGGAGAATTAGGTGATTAGAGAAGCATTCCACTTCGTTTGGAGAGGTTTTTAGCATTAAATTTCTTCACATATTTGGTAATATCTCTCCAACTCTTTTCTTTTTAAGTAGTTTAGTTTTCTTTTATTTTTTACTTCTTTTTATTGTTAAAGATATTTAGTTTCTTTTGTTTTCTTTTGTTTCTTGCTTTACTATTGTATGCGTATTTGGTGTCGTGATAGTAATAATCGCTTGGTTAGAATTGAGTCTAATAATTTGTTTAGCAATTTATTTGATTCTTTCACACATTCTCACACACTTGATATCATGGCGGACTTAGAGAGTAATCATGGTGATGAGAATAATTTAAATAATGAAAACTTCCATGCTCACCAACCCACTAGAACTCTCAGGGATTATTTGCAACCTACTAGGAGTAGTGCACCATCATGCATCATTTTTCCAACTAATGCAAATAATTTTAATTTTAAGTCCGGTATGATTTCATTACTTCCTAAATTTCATGACTTAGATTCTAAAAATCCTTACCTACACTTTAAGGAATTTGAGGAGGTATGTTCTACCTTCTATGACCAATCATGTAATGAAGAAACCATTAGGTTGAAGTTGTTTCCTTTTTCTTTTAAAGACAAGGAAAAAACTTGGCTTAATTCTTTGAGACCTAGGTCAATTGGTACTTGGCAAGAGATGCAAACTTAGTTTTTAAAGAAATTTTTCCAATTCATAGGACTTATGCACTTAAAAGACAAATAATGAATTTTTCACAAAAAGATAATGAGACATTTTATCAATATTGGGAAAGATTTAAAGATTTGCTTAATGGTTGTCCACATCATGGCTATGAAACTTGGCATATAATTAGTTTTTTCTATGAAAGTTTAACTCCAAAGATGCACCAATTTGTAGAGATGATGTGTAATGGAGAGTTTTTGAATAAAGATCCTAATGAGGCTTTTGATTATTTTGATCTCTTAGTTGAGAATGCCCAATCTTGGGATACCACTAATACCTCTGATAGGTCTAGATCATCCACCAACCCCTTTCGGGGTTGTAAGTACCAACTTAGGGAAGATGACGACCTTAGTGCTAGGGTGGCTAGTCCAACTAGGAAGCTTGAAGCCATGGAATTAAGGAAGGTCAATGGAATCAATACTGTGCCTAAAATTGATGAAGTTTATAGAATTTGTGAGACCCTGGAACACCCTACCAATGAATTCCCTACAATTCCAGCTTTTAAAGAGGTGTTGCATGATTAAGCAAATGCTATGAACGTGGTGAAAAAATCATACCCTTCCCCCTATTCAGAGACATACAATTCAGGGTGGAGGAATCACCTAAATTTTAGTTGGAGGAATGATAATGTGGTTGCACCTCCTACACATGATTCTTCAAATTTTGTTCCCTATAATGCCCCTCCAAAGAAGAGTCTTGAGGACACTTTGCAACAATTCATGCAAACTCAATCCACCATTAATAATCAAAACTCACAAGCCATAAATGACATTAGGAGCACTCTTACTAAATTGACCACATCCATGAGTACAATAGAAAAGGGTAAGTTTCCAAACCCCCAAGGTCAATTTTGTGTTGATAATTGTAGTTCCTCTAAAAATAAAGTGAGTCAAGTTAAATCTGTAACTACTCTTCATAGTGGAAAAATCATTGAAAAAGATATTCCTAAAAGCAATACACATGATGAATCTTCCAAAATAAAGAGTAGTGATGAGGTCCTTGAGTCTAAATCTAATGAAATTGAAAGGTATCCTATCCCTGCTCCTTTTCCCCAAAGGTTGATTTCCCCTCAAAAAGTGAATCAAAATTTTGAAATCCTTGAAGTGCTTAAGCAAGTTAAAGTGAACATTCCTCTTTTGGATGCCATAAAGTAATTTCCATCATATGCTAAATTTTTGAAAGATTTGTGTACTGTTAAGCGTAAGTTTAATGTACATAAGAAGGCATTTTTGACTGAACAAGTTAGTGCAATCATTCAAAACAATAGACCTCTAAACTTTAAAGATCCAGGTTGTCCCACTATTTCATGTGTGATTATTCAAAAATAGAGAAAGTTTTGCTTGATCTTGGGGCAAGTGTGAATCTTTTTCCGTATTCAGTATATGAGCAATTAGGTCTAGGCGAGTTAAAACACACTTCCATAATTTTGCAACTTGCCGATGGATCTATGATTGTACAAAAGGGTGTTGTTGAGGATGTTTTGGTTTAAGTGGACAAATTTTATTTTCCTGTTGACTTTATTATGTTGGACATGCATCCTATTTCTAATGCTAATTCTCAAATATATGTGGTTTTAGGACGCCCATTTCTTACAACTTCTAATGCATTGATAAATTGTAGAAGTGGGGTCTTAAAATTATCTTTTGGCAATATGACCCTTGAGCTTAATATTTTTAATGCTTGTAAGCAAAATAGGGATATAGAGGATGTGCATGAAGTTAACTTGATTAAAACAATTGCATACATTCATTGTCATAGGAAGGAACATGGCTAACATAAAAGCACTTAGTCCATTGGTTTATACTCATAGGATTTATTTAAAGAACAATGACAAACCATCTAGGGAGACTAAATTTTTTTTGGAAAAGATGGTTAACCCAAATTGTAAAAATTGGTCTTTGAGGTTGAATGATGTACTTTGGGCATATCACACTACTTATAAAAATATTCTTGGTATGTCTCCTTATAGACTTGTTTATGGTAAATCTTGTCACTTGCCTGTGGAATTGGAACATAAATCATATTGGGCAATAAAGATGTGTAACTTTAACTTAGACAAGGCTAGTTCATTGAGAAAATTGCAATTGAATGAGTTGGAAGAAATTCGGCATCATGCATATGAGAATTCTAGGATTTCTAAAGAAAGAATGAAGGTTTTTTATGACAAACAAATTTTAAGGAAATATTTTTGTTAGGACATATGTGTTTTGAATGTTAGGATCATATGTCTCTATTTTATGTAATTGGCTAATCTTTTGACAAAACGCACTTTACTTGTAATTGGACAGTTCTAGGATGTTTTTAATACTTCAAGAAACAAGGTTTCAAGATCAAGTGCTGAAGTTATCAAGTCTGTCCAAGAAAACAAGCTGAAAGTGCAAATTCATTAAAGCTCGACAACTGACTCGATAGCTTATCTGTCAAGATTTAAGAAATTCAGAATTCTGATCTAATTTCTTGGAATCCATGATTATGTGCTTAGGTCTTCTTTTTTCCTAACCCTAAACATATAAAATGATTATTTTAAGGGCCGTCAATAAGGGGACAAGTTGCACAAGCATTAAAAAAACTCTGTTCAAGCAATTTGCAACCAGAGACGAAGTTCTTGCCCTAGTTCAACATTCTTGTGAAGAAGTTGCTGTCTATATGTACCTTTAGGTTTTGTGACTAAGCATCTTCTTGATCTTCATCATGTGGATGAACTGAAGAACTTTGCAGCCAATAACCTTCTTAGTTGGTGTTTGAAGTCGCGCCGTGTAATTGGTTAGTCACATACTTGGGAGCCGTGCATCAAAAACGGGAACTGTCACTACAGACCAAGTTCAATTGGGTATTGGGGTAAGGGTTCAACTATAGGTTGGTAAGGTACTTGGGATTTCTTTACTTGTAACCGCTTGTTGTGATAATAGTGGAGTTTCGGGAGTGGTGACCTGAAAATCACCTGGTAGGGTTTTTGCTGTCAGGTTTTCCCCATTCATAAACAAATCACCGTGTCATTTAATTTCCGCTGCATACTTTAGTTGTTTTGTGATTTGTTTGTGCTACCACACCTTTGTATGTTAATTTGATTAATTAATAAACTTGGTTAATTAATAAATTAATTTAATCACAAGGGGTCAATTTGTGTTTGGCCTATCAAGTGGTATCAAAGCAGGCACACTCTGATTAGGTTTTAATCTTTGCTGTGTTCGATCCATTGACCCCTACTGTCATGGCTGTAACCAGTTTGAAGAGATCACTGCTTTTAAATATATATTGTCTTTCTAACCTCTATTTGTTTGAGTGTCTCAGAAAATACAAGTTTAAAAGTTATTTGAATTCTCTTTCGATGACTATTGGAAAAGATTTCAGGTTGGCTAAGAAGAAACTAGACTGTCTTAGAATGAAAATGTGCAAAGGAGTTCGTCTGAGAAGAGTAAAAGTTAAAGGCTTAGCTCACATAAGGCAGTTGAGAGAAAGTATCATTCCCACTGATTTGTCATCTAAGCACGAAGTGTATTTTATGATGAAGTCTGCATTTAAAGTGATGGACACATGTTTGTGGTACCTTAACAATGGTTGCTCAAGACATATGACTGGAGATCGATTTCTCTTCAAGGTTTTCGAATCTAGGAAAGGTGGCAATGTCACTTTTGGTGATGGGAGCAAATCATAGATTAAAGGAAAGAGAATCATCTCTCTACTTAGACTGCCAGACATTGCAAACGTTCTATATGTAGAAGGTCTAAGGGTGAACCTGCTAAGTATAAGTTAGATATGTGATCAAGACTTTATGATGCTATTCTCCAAAGGAAAATGTCTTGTCATGAATGAGTCTGGAAAGAAACTCAAAAGTGGTGTTCACACTCTTGACAACTGTTATGGATTGGTTCTTGATGTTGATATTGTGTGTAATAGCATCCGTTTGCCAAATGAACATCTATGGCATCAACGGATGGGACATGCTAGTTACAAACATCTTTCTATTGTATCTAAGCATAAGTCAGTTCTAGGGATACCAAAGCTCAGTAGAATGAGCAATATGGTATGTGGACCATGTCAGCTTGGAAAACAGATAAAAGCTAAGCATCCTAGAACTTAGACATTAGCTACATCTAAACCATTGGAGCTTCTACATTTGGATCTTATAGGTCCAACTAGAATCGAATCTCTTGGTGGCAAGAGATACATCATGGTTGTGGTAGATGACTTTACCAGACTCCATATGAGTTATGGAAAGGAAGGAAGCCTAATGTGAAGTATTTCAAGATCTTTGGAAGCACTTGTTTCATCCTAAAGGATAGAGAGAATGTGGGAAAATTTGACTCCCAAAGTGATGAAGGAATATTTCTGGGTTATTCCTCTACAAGCAAGGCTTATCGAGTATACAACAAAAGAACCATGAAGGTAATGGAGACAGTGAATGTTGTTATTGATGAGTCTTCAGATTCCGGTTCTGAAAAAGGAATTGAGGAACTCTTTAAGGAAATTCTTCCTCCTGAGTCTAGGGAAGTTCAAGAAAGTGTTGAACAAGAACTTGCATCTCCTAGTACTCCAGGTACTTCTAGTGTTATGGAAGATTCTGCAGATATAACCACTTCACCAGATTCTGAATCCCATGAGGAGAAAGGACCTTCCTCCAGGATTAAGCTAAATCATCCTCCAGAAGATATTGTTGGAAACTTGAATGAACTTACAGTAAGGAAACGTACAGTTGATAAATGTGTTGCTAACTTTGTGTCTTACTCTTGTTATCTGTCACAGGTTGAACCCACTAAAGTTGAAGAAGCTCTTCAGGATGAAAGTTGGGTTGATGCAATGCATGATGAACTGCTTCAATTTCAGAGAAATGATGTCTGGACCTTGGTACCTAGACCAGAGGGTGAACATATCGTCGGTACAAAGTGGATATTCCACAATAAAATTGATAAGGAGGGCAATGTGATCCGCAACAAGGCTCGGCTTGTAGCTCAAGGATACTTACAAATGGAAGGATTAGACTATGATGAAACATTTGTTCTAGTTGCCCGTATGGAGTCCATCAGAATTCTTCTTGCTTTGGCTTGCCAACTGAAGTTCAAGCTCTATCAGATGGATGTAAAGACTGCCTTCTTAAATGGGCTGCACGAAGAAGATGTCTATGTGGCTCAACCTAAAGGATTCATTCATCCACACTTTCCGGATCACGTATTGTACCTCAAGAAGGCATTTTATGGGTTAAAGCAAGCCCCCAGAGCTTGGTATGATCGGCTTACACAATACTTGGTGTCACATGGGTTCACAAGAGAAAAGGTTGATCAAACTCTCTTCGTTAAAAGAGAAGATGGCGAGCTGATAGTTGCTCAAGTCAATGTTGATGACATCATCTTTGGATCGACTAAGGATGAACTTGCTCATGGTTTCTTAAAGTTCATGTAGGTCGAGTTCAAGATGAGCATGATTGGAGAGCTGACTCACTTCATTGGGTTGCAGATTCGTCAACAAGATTCAGGTATATTCCTATCTCAATCTAAATATGCTAAGAATCTTGTGAAAAAGTTTGGTTTAGAATCTGCTAGTTCTGTCAGAACCCCTATGAGCCCAAATGTTAATCATTCTCTATATAGAAGCATGATAGACAGTCTTTTTTACCTTACTGCTAGTAGACCTGACATTAGTTACAATGTTGGAGTGTGTGCTAGATATCAGGCTAATCCTAAAGAGTCTCATATGACTGCTCTAAAAAGGATCATAAAGAATGTCAAAACCACTGCTGAGTTTGGTGTGTGGTATAGCAAGGACACAAGTGATGTCTTAATTAGGTACTCTGACGCTGATTGGGCTGGGAATGCTAATGATAGAAAGAGTACTTCAGGGGATTGTTTCTATGTGGGTAATAATCTTGTATCTTGGATGAGTAAAAAGTAGAACTCCATCTCATTATCCATAGCAGAAGTTGAGTACATTGCTACCGGTAGTTGTTGCACCCAACTCCTATGGATGCAAAAACTCCTCCATGATTATGGTATTTGTCAAGAACATCTCACTATCTATTGTGACAATACCAATGCCATTAACATCTCTATGAATCCAGTTCAACATTCTAGAACCAAACACATAGAGTTTCGACATCATTTCATTAGTGAGGTTATCGAAGATGGTACTCTCATACTTGAGTTCATTCACACCGATGATCAAAAGGCTGACCTGTTTACCAAACCTCTTGACAGTAAACGCTTTGAATTCCTTCGTCAAAACATTGGTGTTATCTCCATGGGATGATCTTCTTCTCTTTTCTTCCCTCTCATGCATCTGCGTCTAGTTTTTATGCTTTGTTTTGTTTAACATGTTTTTGTTTGGTTATTTTTTAGTTTTGCTTTGTTTTGTTTTTTATATAAAAATGAAAAAAAATTGAAAAATCAGAAAAATACAAATATAGTGTGTGTTTTGTGTACATTGGTACTTGTGTACCTTGGACGGCCATTGAAACAAAATTTTCTAAACTTTGTATCTTTTGTAGCTTAGATAAGCATTTTTATGCACAACTAAGCAAATGAGCTTTGTGGCTCTTGTTTGTGATGAGTAAGATTAAGTTATCTCTTGTACTTAACACTCATATCACTGTTTTTAACAGGAAGGACTAAAAAATCCTAAAAGAAAGACATAAATAACCATTTCACCACTATTGCCCGCCAATCATAATATGACACTTGTATGCTTTGGCATAGCAAAAGTGCAATGTCAATAACATCTGTATGCTTCGGCATAACAAAAGTGCAATGTTAAAAACTTAACTTATATGGGTATTTCTTTTCTATCTCTTATATGCCCATGCATGTTTTGTTTAAATAAAAATATGCAAAGAAAATAAAAGCAAAAAGATAAAAAAAAATGCTTTAAATATGATTGCAAGCATGTTTTCTAGGAGATGTGGGAGTTATAGGATGTACCTCGAAGGTGATAATCCCCATCAAGTAGTTATGATTGTGTGTGAGTTAAAGTGATTTTCTCATATCTCAAATCATCATAACATGTATACACTTATGCAATCTTGTGATGTTTTTCACACACAACACACAACATTCTTTACTACTTTTGATACATGTGCAGGTACAATGTGATTTGGCCATCACAAGGTTTTACATGTGTTAATGTATGCTCACTAAACTGTTTTGACTTGTTTTTGAAACATAAAATTGGTTAGATTTGTTTAGTGTGTGCTTGTGTTTTTGAGATCCATTTGCTTTAAAAATCTTTGTTGAGAGATGTTCTTGAGAGCTTAATATGTTATTTGGATCATTGGTTGAGTTACATACTTGATTGCATTCATGTCTGTGTTTTTCTCCTCTCGAAAAATTGTTTTTGAAAAGCTGGCTTGACGCCTCCTCGACACCTCCTCGATAGCTAGCTATCTGTCGAACTTCCTAAAACTTTTTCTTATCGCAATCTCGACAACACCTCGACACCTGGTGGAACAATCGAGAAAGTTTCTGACCTCTCGACAGCCCCTCAACACTTGGTGGATCGATCGAGCATCATTCTTGCTTCTAGTGTTTTTCTTCCTTGACAGCTTCTCGACACTTTATCTGTCGACATTGCTTTTTCTTGACACCTGCTCGACAGATGGCTAGACACCACCTCGACACCTCATCTGTCGAGATTTACTGATGGTCTTTAAATACACCTCATGCAATCCGTAGCTCACTTCTGTCAATCTCTCTCTCATTTTTTCAAACTTTTCATCTCCCAAACCTCTCTCACTCACTCCAAACCTCTTCCTTTAGGATTCTCAAGCTTTCTTCAAGTTTTTCTTCACTTGGTAAGCTTTTGATCTCCTTCATTTACATGCATTTCATGTTTTAAAACCTAAGATTTGGGGTTTTTTATTTTTTTTTGGGTTTTTCAAAATTGATGAAATATTATTGAAATGTTTGGTTAGTTTTTGAAGATTTGATCTTAAAAACTTCATGAATTGCATTACATTTGCATTATAACAGTATTATCATGCATTTAGATATGTGCAATCTCTTTGTGTGTTGGTAGGATTGGATTGGGTTGAGCCCATGATGTATTTACTTTGCATGTCACATGTTCATGCATTATCCATGCATTTGTACGTCTTTTCACATTTTCTTACTATTATGTACTGTGTTGGAGCTTTTCTAATTGTTTCTTTCTTTCCCTTCTCTATTTTGGTTACGTTAGTAATGTCTATGGCACCTAAGCATAAATCCAGTCTGGCCTGGAATCCTCTTCATTCTAGTGCCTCTACCTTTTCTGATCATGCTCCCCTCTCTCTCTGTTTCCGTAACGATGATGCCCACAATGCATTTACGGAAAACTTTTTCCGACAAGGCATTCATTCGGAACATCGAGTCATCTTGGGTCATTTTGCTGGTACCGACCTTCCCACTGTCATTCACAGCTGGGAATAGGAGTCTCTTTGTGACGAGCCCATCACTTGTCCTCTCGTGCTAATTCAGGAGTTATAGTCCAACATGAACGGGATTGATCGCTTCGTACCTCATTTTGTTACTCGGGTTCGAGGTATTTCTATTCCTGTCACACCACAACTTGTTGCGGATGTGCTTAGGGTTCCTAGGATAGAGTTTCCCGACTATCCTTCCTGTGAGCATCTGAGAACTGTGCCCAAGGATGAGCTCATGTCCGCTTTTTGTGAGCATCCTTCTGTGTGGAGTGAGCGCTAGTTCACTTACTGCTTTGCCTTCGCAAAAGGTTCGCGGTTTTTGAACATGGTTATGACCTTTGTACTATATCCTCTCTCACACTACAACTCCATTATGGAGTCTCATGCTCGTTTCTTGCTATCTTTTCTTGAGCATCTTACCATTGACTTCCCTTCCCATTTCATTATGTCTTTGATAAATGTTTTTCAAGATTCGGCGTCCCGTGATAAGCTTATCTTTCCTTCTGCTATCACGAGGATTTTACGCCATTTTTCTGTCCCTTTTCCCGCGTCCAACCCCTTCACCTTCATGTGTGCCATAAATGCTGCTACTGTAAAACGTAGTGAGGCACAGTTTAGGTCGCGACAGCAGGATTCTACACCTCCTTCCCGGCCGACTCCATCTCGTTCTGATCGACCCACATCCGCTCCCTCTTCTTCGTCGAGCAATGTGTCTTTGGGAGACATCATGGCGCAGCTTCGACGCATGGATACTCGTCTCGATACACTCTCCATAGAGTTGTATCAGGTGGATGTTCATGTTGGCCGCATAGCTAGACGGCAGGCGACCATGGGCAGATTTACTCCTAAGGCTACCCCTTCACCACCTCTTCCCGTGGCTTCTGATTTTGAGGATGAGGATGATGATGATGGTGATGACAATGATGCTTCAGACGATGATGATGGAGATGCTAGCTCTACTGATGAAATATCTACTTGACACTCTTACCCTTTGTCACTCGTGACAAAAAGGGGGAGTAGTTTTGGATATGAGAGTAGTCATTCTTTGGGGGAGAGTTAGACATTTTTGTTAGGGGGAGTGTTGTTTGTTGAGGGATGTAGTAAGGATGCTTTGTGTCTTTTTTTTTTTTCTTTTTTTTTAGATACATTATCCTTGTACATGAGGTCTTGTGACCATTTACAGACATATATTGTACTTATCTCTTTCATTTATGATTGATGTATGTTTTTCTTTCACCTACCCTTTCATATGTTGTTTCTTTTCTCCCTTTATACTCATGCTTCTTATTACTTGTATGCAATCTATTATTTCTGTTTCACACAAAGATGCCTTGATGAGTTTTGTTTAAAGTGTTTCAGAAATACAGGTTGTCAAATTCTACTTGCCATAAACTCTTTTCTTGCAAAGTTTTTCAAGAGTTTGTGATAGGATAGATTTTATTGTATTCAACAAGTGAATATGAGTTAATTGATTTATGACTTCTCTCATATGCTCATTGGTTTATTGTGGTTTTGTCACGGATTGCCAAAGGGGGTGATTGTTAGGACATATGTGTTTTAAATGTTAGGATCATATGTTTCTATTTTATGTAATTACCTAATCCTTTGAAAAAACACACTTTACTTGTAATTGGGTAGTTCTAAGATGTTTTTAATACTTCAAGAAACAAGGTTTCAAGATCAAGTGTTGAAGTCATCAAGTCTGTCCAAGAAAACAAGCTGAGAGTACAAATTCATTAAAGCTCGACAATTGGCTCGATAGCTGCTTAATAGCTTTTCTGTCGAGATTTAAGAAATTTAGAATTCTAATTTGATTTCTTGGAATCCATGATTATGTGCTTAAGTCTTCTTTTCTCCTAAACCTAAACATAGAAAATGATTATTTTAAGGGCCGTCAATAAGGGGACAAGTTGCACAAGCATTGAGAAAACTCTGTTCAAGCAATTTGCAGCTAGAGACAAAGTTCTCGCCCTAGTTCATCATTCTTGTGAAGAAGTTGCTGTGTATGTGCACCTTTGGGTTTTATGACCAAGCATCTTCTTGATCTTCATCGTGTGGATGAACTGAAGAACTTTATAGCCAACAACCTTCTTAGTTGGTGTTTGAAGTCGCGTACTAGGATCTGCGCAATTGGTTAGCCATGTACTTGAGAGCCATGCATCAAAAAGGGAAACTGTCACTACAGAACAAGTCCAATGGGGTATTGGGGTAAGGGTTCAATTGTAGGTTGGTAAGGTACTTGGGATTTTTTTACTTGTAACCGCTTGTTGTGATAATAGTGGAGTTTCGGGAGTGGTGACCTAAAAATCACCTGGTGGGGTTTTAGCCGTCAGGTTTTCCCCATTCGTAAACAAATCATCGTGTCATTTAATTTTCGCTGCATACTTTAGTTGTTTGGTGATTTGTTTGTACTACCACGCCTTTGTATGTTAATTTGATTAATTAATAAACTTGGTTAGTTAATAAATTAATTTAATCACAAGGGGTCAATTCGTGTTTGGCCTATCACTTTTGAACCATCTCAAAAAGTTCTTTTGTATAATTCTAGGTTACATTTGTTCCCTAGAAAATTGAGATCTAGATGGACTAGACGTTTTATTGTTAAAAATGTTTTCCCCCATGATGCCATAGAAATTGAAAATCTTAAGAATGGTAACATATTTAAGGTGAATGGACAATGTCTTAAGCCATTTCTTGAGAATTTTTCACAAGAGGAGGAATCCATTAATTTGGAGGATCCCATTTATCAAGACTTGCCTAGCGATTAGCATGAGAGTTTGTGTTGTAGTTTAGATTGTGTGTGTGTGTGTGTGTTTTTTTTTTTTTGGTTCATTTATGTTCATCTCTTCAAGGTACTCTCTGTGATCTCTACTCTTTATTGTTTTTCCTTATTAACATTGAGGACAATGTAAGTTTTAGGTTGGGGGGAGGAACTTGAGATGATTTGCATTTGTTTTTATTCTATGTTATTTTTTGGATTATTTTTAGTGATTTTTTGATATTATTTTTAGTCCAATTTTCAGAAAAAAAAAAAAAAAAAAAAAAAAGAATAAGAAGAAGAAGAAGTGTTGCTTTAGCAAGAGCTTTAAGTCAAAGTTCTTTATGCTACTTCTATCTAAAGAATTCCACTGTTTTTCATGCTCAACTAGTATGCACATGCACTCTAGCCACATGAACATGTTTCTTGGTTGAGAGATGGAGATGACTTTGAAAATCTTGAAAATAAAATCTTGAGCCATTAATTTTTTTAGAGGGTTATTTTCTTTTGATCTCATTTTTCATTTGGAAGCACATAACTTTGTTGTTGCTTAGTCTCATTATTCTTTGATTTGGTCGAATGCTAAGAATTCATCAATGTTATGCCACACTTGAATATATTAAAGTCATGGATATTGAAGAACTATCCCAATCCTTAAGAGATGATTTTAGGCTATCTTTGTTAATTTTGAGCCTTTATTATTTTCTTTCTTGATTCATTACCGCTAGTCACCTATTTTAGCCTATTATTTTAGCCATTCTTTCTCAAACCCTTTCCTAAAGTGTTCCAAGAATGAATGCAATCAAATTGTCTTATTACGATAAATTTGTGGTGAAATAGTTGGAAGAAAAGGAGGACTCACTCAAAGAGAGAGAGAGAGTCATAAACAGAAAAAGAAAAATGTTGGAAAAAAAAAAGGAATATGAAATATGAAGAAATAGATAATGAATCCGTTGATGAAATTATGAAGAAAAAAAAGAAAGAAAGTGAAAGTGTAATATTCAAGAAATTTGAGAGGGTAAATCAATTGTCATATGCTCAAAAGAAGTTGTCTCCCTAATTATTCTTGACATGACTAATCAAGGTATGTGGTGTAATATTCTTAGTGTTTGGTATCCTTTCATGATACTATAAATGTCCTTTATTTTGCTTCACCATTCTTCATCTTATTTACATGCGAGATATTAGTCTTTGTTCTACATTATTCTGCTCACATATGTTTGAGAGTGTTACACCCTTTTTGGAGTGATTTTATTTGTTGAGTGTTAACCACTGTGTGAGATTTGAGTTGAAGCATAACTTTGGATAGAAATTCAAGCCATATTTTATCTTAAGACTAAGGTTGTGCTTGTGTTGGCTAAACTATTCACACATTGAGTACTGATGGTATGTGGAATATCTTTGGTGGTTGTTAGTGTTTTGATCTTTGATTAACTATTTCTACTAAAGTAATAATTTTTTGTTATTTTGTGTCTTTGTCTCGAGTCACTTAAATTGCTAGGGACTAGCAATGAACTGGTTGGGGAGTGTGATAATAGCTTAATAATACTTATTTTGAATTAATTCATGCATTTTATAGTTGGTTTTGGAATAATGCTAAATAATCAATTTTATGCTTAATTGAATTTTAATGCGTGAATTTGCTTTTCGTAGGATGATGAAATTAAATAAGTGAATTTGTGCAAAAAGAAATCTAACGAGCTTTAATTTTACAAAGGCCATGATGAAGTCAAATAAGGTCAACCCAATTAAATTCAAGTCCAATTGGAGCAAGGAATCAAAGGAAATTTGCATCAAATCCAAGTCCAGTTCGGATTAGGATTCCAGCCTGCGCACCAATTAGTATTTGGAGCATAACTTTCTGGTCAGATGTTCAATCGAGATGATTCAAGTTGGGCTGGAAAGCTAACTTAAAAGGCTACAAATTTTTGGTTTGCCAAAAGTACTAATTCTGAAGTTAAATAGGCCAAAAACGTCGGTTAAGGGAAGCCTAAAAACCTAGGATTTTCTCCAAACGGGAATTCAACTTGTAATAAGATTCCTTAACCTATTTAAAAGCTTTTTAGGGCAAAATTCAGGGGAGAGCTGCCGTAGAAAGTAAGTTAGAACTTATTAAAGTTTCTTTACAGTTTTTAGAGTTTTATTTGTGTTATAGCTTGCTAGAAGCCTTGCTAAGGTAAGGGGTGAAACCCAACCGTTTATTGGTATGTTCTTAACAATTATTTATTGGTTTTAATGCTTATGTTTTTATTTTTTTGATTGTTTTACTTATCTAGAAAAGTGTTTAGTTCTGTATAATCCTTTGGTTTATCATAGACTCCGGGCACGTTAGATGCTTAGTATTCCTTACGAACTAATTCACTAGTTTTGTTTTGCCTAAAATCAATCAATTGCACAAAACTACATTTGATAGTTAATTCTTGAGTTCTTACTGTTAAATCATCCGACTAAGATCATCCTTTGTATGAATTTTAGTTGAGTTATAAAATAAATATTGTTAAGTTTACCAATAGATGTGTTGTGTGTGGATCCCTAAACCTTAGCGCCATAATATATTGTTATTTTAGTTTTATTCTCTTGTGGTTTGCTAATCAATTCCTTTTAAAAATATTAAAAATATCTTTAATCAAACTTCATTATTTTAGTTTTATTCTCTTGTGGTTTGCTAATCAATTCCTTTCTCCCTGTGGATTCGACCTCGGACTTACCAAGTTATTACTTCGCGACAATCCTATACTTAGGAGCATTATTTAAGTCGTAGTAGTATCTGATAGGACAAATACTCAAGTAGTGGCCTGGACGATCAACAAATGGAGGACTAAGATCATCTAAAGGGAGCTATATAATGTAAGAGACCCTCTAGGGAAAGGGATCTGAAAATCTGGAGAGAACACATTTAGGGATGGCTTTTTTTCCCCACCCCACAAAGGTGGTGGGCCAGGGATGGGGCAGGATATTAGCCCCGCACCACGGGGTGGGGTGGGGATGGGTTTAAACTTTTTAGACCAACCCCGCCCTGTACCTCCCCGTCCTCGCCCCGCCTCACGTTGCTAAGAGTTATAATTGTAAATTTTGCATACCCTAAAACCCTACTATTTAAATAAACATATTAATATTGGCTTATTTTATTCTACTCAATGTGGTTCTCTGCCTTTATTTTGTTGTGTTATACTATGAGTTTTTTTTCCTTCTTTTGGTTAAACACTTAGATATATTATTCAATTTTTTCTAAAAATTGATTTGATTTTATGGGATAAATTTAGTTGTAATTTCAAGTATATTTTTATTAACGAAATAGGTTTCATTAAAAAAATTGTACTAATTGTAGGGCAAATTAACAAAATGTATAGTTTTACGAGGTGGGGTAAGGCTTCGTGGGGCCCCAAGGGACGGGAATGGGGTGAGAAAGTTTTCCCCGTCATGCAAGATGGGGCGGGGATGGGGCAAGACAAAACTATGCGAGGTGGGGACGAGACCTTATCCTTTAGCCCTGCCCCGCCCCATTGCCATCCCTTTACACATTGTAGCAACAAGAACTGAAATTGTATATAAGTCCAAAAGAACTATATTCAAGAATCATTTTCCTCGGACTTCGCCAAGGATTTCCTAGCTCAAAACTTGTCTTTCTTCGCTTTCTTAATATCTTTAATTCACTGTACGCGTTGCCTGATCCATTGAAGCCTAGCTTTTAAGCCCACTCTCTATAAATTTATTGCATCGGGCTCTTTGGGCCTTAATCCATTTATCTTTTGGGCTCAGGACCAAAACTTGCCTTTACATATGACAATATATATATACATATATATATATTTTTTTTTTATGACAAAAACAAAATATCAAAATAAGTTATCAAAAGAGTATTCTAATTTTTTGAGATAAAAGATAGAAAAACGTATTCCAATTTGAAAATAAAAGGTATTCACCCATCTCGGGGACATCATATAGTTAATCTAATTAAAAACTTTGCTTAAAATTGATTAATAACTATTTTAATGTGAGTCTAAAAATTAACAAGTGGCATTAAAGAGAGTTAGCTCTAGTTTAGTCAAGCTCACATTATACGACATGTTTTTCATAACTAATGAAACGACGACATTGTTGACTAATCAAATTTCAAGGAATGTGTTTCAACGTCCTACTACGAATTGAATAAAATAAATATTCACATATAATTTTAGTAACATGACCCATTTAAAGTCATAACATTTGGGTAAATAGCTTATTAATTCAACTAAATAAAATAAGGTGGATGATCATTTTGAATTGCCACTTAATAGATTTTGAGATATTTTTTCAACCTAATTTGGAAGAAAATTATATTCATAAAATTATTAGTCATTTAACATGTATAGTTCAGACTATCAGCCCTTTTAAGTCATAACCAGCCAGACACTCTTACATTTATACTTTGGTTTAACAAATGAAAATTACTTTGTATATGCAATAAATATTAATTACCTGGGATTATACCGAGTTTGTTGAATATCTATACTTGATAGCAAGTAATCGTGAAGTTAGGACAATAATGAAATCGAAGCGCTGTCGTGCTAAAAGTTATCCCACAAAATTAAGTGATGATCCAGGTATACTGTCAATATTTTTCTGGTGTTGCTTTAACTTGATGCAATTCGGAACTGCCAGTCTACCACGAAATTCTAGTGCTCTACCATCATCATCATGTATTTTGATAAATGACAAAGCAGCTCTCTTCTTCAAAAAAGTTGTTAGCGGTCGTATTCTAAGTATTTATCATTGCTGGCCCGCTGCCTTTTTCTTAGTATGTGAAATTGAAAAATAATACTAAGAGAGGGTTGGAAGGATAAGAGAGTGTGTGGATTTGGTGACAGAAGACAGTTCCCATATCTCTATCCGATTAAATGCTTTTCTTGAATCTTTTGATTAATCATGGCTAGACACTGTTGTAGGGCTTCCAAAAGGCTTACCATTTATGAACGATCAATACTTGTCATACTAAAAAAAGACAAACTTGTGATGAAAGTCTTACCAATTATGAAGATCAATACTTTGTCATACTAAAAAGAAGACAAGCTCGTGATGCACGCGGGATCAAACTTTTCTTATGAGTACGGTAATCGGGTGCATTTAAGACATTTTTTAATAAACAATTTAAGAAGATTATAATATAATTTTTATGGAGAATATTAAAGTCTGTCAAAAAAATCTTTTATTTTTTATTTTATATATATATATATATATAAAAGTTTCTAGACATGTTTCCTAAACTAATATCCTTATTGGATCTTTTAAAATTTCCCTTTTCATATGATATGTATCGTGTCAGAAACTCAAAATGTAAACCGTAACTTTTGTGAGCAATCAAGTAGTGAAAAGTGGAAGCATGGTTGTCAAAATTTGAATTGTATAGAGAATTAAGGTTTTATTTTTCCATACAATGTATCATATCGTATTGTATAATGTAAGATATACAAACACCTAATAAAATTAATAGAAAATATATAGATGTACATATATAAAAGTGGTATATTCATTATAAATTTGAAATATATTCAAATTATGACTAATTTAATCATCACTTATGTAATAATATCAAATTAACTCAAATTAACAAATTTATTTATCTCAAATTAACATATGTTTATAACATACACATTCAAATTGATTAAACTCAAAATTGATGGTATATAACATATGAGCCTAAATAATACTTTCCTTTCATCATATTTATTATCTTGCCTAATCAACTCCATTTAAGTCAATGTTATCACCATGTTCATCATCTTGCAAAATTATTTCTTTAACATTTTCTTCTTCACTATCAGTTACTCTCCCTACTTGTTCGTTTATTTTAATAATTTTTTCTTCATATTTCTTCTTCGCATTCTAGCTTCTTATGCACTTTGGTTAGAGTCCATTTGGTTAGGGGTTCTGGATGCCTAAAAGTGTTTTCAAAATCCAAAACTCTGTTTCACTACTGTAACTTCCCATAGCTCTTTTACAACGCTCATTTTAAATTCAAAACACCGTTTTGTAACAGCTTATACAAACGTAGCCCATAAATAAAAATAATTATATTGTCATTTAATATCTTATATATAGAAACAAAAATTTCAAATATGAAAGTGAAGTATTAAGTGTGTAGTTCAAAATTCGTAAGGGAAAGAGAGACTGGGGGTAAAACTTATGAACATGTTGTTTTATTGGGTCCAATCAATTTGCTCAATAATTTCCTGATAAAAACAAGTCTAATATCTTGTTGGACTCAAATAAAAGCACAAATTTTAACAAAACTCATTTTAAACTCACATTTTTACGTATTGTATGATTTCAATTATGATACGATATGATTTATATGATATGCACTATGTATCATACGGTTTATTAGTATTTACAATACGCTATTATGATATGGAACTTTTTGTGTACGATACGATATATGTCGTATGATACTGTGAACTATGAGTTGAAGAAATTGCATTATAAAAATATGACGTAGTTATGATAACATCATCAGTGACAATGGAGGAATTTCATATTTACCAAAAAATAACATCATCACTGACATAGCGTTTTTCAAAATCAAAGTTTCATGTGTGAGCTGTCAGTTTGGTATCGTTGCAGGAAAATAAATTGTATCATAAATAGCTTTAACTAATTAAGTGGGAATTGGTTATTATTACCTACAAGTGGGGTATTGTCATAAATAGCATGATTTAATCAACTTTGTTGTAATTGACATTCAATTTATGACAAATTTGTTATTTATAGCTAGGGTAGATTAATTTTCTTTTTTTAAAGTACTATGTCTACAACATTTTTACAACAAATTATAGGTGGTTAGTTATTATTAGTTATAATTTAAATCTATTACTAAAATTACTTTTTTGTCCCACCAATAAAAACCCATAACAATCTGCTACTTAGAATTTGTTGTGAAAATGTTCTGGACATAGCATTTCTTTTTTGTTTTCGTCGGGTTGGGTTGGTTTTCAGAGCTTTTCAATTTGACGAACTTGGATTGGATTAAAATTCACTTTTTTTTTTTTTTTTTTTTTTTGAGAATTGGTTTTAAAAAAAAAACTAAAATTATCTTAATTTTAAACCAAGTTAATTTTTAGTCTAATAATGTGCTCACTTTCAATTGGTTAACTCAAACGCCATACCATACAATGCAAAACTTTATGAAGATGAGATATGGTGACCCATGTAAAATCAATGGTGTTAGGTTCTAAAGATTTAGGTGTAAATGTTTAGAATCATATTTTAATTGTGTTGGCAAACTGAGAACAAAACATGTCTAGTCTAGGTGTTAGGCAATGCTTAAAAGTGTTAGTTTCAAGGTTCAAGTCCAGTTGATTGCAAAAAAAGGAAGAAAGTTTCTACCTAGCTGGACTTATCGAGAAATTAGGCTCGACTAATCGAAAATCGTAGAAGTAGAAATTTTGCAGATTTTTAAATCAGGCCCAAGCCTGCGAAAACATTTAGGGTTTCATTCCAACTTGATAGGCCACAAACAAATTGACCCCTTGTGATGAATTAATTGATTAATTAGTCAAGTTTATTAATTAATCAAATTCTCATGCAAATGCATGGTAGCACAAACAAATCACCAATAAACTAATTATGTAGCGGAAAATAAATAACACAGTGATTTGTTTACAAATGGAGAAAACCTAATAGCAAAAACCCCACCGGATGATTTTTAGGTCACCACTCCCGAAACTCCACTATTATCACAACAAGCGGTTACAAGTAAAGGAATCTCAAGTACCTTACCAACCTACACCCCAATACCCAATTGGACTTGTTTTGTAGTGACAGTTCCCCTTTTGATGCACGGCTCCCAAGTACGTGACTAACTAATTACGCGGATCCCAGTACGCGACTTCAATCACCAACTAAGAAGGTTATTGGCTGCAAAGTTCTTCAGTTCATTCACATGATGAAGATCAAGAAGATGCTTGGTCACAAAACCCTACAGTGCACATACACAGCAACTTCTTCAAGAGAAAGAGATGAACTAGGGCAAGAACTTCGTCTCCAGTCACAATTTGCTTGAACAGAGTTTGCTTAATGCTTGTGTAACTTGTGAACACTTTGACAGCCCTTAAAACAATCCTTTTATATGTCTAAGTTTAGGAGAAAAGAAGGCCCAAAGACACATTCACGGATTCCAAGAAAATCATATCAGAATTCTGAAATTCTTAAACCTTGATAGATTGGAGGTGTCGAGTAGCTGTCAAGCAGGTGTCAAGCACACGGGCTGAACAGCTTCCTAAAACCTCGACACATGCTAGCTGTCGAGCTTTAAAAACTCTGCACTTTTAGCTTGTTTTCTTGGACAAACTTGAAGGCTTCAACGCTTGATCTTGAAACATGGTTTCTTGAAGTATTTAAACACATCTTAAATTTACCCATATACAAGTAAAGTGCGTTTTGTCAAAGAATAAGCCAATTACATAAAATAGTGACATATGTTCCTAACAAGTGAATCACATATGTCCTAACACAACTTCCTCACATATGAAAAGGAAACTCTAACTACATTTTTCAGACTTTTAGAAGACTTGTGTGTTACTCTTTGTGAGATCTGAGAGATTTTTGTACCTTCTAACTACACAAGAATTTACTGGAGCAAGATCTACAATCAAGCGTTGGTAGAACATAGTTGTTGCATCATGATCATTACTAATGGTGATCTGAAACCTTTAAGTAGGATCTCAAAGTCACAAGCAAAGGTGCTTGTGTTGGTGTAAATTTGAGAAGAGAAGGAATCCGTGGATTTAGAGTTTGTACGTGGTCGTGTTAGTAAGTTACTATTGAAGGTAGCAATTGATTTAGGGTTAAATCTGATTATAAAAACTTCAATTCTCTTATAGTGGATATACATTACCTTGAGGATAGCTAGGTTAAATCCTCCCTAGGTTTTATCTTGAAACGGTTGGTTTCATCAGTTTTCCTAGGTCATCATATTGTGGTCATATTTATTTTCCGCTGTTTTGCATGATATGATTTATTTGTGTTTAACCTAGATCTAAATAATTAATTTAAGTAATCACATGGTTAATATATTAGGTCAAATAATTTGGTTTAAGGGTTCTAAGAAAACAAACAAATGGAATAACTTGTCTCACAAAAAAATCATTGAGAGGATCTAACCTATCAACCCAAAGGTAAAAATAAATAAATAAATAAATAAAATAACTAGAATAGAATAGAATTTTTATTATAGACTTAACTTTATAGACCTAATTTTATTTGAGTACCACCTATTTATTAGAAGTTCTATTTGACTCGGGGGGTTGAATGTTAAGGTACTTTTTTTTACACCTAATTTTATTTGATTACTACCTATTTATTTTCAAATACCACTAATAAGTAATTAGGTTTTCCGAAATATTTTTTGCTCTATTATTATGTTAATCACAAATGTTTCATATCTCATTATCTAAATTGGGTTATAATATAAACTATCACAAAAGGCCCCAAAATTCATATTTTATCCAATTTTATTATCATTATTTAGCTAAGCCCAAAACTAGCCATATGAACCCAATACACACATCCTATTCTATTTAAAAGCCCAAGAATACTTATGCTTGAAAATATTTGAAAACCCATGATTCAAGATATGGCAAAACAATTTTATCAATGGAATTCAAATCCGTGATCAAAGCCCATGATTTAAACCCATGGCAATTTATTTATCCAAAACCCAATTCACATTAACAGTATCAAAGCCCAATTCTCATTGGCAACATCAAAACCAAATTTTCATTGGCAACATTAAAGCCCAATTCTCATTGGGAATATCAAAGCCCAGTTCCCACTAGCACTGGCAATATCTAAAGCCCAATTTTCATTGGCACTATTTTACCAAAAAGCCCAAGATTATTAATGCGTGGCAAAGAAAAAATATCATAGTATAATTATTGCTTAAATATTACTTTGGCAAAAAACCATGGCAATCGCCTTATAAAAGCTCATTGGGAGTTATCCTAAAGATTATGTCCCCATATTATAAACCCATGAAATACATGGTTATCATTTGCATCACAACATCCATAAACACTCATGGTAAATATTCAAACCCACAAGCTCATCATTTAAATTATGATGTGATTATTAGAAAACATGAAATTTATTTACAATATGGAATTCATCATAGTAAATATCATTTACAAAGGTATTTTGAAACTTTTCCTATTGTTTCAAACATTACAACTCATTGCTCAAAGGCTCATTGCAAGTATCTATGAAAAATGCAAAAAATGTTTACTAATAAAAGTCCATGAGGAATGAAAACCCATGGCAAACATGTGTTGTTAATATCCATTTTGTAGGGTGCACACAACCCAGCCCAAAGGAACCAGCCCATGTGAGCAAGCCCAATCCAAAAGACTTCAGCAAAAGGCAGAGGATAAAAAGTGGACAAACCAGCCCTTATTCATCCCTGACCAAAGTACAGCTACAAGAGAACCAAGTCTATGAAGATGAACTAGGGGCTGTCTCATCAGCTTTCTGTCACCCTCTACTTGACGTGAACAGTGCCCGAGGGCTGTGATATTAGCTGAAGTCTAAAGGATGATGGAACTCCATCTTCTTCCTCAAGATTGTACTTCCAGCAAAAAGGGAGCTGAAACTAAGCCATCCAAACCTGAACAAGAAATCCCATTGGTTAAGCTCTGCCCAAGAAATCCTGGCATTTAATGCAAAGCACTCCCAAATCCCATCATGTGCCATATATTACCCAAATAAGCAAGGCAGCCCTTAAAGTAAATCCCCTACATTTGGCAAAAAATCCCTTGAAGATTAACCTTGATTCACTACCTCTGATTAGTCCCCCTCTGAAACTTTCTAATTTGTTTGCCATTTCATTTGTAATTCAGCTCTCCTCAAGTCCACAACTCATTCCCCTTAACCCACACTCACCTAGCCTCAAACATTCCTTTCCTCTTTTGCATAATCGCAGCCCATAAATGCCTCCCAATTAGTCACAAACAGTCCACTACTCACTCAAGCTTTAACCTCAGTATTAATTCCATCCCACTCACTCAAAACAGCCCACATTACCTCATTCATGCCTTATGCACACATACTCACCAAAATCTTAGTTTAATACTTGCTGCACTAAGATGGGATCTCTCTCTCCCTTCATACCATGTCAAATAACTCCTTTTTCATCACCATGCAGCCACTAATATTTACTTACTGTTTTACTATGGGAAGCTATAATGTATTTGAGACTTTTTGGAATTTTTTCTTCATATTAATGTAATGATGGCAGAGAGTACTGTGGACCCTATTGAACAAAATATACAAGAATTTCCTGAAGTTAATACTTTATATTAGGACATATGTGGTTCACATGTTAAGAACATATGTCATTCTTTATTGTAATTAGCTAATCCTTTGACAAAATGCACTTTACTTGTAATTGAGTAGTTCTTGGTGTTTTTAATATTTCAAGAAACAAGGTTTCAAGATCAAGTGTTGAAGTCATCAAGTCTGTCCAAGAAACAAGCTGAAGAACTGCACATTCATTAAAGCTCGACAGCTAGCTCGACAGCTAGCATGTGTCGAGGTTTAGAAGCTGTCTCATGCACATGTGCTCGACAGTTGCTCGACACCTTCTATCTGTCGAGGTTTATGAATTTTAGAATTTTGATATGATTTTCTTGGGATCCGTGATTATGTGTTTGGGCTTTCTTTTCTCCTAACCCTAAACATATAAAAGGATTGTTTTAAGGGCCGTCAAAGAGTTCACTAGTTGCACAAGCATTGAGCAAACTCTGTTCAACCAAATTGTGACTGAAGACGAAGTTCTTGTCTTAGTTCATCTCTTTCTCTTGAAGAAGTTGTTGTGTATTTGCACCATAGGGCTTTGTGACCAAGCATCTTCTTGATTTTCATCGTGTGAATGAACTGAAGAAATTTGCAGCCAACAACCTTCTTAGTTAGTGTTTGAAGTCGCATACTGGAATCTGCGCAATTGGTTAGTCATGTACTTGGGAGCCGTGCATCAAAAAGGGGAATTGTCACTACAGAACAAGTCCAACTGGGTATTAGGGTAAGGGTTCAATTGTAGGTTGTTAAGGTACTTGGGATTCCTTTACTTGTAATCGCTTGTTGTGATAATAGTGGAGTTTCAGAAGTGGTGACCTGAAAATCACCCGGTGGGGTTTTTGCTGTTAGGTTTTCCCCATTCATAAACAAATCACCATGTTATTTATTTGCCACTACATAATTAGTTTATTGGTGATTTGTTTGTGCTACCACGCATTTGTATGATAAATTGATTAATTAATAACTTGGCTAATTAATTAATTAATTTCTATCACAATGGGTCATTCAGTCTATGGCCTATCAAGTGGTATCAGAGCAGGTACACTCTGATTAGGGTTAATCTTTGCTGTGTTGATCCATTGACCCCTGTTTGTCATGGATAGAGGACAGTCATTAATTATACCTCCTTTATTTAATGGCACTAACTATGCATACTGGAAAGTATGCATGAGAGATTTCTTGCAATCTTTAGATGAGAAAGTGTAACAAGCTTTTGAGATAAGTTGGACCAAGCCAAAGGAAGTTTCAGCCTATTGGGATGAAGCCAAAATCAAGGCAGCAAACTTCAACAGTAGGTCATTGAATGCGTTATTCAGTGCAGTCACCAATGAGCTATTCAAGAAGATATCCTCTACTGAAACTACTAAGGAAGCATTGACCATCCTCTAGACAACCTATGAGGGTACAAAGGCTGTCAAGAATTCAAAGCTACGGAGGCTCACTACAAGCTTTGAAAAGATTAAGATGGAGGATGATGAGTCGTTCAATGAGTTCTGTGCCAAGCTAAAGGACATAGTGAACTCAGCCTTCAATCTTGGGGAAACCATTCCTGAATCCAAGATTGTAAGGAAGGTGCTCAGATCTCTACCCGAGAGATTCCATGCCAAGATCACGGCGATAGAGGAATCAAAGAATATTGACAAGATTCCTCTGACTGAGTTGGTAGGAAACTTGCAGACGAACGAGCTAGGATTGATAAGGATTCGCAAGACGGGTAAAGGCAAGAGCATGGCTTTAAAGGCCAAGATCAGTGACACAAATGAGTCTTCAGATGATGAAGATTCCAAGATGAAATCCTACATCACTAGGCAGTTCAAGAAGTTTATGAAGAATGCCAATGGAAAGGGTTTCGACAAGGACCGTAGGCAATCTAGTTCTTCTGAATTCAAGAGTCAAGACAAAGGGAAGAAGGATGCTAGGAATAGTGGTTAGTACACTGTTCCCGCAGGACCCAAGTGCTTTGGGTGTCAAGGATTCGGGCACATGAAACATGAGTGTCCTACATATCTCAAGAGCATTGGGAAGAGCAAGGCATTTGTTGTTACCTTGAGCGACATCGAGCCTGAGGATGATTTCCACAATGAGGATGACAGAATCTTGAATGCCTTCACTGCCACTGTTAATCCTACTGATGGGATTGTTGAAGATGTGATTAAAGAAGAGGAATTGGTGGAGTCCAAGTTTGAGAAGATGGATGATTAGGATGACATCCATACTGCCTATGAGAAATTGTACAAGTTTTCTGAGAAGTATGAGAAACTCTATAGGCTGGCCACCGAGAAACTCTATAAGCTGTCCACCAAGAAACTCAGTGATGTGGAACTTGACCGTGAAGAGTTGTCCACAAAGTTTGATGAGGCTAGTCAAACTATTGGAGAACTGAGGTTTGAGAACAACTTCTTGGCTGAAAAGACCAAGAAGCTTGAAGCAGAGTTGTCTCAAGTTAAAGCTCAATTAGAGAAGACTTCAAGTGCAAAGCTTGATGAAATGCTCAACAGTCAGAAATCTGCTTCAGATCAAACATGTTTAGGGTATGGTCTCTCTTCTGCTAATATTGCTTCTACTAGTACTACTGTTTTTGTTCCTTCTGCTAATAATGTTAAAATTGAGAACAATGAGATTAAAACTGAATTAGCTAGTGAGAACTTAGACAAGGGTAAATCTATCTTAGGAGTACCCCCTAAGCTTGAGAAGAAAGATGTTAAAAACCCTAGGGCTAAAAAGGCTAACTCTCAAAAGCCTAAATAGAAGAAGCAGCATCTCTATCATCATTGTGGAGCTGCCAGTCATACTCGACCAAATTGCTATAAGTGGTTAGCCACTCGACAGAGCAATGGCATGATAGCATCTAGAACCAAAATCAGCTTCAATCCTCTCTTGCTCCTTTTGGAGATCTTCTTAAAGCCCTCATGTTCTTTTCAAATTTGAACGGTTTCAATTCTTCCCCCTTACCGCTGGTTCAAAGGTTTAATCAAAGGAAACGTTCCTCCAAGGTGTGGAAGGAAAAGGGCTCTAAGTGATTCTATCACTTTCCTCTCTATCTTCTTGGTTTTGTTTGCATTTCTTGTGTGTTTTGCTTTACTATTTTAAGTCAGTCTAGTTTTATAATTTGTTTTGTTTAACATGTTTTTGTTTGTTTATTTTTCAGTTTTGTTTATTTTTTTTTTATATAAAAATTTAAAAAAATGAAAAATCAGAAAAAATACAAAAACAATGTGCGTTTTGTGTACATTGGTACTTGTGTACCGTGGATGGCCATTGAAACAAAGTTTTCTAAACTTTGTATCTTTTGTAGCTTAGATGAGCATCTCTATGCATAACTAAGCAAGTGAGCTTTGTGGCTCTTGTTTGTGATGAGTAAGATTAAGTTATCTCCTGTACTTAACACTCATATCACTCTTTTTGACGGGAAGGACTAAAAAATCCTAAGAGAAATGTATAAATAACCATCTTACTACTATTGCCTGCCAATCATAATATGACACGCATAGCAAAAGTGCAGTGTCGATGACATTTATGTGCTTCAGCATAGCAAAATTGGAATGTCAAAAATCATTGGGTATTTCTTTTCTCTCTCTTATATGCCTATATATGATATGCTCAAAAAGAAAAATATGCAAAGAAAATAAAAAGAAAAAAGATCAAAAATGCTTTTAAATATGATTGCAAGCATGTATTCTAGGAGATGTGGGAGTTATAGGATGTACCTCGAAGGTGATAATCCCCATCAAACAGTTATGATTGTGTGTGAGTTAAAGTGATTTTCTCATATCTCAAATCGTCGTAACATGTTGACACATTTGCAATCTTGCAATGTTTTTCATACACAACACGCAAAATTCTTTGCTACTCTTGATACATGTACAAGTGCAATGTGATTTGGCCATCACAAGGTTTACATTTGTTAATGTATGCTCACTAAACTATCTTGACTTGGTTTTTGAAATATAAAATTGGTCAGACTTGTTTAGTGTGTGTGTGTGTTTTTTTAGATCCATGTGCTTAAAAATTATTGTTGAGAGATGATTTTAAGAGCTTAATATGTTGATTGGATCATTGGTTGAGTTGCATGCTTGATTACATTCATGTCTGTGTTTTTCTTCTTTCGAAAAACTGTTTTGAAAAGCTTGCTCAACACCTCCTCGATAACTAGCTATCTATTGAGCTTCCTAAGCTTTTTCTTATCGCAATCTCGCTAGCACCTTGATACCTGGTGGATCGATTGAGCAAGTTCCTGCCTCCTCGATAACTTCTCGACACCTGGTGGATTGATCAAGCTTCTGTTCTTGATCAGGTATTTTTGTTCCTTGATACCTTCTTGACACCTACATCTGTCGACGAGCATTTTCTCGACACCTACCTCGACAGATGACTCGAGACCTCTCGACACCTTATCTGTTGAGATTTACTGAGGATCTATTTAAGCTTCCTCGTGCGATCAGATCCTCATTTCTCTCGATCACTCTCTCGATAGCTCTCTGTTTTCTCTCTTAAACACTCTCATCTCACTCTAATCCTGTTTCTCAAGGTTTGTTCAAGCCTTTTCAAGATTTTCTTCTTTTGGTAAGCTTCTAATCTCTCATTCTTCATGAATTCATGTTTTGAAACCTAGGTTTTAGGGTTTTTGAAAAAATTTGGGGATTTTCAAAATTGATGTGTTATTGTTGTAATTTTGGGTTGGGTTAAGCTAATGTAATCTTAAAACTTCATGCATTGCATTACATACGCATTATAACAGAATTTTCATGCATTTAGGTGTGTGCAAACTGTTTGTGTGCTGATAGGTTTGAATTGGGCTGAGCCCATGATGCAATTTCTTTTGCATATCACATGTTCATGCATTCTCCATGCATATGTATTTCTTTTCACATATTCTTACTATTGTGAACTGTTTTGGGAATTTTCTGATTGTCTCTTTTTCTCTCCCTCTCTTTTTGTTTACGCCAGTCATGTCTATGGCACCTAAGCGTAAATTTACTCCAGCTCAAAACCTCTTTGTTCTGGAACTTCTTCATCTTCTAATTCTGCTCCTCTCTCTCTTCGGTTCTGTGATGATGATGCTCACAAGACATTCTCGGAGAACTTTTCTAGACGAGGTGTTCATTCGAAACGCCAAGTCATTTTAGCGAACTTCACCAACACTGACCTTCCCACTGTCATTCACAATCGAGAATAGGAGTCACTGTGTGACGTTCCAGTCACTTGTCCTCTCGTGCTTATCCAGGAGTTTTACTCCAACATGCACGGGATTGATCATTCAGTACCTCTTTTCTTCACTCGCGTTTGAGGTATGCACATTCTTGTCTCACTGCAACTTGTTACGGATATGCTTCAAGTCCCTAGGATAGAGTTTCCTGACTATCCTAGTTATGAGCGTCTACAGACTATGTCCAAGGATGAGCTCATGGTTACTTTTTGTGAGCGCCCTTCTAATTGGGGTGAGCATCAGTTTACATCATGTAGACCTTTTGCTAAAGGTCCTAGATTTATGAACATGATGATGGCCTTTGTTTTGCTAAAGGTCCTAGATTTATGAACATGATGATGCCCTTCTAATTGTTGTCTCTTCTTGAGTATCTTACTATAGATTTCCCTTCTCATTTCATTTTGTCTATTATAGATGTTTATTTAGATTCGGCATCCTGTGATAAGCTCATCTTTCCTTCCGCTTTCACGAGGATCTTACGCCACTTCTCTGTTCCTTTTCCCATGTCCGACCATTTTACTTTAATGTGTGCCATAGTCACCATTACTGTAAAATGTAGTGAGGCGCAGTTTCGGTCGAGGCAGTCGGATTCAGCAGCTCTTCCCTCCCGTTCAGCTCCATCTCGTTTAGTTCCATCCACATCCGCTCCCTCCTCTTCTATGGGCGATGTGACGCTTGGTAACATCATGGCGCAGCTATAGCGCATGGATGCTCGCCTTGATACATTCTCCACAGAGTTGTATCAGGTGAATGTTCGTGTTGGCTGTATTGCTAGGCAGCAGGCGACCATGGGCGGTTTTGCTCCTGAGGCTACTCCTTCACCACCTCCTCCCATGGCTTCTGACTCTAACGACAAGGATGTTGATGATGGTGATGACGATGATGCTTCGAATGATGATGATGGAGATGCTAGCTCTACCGATGAGATGTCTATTTGACACTTTTACCCTTTGTCATTCGTGACAGAAATGAGGAGTAGTTTTGGATATGAGAGTAGTCATTCTTAAGGGAAGAGTTAGTATATGACCATTTTGTTAGGGGGAGTGTTGTTGATATGAGGGATGTAGTGAGGATATTATGTATCTTTTCTTTTCTTCTTTTATAGATACATTGTTCTTGTACATTAGGTCTTGTGACCGTTTTTACACATACATTGCACTTATTTTTCTCTATATGTGGATGTATGTTTCTTTCACCTACCTCTACATGTGTTGTTTCTTTTCTCTCTTTATACACATGTTTCTTATTAATTGTATGCAATCTACTATTTCTATTTTATACTAAGATACCTTGATGAGTTTTGTTTAAAGTGTTTCAGAAATATAGGTTATCAAAGTCTACTTGCCATAAACTCTCTTCTTGCAAAGTTTTTCAAGAGTTTGTGTTAGGATGGATTTTATGTATTCAACAAGTGAGTATGAGTTGAATGATTTATGACTTCTCTTATATGTTCGTTTATTTGTTGTGGTTTTGTCACGGATTGCCAAAGGGGGAGATTGTTAGGACATATGTGGTTCACATGTTAAGAACATATGTTATTCTTTATTGTAATTGGCTAATCCTTTGACAAAACGCACTTTACTTGTAATTGGATAGTTCTAGCTGTTTTTAATATTTCAAGAAATAAGGTTTCAAGATCAAGTGTTGAAATCATCAAGTCTATCCAAGAAACAAACTGAAGAAGTGCACATTCATTAAACCTCGACAGCTAGCATGTGTCGAGGTTCAGAAGCTGTCATATGCCCGTGTGCTCGACACTTGCTCGACACCTTCTTTCTGTCATGGTTTATGAATTTCAGAATTTTGATATGATTTTCTTGGGATCCATGATTATGTGTTTGAGCTTTCTTTTCTCCTAACGCTAAACATATAAAAGGATTATTTTAAGGGCCGTCAAAGAGTTCACAAGTTGCACAAGCATTGCCCAAACTCTGTTCAAGCAAATTGTGATCTGAGACGAAGTTATTGCCCTAGTTCATCTCTTTCTCTTGAAGACGTTGCTATGTGTTTGCACTGTAGGGTTTTATGACCAAGCATCTTCTTGATCTTCATCGTGTGGATGAACTGAAGAACTTTGCAGCCAACAACCTTCTTAGTTGGTGTTTGAAGTTGCGTATTGGGATCCGCGCAATTGGTTAGTCACGTACTTGGGAGCCGTGCATCAAAAAGGGGAATTGTCATTATAGAACAAGCCCAATTGGGTATTGGGATAAGGGTTCAACTGTAGGTTGGTAAGGTATTTGGGATTCCTTTACTTGTAATCGCTTGTTGTGATAATAGTGGAGTTTCGAGAGTGGTGACCTGAAAATCACCCGGTGAGGTTTTTGCTGTTAAGTTTTCCCCATTCGTAAACAAATCACCGTGTTATTTATTTTCTACTGCATAATTAGTTTATTGGTAACTTGTTTGTGCTACCACACATTTGCATTATAAATTGATTAATTAATAACTTGGCTAATTAGTTAATTAATTTCTATCACAAGGGGTCATTCAGTTTGTGGCCTATCACTTTAATAAATTTATTTAATAATTGAATATAAATTACCCTACCGCTAGAGGACTGATTTGAACTACGATGCTGTAAAAGGACTAATAATATAACAAGCTAACAACAATAACACGTTTATTGGGCTTTATTGTTGTCTTCTTTTCAAGGTGCAACCTCTATCTCATGCTTGGGTGGGCTTACACAACATCGAAAGCCTTTGGGCTTTATTTCAAAAGCCTATCGTCGAGTTTCGGCTTGGCTACCCCATATTCAATATACAAATATCAAAATTTTCCCCTCAACATTTTGGTGACTCCATTGGGGAGACAACCATAGTGAATGTCTATCATGCGCTCAAGGTTGCATAATAGCCAACAAGAAGCAAGTCAACATGATGTATATTCATATGTATATATACATACATATATATAATATATATGTATGTATACATACATATATATAATATATATGTATGTATATACATATGTATATGTAAGTGAACACTCTATTTTCTTTCCTTCAAAAAAGAAACATATATATATATATATATATTTTCAAATAAAAAGGAGCACAGTAGCTACTACTAGAGGTGTCCTTTGCCATGAAAAGTACAATATTTACACGTGAATGGCTAAAAGAAAAAGGTAATAATGCATATACATATGTTAGTATACATGTGTATACATATACGTAGATGAATAAACACTATTTTATCACAAATCATTTTTTTTTTCCTTCCCTTTTGGCTCACCAAAAAAAAAAAAAAAAATCATTCTTGCAAAAAAAAAAAAAAGGGGGGGCACAACAGCTATGGCTGGAGATGTCCTCTACTATGAACAGTGCAATATCTTCACATGAACAGTTAGGAAAAACTTGTGCACGCATAAAAAAGTAACAATGGGCAACCCCTTTTATGCAGAAAATTTTTTTTTAAGCACGAATCTTTTACAAAACAATGTCCTTTGCCATTGAAAGTTAAAATAGTGTAAATACACTATGAACGTTTAGACCCCTAAAAATAAAATTACCAATTCAAGCTTTATGACAAACACAAAGTGTGTGGAAAATGAATACAAGCTATAAATAGAATTGATAAACAATCTAAGACAATTAAAATCACATCCACTGTAGAAAATAAAAGGCAAAGATAAGGGAAGAGAGATGCAAACACAAGGACAACATAACAATGTGTTATCGAAGAGAAAACTGAAGCCCTCAGCATAAAACCTCTCCGCCACCCTCCAAGCAGTAAGTAATCCACTAGAAAATGTAGTTGGGATACATGAACAACAATAGACCCTTTAAGCCTAATCTACTCAATGTGCCTAAACCCTCCAAGCTTCTTGCTCCAACGAGGTTGCGCTGAACCTATTTCTTTTCTAGCTTCCCGGATTCCGCTACTTGACCATAGCATCAACCAATGTGAAATTGGTTCCTTCCTAACTGCTTCCTAAAGCACCAAACAACCCTCTCACAGAAATGGATATGGTGAGAAAAGGTTTTGGTAATGAGCCTCTCAAGGATTTTACAATGGAGAGGAAAAGAGTAGAGGAATTTGAAGAGTCTCTTAGGTAAAGATTGTGGATGAGTCAATCTTATTTTTCTCTGGGGTTTCTCTCTTAAAATTCTCTCTGGAAGCTCTGTCTAAATCATGGGTATAAGAGTATATATATAGTAAGGTGAGAAGGAATGTGAAAAATCAGTTTTTCCCAAACAGGGTGTTCTGGCGACTTGACCTCGTGACTGGGTTGAGTCGCGAGTTCAAGCCACGAGCAAATGGCCCGGCCAGCCTGGGACTTTTGTCCTGTAGTGCAACAGCTGGCGCGACGCTTCAGCTTCTGGCGTGCTTGGCACGTGTGCATCATTCTGGCGGTTTGCAGCCACAAGCCACCCGCGAATCCCTGTTTCTTTGTACAATCTTGAGCAATTCTTCACACTCTCTCACACACTACCCTTACATGATTCCCACCTAAATACAGGGTTATAATTGCTAAAATACAAGCAAATTTGGCACCGAATTAAGCCAACAAGATGGTTGATAAAATTCAACCTTACAGCCATGAACAGTACAATATGTACACATGGACAGTAAAAAAGAAAAAGATAACAATGCTTATATGTATGGTTATATACGTGCATAGAAGAATGGGCATTATTTGTTTTCTTTCAAAATCACGAAACATTTTTTCTTTGCCTTTGACTCAAAAATGGTTTTTGCATAAAAAGGTAACAATGGGCAACCCCTTTTATACAGAAAATTTCTTTTAGGCATGAACCTTTTACAAAACAATGCCCTTTGCTATGAAAAGTACAATATTTACACATGGACTATCAAAAAAAGAAGATAATAATTCATATATGTATGTTTATATACATGCATAGAAGAATGGGCACTATTTGTTTTCTTTCAATATCACAAAACATTTTTTCTTTGCCTGTGGCTCAAAAATGGCTTTTGCATAAAAACGTAACAATGGGCAACCCCTTTTACGTAGAAAATTTCTTTTAGGCATGACCTTTTACAAAACAATGTTCATAGTTAACTAGTCCTTCTTTTGCATGTAATATTGGTACCTACAATTGAATGACCTTTTGCATAAATAAAAACAACACTTATAATTGAACAAATCACAACTAAATAAGTTTCTATAGCTAAATAATTTCGCATACATGCATAGTAATAGCATCAAGAAGAGCTTTTTTCCTCTTAAAAAAAAAAAAAAAAAAAAAAAAAAAAGGAGGAAAGAAGCACATGTTATCTATTTTGAAATTCATCACACCAAGGTACACTCTCTTGTTCTTATATTCTGAAATTTACAAGCACATGTTATCTATTACGAATGAAGTAGATCCGTTTATTTTTTTTGCTACGCACATTCATATTTCCATCATTATCATGACAGCTCTAATAATGAGAATAGTTCTCAATCAATTATGGTGTCTATAATATACTTGCTACCAAGGAATTATAGACATGGATTGGGTTGTCGTTGCATATATTATATTATGGTTTTATTAAGGTTCCATACTATATGTTTATATGTCTATCTCAAATGTTCTATAGCATCAAATGTTAAGTCTAAAGGAGATGTTTGGTGAGCAAGGCCATTTTGCAAGGCAAGAAACCATGAGGCAAATTTATAATACCAAAATGGCTGAAGGCACTTTAGTGAGGGAGCATTGTCTTAAGATGATCTCTAATTTGAATGGCAAAGATTAAGGGAACAAACACAAAGACAACACAGCGATATGTTATTGAAGAGGAAACCGAAGTCCTCTGTATAAAACCTCTCTGCCGCACTCCAAGTGATCAATAATCCACTAAAGAATGAAGTTGGGATACATGAACAGCAGAAGACCCTCCAAGCCTACTCTACCCAATGTACCTAAGCCTTCTAAGCTTCTTGCTCCAACGAGGTTACGCTAATCCTTTGTCTTCTTTAGCTATAACTGCTTCCTGAGAACCAAATAACCTTCTCATAGATATGGGTATGGTGAGAAAATGATATGGCTAATGTACCTCTCAAGGATGTAACAATGGAGAGAATAAGAGTAGAGGAATTTGGAGAATTAAAGGAAGAAAATTATGGATGAGTTAATCTTGTTTTTCTCTAGGGTTTCTCTCTCAAAATTCTTTTTGGAAGCTCTCTACATTTCGTGGGTATAAGGGGTATTTATACTTGTGTGAGAATGGAATGCAAAGGGTCAGTTTTTCAAAACAGAGTTAGCTGGCGACTTGGCCTCGCGACTTGACTAAATCGCGAATTAAGCTGTGAGCTAACTAAATGGCCAGATTGGACTTTTTGTCCTGTAGTGCTACAACTGGCATGACAGTTCAGCTTCTCTACATGCTTCAATCATGTGCATCCTCTAGCGGCTTACCAGTCGCGAGCCACCTATGAAATCCAGTTACGAGTCCCTGCTTCAGTGCACAGTCTTGAGCATTTCTTCACACTCTCTCACACACTACCCTTGCATGATTCCCACCTAAATACAAGGTTCCTAAGTGCTGAATTACAAGCAAATTGGCACAGAATAAAGCCAACAAAATGGTTGATTAAATTCAACCTTACAGAAGTCCTTTCTGTCATCCTAAATGCCCAAAGGACGTTGGGCAATTCATCTAGCCATATCCCTTTTGCCCCCTCAAGCCAAGTCTTGATGATCTTTAGCAAGGATCAGTTTGCAACTTTTTCTTGTCCATTTGCCTTTGGATGGGAGGGTGAGAAGTAATGATTCCTGATTCCCAATTGCTCGCAAAACTCTTTAAAGGATGTATTGTCAAATTGGCATCCGTTGTCTAAGACAAGCACCCTAAGAATTCCAAAACTGCAGATAATGTTCTTCCAGACGAAGCTTCTGAAATTTTGCTCAGTGATTTTTGCTAATGGCTCTACTTCTACCCATTTGGTAAAATAATCAATCCCTACTACCAAGAACTTCATTTGTCTTGTCCCCATGGGAAAGGGACCAAGGATGTCAACTCCCCACTAGGCAAAGGGACAAGGGGCCACCATTGGAATGAGGTATTCTGATGGTCATCTAGGTATATTGCTATATTGTTAACACTTGTCGTACACTTTGACATAAGCTTTGGCATCTACTTGCATGGACGACCAGTAGTACCCTACGTAGACTATCTTATGGACGAGGGACCTAACCCTTGAGTGGTTTCCACAGGCTCATTTATGGACATCTCTCAGGACGTAGTTTGGCTCATTTAGAGTCAAACACCTCTGGTAGGGCTGAGAAAAACCCCTTTTATATAACACCTCGTCCATAAGAACAAACTACGATGCTCTAACCCTTAGCTTCCTTGCTTCTTCTCTATCTTCAGGGAGGATTTCATCCTTAAGATAAGACATGATGGGAGTGGTCTAGTTGACTACTCCATCTATCTGATTCACTTTTGGAACGTCTATACTTGGGATGTACTGGACCTTAATTTGATCACCTACTATCTCATCTATCGATGTTGTCTTGGCTAAGACGTCGACTTTTGCAATTTCCTCCCTTGGTATCTATTGGAACTGAGTTATTGGGAAGCCTTTGATGCACTGTTTAACTTTGCTTAAGTATTTTTTTCATTCGTTCTTCCTTGGCCTCACATGTTCCACTCTGAAAGCTCAGATTTGTGCTAAACCACAAGTGCTTGATGAGAACCTAATTAAAAATTACATCTAGATAACTTTTACTTTAACTTAAACTAAGTGCGGAACAAGAGTAAATAAGCGCAAAAAACCGATAACACTACCCTAAGCCATATTCATCCATTATCAACAACAAAATGAAATCTTAAAAAGTAGGGAAGAGAGATGCAAACACAAGATAACACCAAGACATGTTATCAAAGAGGAAACCTCAGAACTTAGCAAAAAACCTCTCCACAGCCTCCAAGTTGAAATTGATCCACTAGAGAATAAAGTTGGAGTACACGAATAACAAGACACACTCCAAGCCTAGTCTACCCCATGTACTTGAGCCTTCAAAGCTCTTGCTACCAACTAACTTCTCGGAGCCTTATTTTCTCTAACTTTCTGGATCCCGCAATTCAGTTTGATTGCATCCACCAATGAATGGCTCCTTCCAATACTTCCCAACAATTCCAAAATCTCACTCTACACTCAAAATGAGTGTGGTAAGTGTTTGGGCTAGCAACCTCTCAAAGATATAGAGATGGAAAGGTAGGAGTTGAGGAAAACCACAAGGAAATGTGTATAACAATCTATAACTCTCGAGTGTATTTTCTTGGGTTTTCTCTCTGAAAAGCACTCCTTACAATTTGTGGGTAATAAGGGTATATATAGTGTGGGTAAAGACTTGGTAAAGCAAAACACAACTTTTTGCCAAACAGAAAGTTTCGCAGGTGCTTTATGAGATGGCCTTACCCACGAGACAGTCGATCAAATCCAGCCTGGCATGACTCTTCATCTTCCAGTCATGTACTCTACACATGGCTCTTTTCGCAGGTTGCTTCTCGCGAGATAATCACGAACCGTCGCAAAATCCACTTGTTCAACTTTTGAAACTTGATTCTTCACCGATCTCTCACACTCATCCTTTACAATTAAAACCCACATACATACAGGAAAAATGATTGATTCTACTCACCAACTGTGAGTCTCCTTGGATAAGAACTGATTCTACTCCAAGTCCTAGAGTAGGGCCTCATACTTTGCTTCGTTGTTGGTTGTCTGAAACTGTAGATGGACAACATACTCTAGACGATCCCCTGTTGGTGACTGTAGTACTATTCCAACTCCACCTAAATGCTTTGTGGATGAACCATCTACATGGACGACCCACTGTTTTGCCCCTTTGGACTCTATCTTGCTAATCACGGGCAGGAGTAAATTCAATAATGAAGTCTGCAAGGGCGTAGGCTTTTATCACCTTTCTTGGGCTTTTAATAAACCTAATAAAGAGCTTATATAAAGGTTCATTGAGCTCAACAAATTGGGAGATTGTAGAGGCAAAAAACCAAAACTTTTTCTTGAGAAGATTTTAGCCTCCATTGAGTGTACCCCTGAGTTCAAAAGAAATATTCTTCAAGTTGCATCTTATTAGTGAGATCAAAAGAAGTCATAAAGGGCCTTTATCCCAGTATTGCTGTTGTGGAGAAAATCTTCAAGTAGGTATTCAAAGTTGTGAGATAGACTTTCATGTTCAACTGAGTAGGATTGTCGTATTTGTAAACTTAAATTCTATATTACGGATATGTTTGCCTTTAGAGTTGGTGATTAAGCCCTCAACTTTTTTTTTTTTTTACTTAGGAATAATTTTTCCTTTTTTTTTCCTGCATTACTATATCTTTTGTTATTTGTTTGGTTGTATATTATTTTAAATATTTGTAAGGACATGTGATTTGATGTTAGGAATATATGTCAATATTTATGTAATTGGTGAATCCTTTGACAAAACGCATTTTACTTGTATTCAGGTAGATCTAGGACATATGTGATTTGATGTTAGGAACATATGTCAATATTTTATATAATTGGTGAATCCTTTGACAAAACGCACTTTACTTGTATTTGGGTAGATCTAGGATGTGTTTAATACTTCAAGGAACAAGGTTTCAAGTTCAAGTGTTAAAGCCATGCAAGTCTGTCCAAGAAACAAGTGAGAAAGTGCTAAATTTTAAAGCTCGACAGCTAGCATCTATTGAGGTTTAAAAGTTGTTTTAGCCCGTGGCTCAACAACTAGCTTGATAGATAGGGTATCTATCGAGGTTTATGAAAAACAAATTTTTAGTTTTGTTTTGCATCCAATCCGTGAGTATGTGTTTAGGTATCTCGTAGGAAGGCCTTACCCGCGAGACACTCACAAAAACCAGCTGTCATTATCCTGTCCTGACTCTTCAGATTCTAGTCATGTGCTGGGCACATGCTTCACTTCACGGGAAAGCTTCTCACGAGCTACCCACGAAAACTTCTTGCTCTTCACTTTGCCTTAAGTCTTCATACTCTCTCTCACACACAACCCTTACAAAGAAATCCCATAAAAAATACAGGGTACATAAGGTTGAACAAAATTATAGTCAAATTTGGCACGGAATTAAAGCCAAAACAAAAAAGTTGTAAATCACAACTTTACAATCTCTCCCTTTTGGTTATTCCGTGACAAAACCCCTAAAACAAACTCTAGACTTAAACGTGAATTTGGGAACAGTGGAAAAACTCACTCACACCTAATCTAGAAGCTGTGAAGCACTTGCATGTATATACCTGTGACTTGGAACACTCACACAAACAAAACTTTCATTAAGTTTATAACAAGTTGAATACATGGTACATATATACGCAAGTAAAGTGCGATCAAGGTAATAAACACTATAAAATAGTTAAGCATATCTTGATCAAACAAGGTCAGTCATTAAAGAATGACTACAATGATCATTTAGCTAGTAAATGATCATCTGGACACGCAATGCAATTAAGACCAATCACAAGGATCAATTGCATGTCTAACACACAACCAATGTGAAATACTAGATGTATTTGTATCAAGGATACAAGATCCAACAAGGGTACAAGTGTGTAGTACTCAAGATAATTCAAGAACATCTAAAAGTACTAAAAAAATGCTACAAAGCAATGATATAAAACAAGTACTAAATATTAAACTGAAATAAAACCAATGTACTTAAAGCATTAAAAGAAAGTAATAAAACTATCCAAGAGTTGTAAAAACTAATAAAGTTTAAAAACAACCAAAAGCTACTAAACCACCAGCAATAAACCAATATCTATGTTTTGCTCCTCCTCAATCTGTGCATTCTCCCCCTCAAAATTTTCTCCCCCTTTTTGATCGGAATGGCCAAAGAAGCTAAAACTGTTTAGACTCTAAGTCGGATCCCTGTGCCATCGACATGTCCTCAATCTGTAAAGATAGTGCTGTAATTTGCCCTTGGATGTATGCAAAGTGGTCGAAGGTATGCTGCACATGGGATTCGAGAATGCCATACATCTGCTCTACCCGTTCCATGAGGCGATCAAGACGATCAGGTCCTTGTGCTTGTGCTTGGGAGGATGGTTGAGCAGAACTTTCTAAAGCTGAAGTGAACTTGTCAATCTCTTCCTCAGTATCTCTACCCTCTTCCTCAACATTATCCCTTGGAATTTGAGAAACGTAGGCTTTGGATTCGGTGAAATGGGCTCTGCTTCTGGTCATTGTGTTAGCACCAATGGGATAGTCTTTGGCACTATGGTAAGACTGCTTGGAATCTTCAGTCTTGTCTTGGCAATGAAACCCATGATGAGAGTGGGGAAAGGCATTATTGTTCTGGAGTTCTATTTGGTGTTGCTCTTGGTTAGGAGGTGGTATATGTGTCCACATATGTTGATCTCTTTATGTGTGTAGAGATTATATAGGAAAATGGTCCTTGGTGCGGATAATGTTGTCAAGTTTGTCACTAGGTATAGGTTGTGGATCATGACATATGCTAATGTCCTCATTTTCGAGTTGAACGGAATGGTATTCATCGACTTCTTCTTGAGTGAGCCACCAAGAAGCTTCGCCATTGGCTTAAGAGAGTCCGATTGGTCATCATAGTGTAAGGTAATTGGCTAATAAGGTGGATGAATTTCTAGGAATTCTTCGATGGAGTCCCTTGTGATCACAAATTCCTTGTGTCTCACCCAGCAGTTAATGTGGTCTCCATCCACAATGGCATTGGAAAAGAATTCCTAGATGATTTCCGCATACACATTGCCACTTGGATTCAGTAACTTCATCCAAGTCCTCTCCTTGAACACCTTAGGGTTGGAACTGTCCTCAAGTGTCTCCAATCGAACAACTCTCTCCATAATGATTGTTGCTCATTTGTAGCAATCATTATATGCCATATCTACCTCAACGAATCTGAATTTGTTAGAGCCTGTGCGTGGACGCTTAGTGGAATTCTTGGAAGCAGAGTGCTTTGTGGGAGACATCTGCATAAGTAAACACACATTAGAGAAAAGAAGTGCAAAAACGTAAGACACGAACACAAACTTAATTAGTGTCAAGTTAGTCCAAAACATAAGCACAAAAACTTAAAACAAAACACAACAGTGTCAAATGAACATGATATGAGTGCTAAAACATGTAATTATCATTAAAATGCAAAAAAATGACAGCTGTGCATGTGTGTGCATCAAGTGTGCATGTGGTGTGCATATGGTGTGCATAAGGTGTGCATGAGGTGTGCCTAGGTGATGCATGGCAAAGAATGTATAGGAACATTTGGGTCAAATTGTGTAGAACACACACCCAATGATCAAATCATGATTCACAAGTTCAATCATGGAAAATCCTAAAATTTGGAACTCATTGGAGTCCAAAACAACTCAAAAATGCCACTTAAGCATTTTATCAAACACTTGATGTGCAACACTATACTTAACATGTGAAAATCTACTTCAATACATGTTGAAATTGCCATATAAGGCCAACACAGTCACAAGCAAGACAAATGGGACAAAGCCCAATCAAAAAATTTAAAGAAATTTTGACTTAAACCAATGTTCCCAACCCCTTTTTTCAAAAAACCCCAAATCAAGTAAACCTAGAAAAATTTCTGCATAATCTAAGTAAAAGAGTGAAAAGATTGTTAAAATCATACCTTAGTGATGATTTTACAGAGTTTGAACTTGAAATTGATTAGGTTTTTGAGTGACAATTTGTTTGGGATTGAGAGAGGCACGAGAAAGACAAGACGAGGGAACTCAAGAGTGTTTAAAGAACTGTCACATCAGCCCTTTAAAACTAAAAACACGCGTTTTTCGCGGGTTACATACTTGCGAAGTTACTCACGAAAAATGCATCTGAAGCACAAAGCTTTTTGCGGAAAGCCTTTAGTCGCGAAACAGTCGCGAAAGTCTCTATCTGAATTTTGTATTTTCATGTTTTGCTTTAACCTATTTTTGCATGAAGAGCTTAGTCAGGAGCTTCTTGTGAAAATGCCTCTGAAGAAATTTTTGAAGAAAAACATGAACAATGCACTTTGAACGAAAACTTAAAACACGAAAGCATAAAAACACTTTCAAAAACATATAAAATACTCAAAAATCTTTTTGGGTTTGATCGACAAGCAATTGAGCAAACACATCACAGTTGATCATGTACAATCACACAAATGAAATAAGCATTTGTTGAACATAAGTCATGTATGTTGTGTGTGAGTATTAAATGTGGAATAGTCCTTAATCTAGAGTGAAGCTTCAATGATCAATTCAATCATGTCATACACAACTGATACTAAGTTAAGTGGTCTATCTCAATTATAGAAATGAACATATATGATCTCCCACAAGAAAATGATTACACATCTTTGAAGACTTTCATTTGGCTTCTTTACAAATCATAACAATTGATCATTTTTGAACAATACATCTCATTTTGAGATCAGTGCCTGAAATTTTTGATATTTCACTTTTGAGAATAAGCCTTTGGCTTTTTAGGCACCATACATTTCAATATAAGTCTCTTTCCATTTTTCCTAGTCAAATACTAGTATGTGTGATAGCTTTTACAGCTCATTATCTCTCTTCATTTTGAGATTTACATTTGTTGAGTTCTTTAAGCAAAAACATAAAAAGTGTGGGAAGATATATAGGCACAAGTCTATGCATGTATCAAAACCAACAAGACTATTAACCAATCATTCACGACAAGCTTGAAGATTGATTTATAACAGTCACACATAGATTTCAAGATTTTTCCCACAAAGATAAATGTGCATGCAGAACAAGCTAAGCTCATAAATGCACTACACCATTAGTACGAAGGTACTAGGCCAAACTCACGTGTGATAATAATAATAATAATAATAAAAAAAAAAAGCAAGTACAAAACAAAACCTGTAAAAGAAACATGCTATAAATCGGAAGCAATGACACAGAAGGATTATCTATGTCATGATGCATGAACCTATGACCCTAAACATCAGAAGTATTAATGCATGGGCATTGAAAGTGATCATGCATAAGTACCTTTCTTCACTCACACTTTACGAGTGTTTTGGGTGAGAACCTTAGATGGAGGGGTACGTCCAACATAACTTTCAAAACTCAGAGTAAAGCTAGCAAGGCATAATGATATGTTCTTCAACATTTCCATAACGTCTCCAATGAGATGTCCCTTACTATCTCTCTTAGCTTGTGCTCCCTTTGGTCTTCTCTTTGAACTTTCCTGGCCACGCATAAAGTCAGTCTTCTTGAGTGCATGGAGCTTGAAACAATTTGGCCTTGTGTGCCCTTGTACGCCACAATGATGACACATGTGCTTTACTTGAGGTCCCCTTTGATTTTTGAGTAATTACTTCCCTTTTTCCTTTGGTTTTGCACCAACGGTTCTTTTTACAACAGCAGGGGTCTTAATCTCAGGCTTTAATGAGAATGCAAAATGTCATATTTTTCTCCCTTAATGTGTAGTCTTTTTTATTTATTTAGTGCCTAAATGTACTCATTATTCTTATCTTTTGATTTAGGATGCAAATGGAGGCATTAAGTGCAAAACGTAGCTAATTGGGCAACTTCTGGACAACTTTGACATTGCTTTGTAATTTGGGAATAACTCTCTCATCCAAGCTTCGATTGAGATGATTCAAAATGCTATGGAACTCCAAGACAAACATATACAACTTTCATGTTTTGAGTTTTGAGAGATACGGGCTGCATCAAGGTCGAAATCGGGCTTGAAGTTGCTGCACTTGCACTGTTAACGTTTTGAAATATTCCTTTGCCTGCAATTCTAATACGCAAATCTGATTCGGTTTATTTTTGGAAGCTTCCAGATCTGATGCATGAAAATTCCAACTGAAAAACACCACTTTCCTAGTTATATTAGGACTTTGTTTTATTTTTAATATTTTTCCTTAATTAGTCAGATTTGGATATTATTATTGAGAATATTTTTAGGAGTATAGGTTTTATTTTTGGTTGCCTGCGACAACATACCAAATTTTGGCGCCATTGCCAGGGAGTGATTCTAGTTGATTTTTTTGTGCTTCTTGTGAACCTTATTTCGTTCTTGAAATTTTCAAAAACAAAAAAAAAATCGTTAGTTTTTGATAATTATGGTTTTGACAAAATTCTGATTGCGGTAGAACTAGGCCTCAATAGTATAGTTTTCTGAAGGTAAATGACATTCTGAGCAAGACTAGTTAATCCTTTGGATTACTAGCCCTAGCCTCTCGTGGCCAGATTCCACTGTTTTCTAGGGTTTTTAGGCTTTTTATTTTTTTGTTTTAGCATAGATTTTATTTATTTATTTTCATTACTCTAGATTTTTCCTGTTTTTTTTTTAATTTTTAATTTTTTTTTATGGTTTATTAGAGTTTCCTTGATTTTTTATGACTATAACCCGATCTTCTAATCAAGGTGATTTGTAGTACGATCCAGAAATAGAGAGAACTTTGTGTAGGTTAAGGAAGGAATTTAGGAAAAATTCTAAAGAGCACAATCTAGCTCTTGATTCCTTGTTTGCTAGCAATTTTGATTTAGTAGAGGACAAAGTCATAGCTAAAAATCAAACTTTGAAAGAGCTTGCTACCCATGATTTGAATCAACAACTCTTATACATAACATTCCCTACTTTAGATGCTACTACTACTTTTGAATTAAAATCTGGACTAATACTTCTTTTGCCCACTTTCCATGGCCTTACAGGTGAAGATCCTCATAAGCATCTAAAGGAGTTGCATGTGGTATGCACGAGTATGAAGCCCACAGGGGTGACTGAAGATCAAATTAAATTACAAGCCTTTCCGTTTTCTTTGAAGGATTCGGCTAAGGATTAGCTCTATTATCTACTATCAGGGAGTATTAAAACATGGAACTAGATGAAGAAGTTGTTTTTGGAGAAAAATTTCCCAACTTCAAGGGTGGCTAACATTTGAAAAGAAATTTGTGGTGTAAGGCAGCACAAAAGAGAGTCCTTACATGAATATTGGGAACATTTCAAGAAGTTATGTGCAAGCTACCCCCATCATCAAATTAGTGAGCAGCTACTTATCCAGTATTTCTATGAGGGCCTTCTACCCACTGATAGGAGCATGATTGATACAACTAGTGGAGGAGCTTTCGTGGATAAAACTCCCGAGGCTGAGAGAAACTTAATTGCAAATATGGAGGCCTATTCTCAACAATTTGGCACTAGGGTTGACCCTCCATCTAAGCATGTTAATGACGTAAATATTTCCTCCCTTGAAAGAAAAATTGCGAGTCTAACTTCTCTTGTTCGTCAAATGGCTGTAAGTAATATGCAAACGGCAAAGGCTTGTGGGATTTTTAGGTAGTAGGACATCCAACCGATATGTGCCTAACTCTTCAAGAAGAGCCCATTAAGCAAGTTGTTAGGACATATGTGATTCACTTGTTAGGAACATATGTCAATATTTTATGTAATTGGCTAATCATTTAACAAAACGCACTTTATTTGTAATTTGGTAGATCTAGGATGTTTTAAATACTTTAAGAAACAAGGTTTCAAGATCAAGTGTTGAAATTATCAAGTCTGTCCAAGAAATAAGCTGAGAAGTGCAAATTCATTAAAGCTCGACAGCTGCATCTATCGAGCTTAAAAAAGCTGTTTCAACCTAGTGTGCTCGATAGCTTCTATCTGTCGAGGTTTAAAGAAACAGAATTTTTGTTCTGATTTCTTGGAATCCGTGAATGTGTCTACTCTAGACATATAAAAGGATTGTTTTAAGAGTCGTCAAAGAGTTTACAAGTCACACAAGCATTGAGCAAATTTTGTTCAAGCAATTTGTGACCGGAGACAAAGTTTTACCCTAGTTCATCATTCTTGTGAAGAAGTTGCTGTGTATATGCACCATTGGGTTTTATGACCAAGTACCTTCTTGATCTTCATCGCTGGGATGAACTGAAGAACTTTGCAACCAACAACCTTCTCTAGTTGGTGATTGAAGTCACATGTTGGGATCCACGTAATTGGTTAGTCACGTACTTGGGAGCCGTGCATCAAAAAAGAGGAATTGTCACTACAGAACAAGTCCAATTGTGTATTTGGGTAAGGGTTCAACTGTAGGTTGGTATAAGGTACTGGGATTCCTTTACTTGTAACCGCTTGTTGTGATAATAGTGGAGTTTCAGGAGTGGTGACCTAAAAATCACCCGGTAGAGTTTTTGCCGTTAGGTTTTCCCCATTCATAAACAAATCACCATGTTATTTACTTTCCGTTGTATACTTTAGTTAATTGGTGATTTATTTTTGCTACCACACATTTGCATGTTAATTAACTCAATTAATTCACTTGGCTAAATTAATTGGTTAATTTATCACAAAAGGTTCAATACATTTTTGGCCTATCACAAGTGAATGTGGTAAGTGGTTTTCCAGGACAATCGTAAAGGAAGTATGATCCCTATTTGAGCATGTATAACCCAGGATGGAGGGATCACCCCGATCTTAGCTATGGGGATCCACAAGTAAATCAGCCCACGACTCAAAACCGCCCAATTTGCCAGCAATATAAGCAACCATACCCCCCTAGACAACAACCGGGGGCCAAACTTCTAATTCTAGTATGTCTTTAGAAGATATTGTTAAGTCTCTTGCCACTAATACTTTGCAATTTCAACAAGAGGCGAGGGCCAATATTCAAAGTTTGGATAATCAGACGAGCCAAATGGCAACTGCAATTAGTCGGCTAGAGGCGCAAAGTTCTAGGAAATTACCCTTTCAAACGGTAGTACATCCAAGAGAAAATGCAAGTGCAATCATTTCGAGAAGTGGTAAAGAGGTTGAGATTCTAGTAAAGGCAGCCCTTGCATCATTGAAGCAAGAAAAGGAGCAAAACATCATTGCAGACAAGAATGTCCCCAATGACGATGAGGTACCTAAGCGTAAGTTTCCGGCTCTTTCTGGTTATAAACCAGTATGTCCATTTCCTCAGGCTTTAGCAAAATCAAGAAAATATGAGCAAAATAAAGATTTATATGAGACTTTTTGTAGATGAGAGTTAAATATTCCACTTTTAGATGCCATTAAACAAGTACCTCGTTATGCTAAATTCTTGAAAGAACTGTGTACAATTAAGAGGAAATAGAAACTTAAAGGATGTGAGATGGTGAGAGTAGGGGAGAATGTTTCTACAGTTATTCAAAGAAAACTCCCTACAAAGTGCAAAGATCCAGGTATGTTTACTATCCCTTGTACAATAGGTAACACTAACCTTGAGAAGGCCATGCTAGATTTAGGAGCCTCTATCAATGTCATGCCATATTCTATATATGTTTCTTTGAAACTTGGACCTTTGAATAAAACTGGCATTGTGATTCAATTGGCTGATAGATCTATCGCCTATCCTAAGTGTTAGGTTCTAAAGACTTAGGTTTTATGTATTTAGAATCCTAATTTGTATTGTTGGCAAACCATGATCAAAACAATGTATTTAAGTTTTTTTAGAAGTGCTCAAAGTTGGTTCTTTTTTGTAAAGTTGGAATGAAATACTAAGCTAATTAAAAAAACTGATTTAGTACATTTCAATCGATCGAAGCTTAGCCTCGATCAATCGAAAATCGTACCTGACGTTTTTTAATTAGGTTTTCCAACTCAGCCCTAAAGTGTTTTAATTGGTTTAGGTTTCTAATATACCCTAGGTATATAAGGGAAACCCTAGCCACGTTTTTTGTGTTGCTCATATTGTGGTTTATGTGAATCTCTTGTGAGATCTTTGAGGAGGTTTCCTTCACATAAACTTAGGGATTTCAAGGAGAAGATTTTTCTACACCTTGATGATCATTCCAGTTGCTGCCATTGAAGCTTAAAGAAAACATAAGCGGTGTGCTTGTATTTGGTGGAGAATCCAAGAAAGAAGGAGTCCGTAGATTCAGAGCTTGCACGTGGTCGTGTTAGTAAGTTCTACTGGTGGATAGCAATAAGAAGTCGAGCGTGGGGGCTTGTAAGTCTTATTATATGAACTTCGATTCTTTTCAAGATAATGGATTCAAGTTTACCTTGAGGATAGCTAGGTTAAATCCTCCTCAGGTTTTTACCGGTTTGGTTTCTTGGGTGATCATATCTTTGTGTTATTTATATTTCCGCTGCCATACTTGATATGATTATTTGATTGTGTTAACCTAGATTTAATTAATTTGACTAAGTAACAACTTGGCTAAATTCCTAGGTTAATCCAATTGTGTTTTAAGGGGTCTAAAAACTAACAAGTAGTATCAGAGCGGGTAGTTCTTTTGTTTTTGATCCTTTGATCTTTAAGCTGATCCTTGACCCCTGTTGTCATAGAACATGGACACTCTCTGGTTATTTATCCTCACTTTGATGGGAATAATTATGCTTATTGGAAAGTAAGGATGAAAGCATTCCTGAAATCCATTGATGAGAGAGTCTGGAACTCCGTTGAATACGGATGGGAGAAGCCCACTACTCCTGTTAGTGAGTGGCAAACTTCTCAAAAAGAAGCAGCTACGTTTAATAGCAAGGCTATGAATGCTATCTTTAACGCTGTTTCTATGGAGGAATTTAAGAGAATCTCAAATGTTAAGGTTGCTCATACTGCTTGGAATATCCTCCAAACTGTGCATGAAGGCACAAAGGCTGTCAAAATCAATAAATTGCAAGAATTAACTTCTAAATTTGAAAGCATTAGGATGTCTGATGATGAATCTTTTGATGAATTCTATGCTAAACTAAATGATATTGTTAATTCTGCTTATAACTTGGGTGAAATTTATGATCAACCTAAAATTGTTAGGAAGATTCTTAGATCCTTAACTGAGAACTTTAGACCCAAGGTGATTGCCATAACTGAAAGTAAAGATGTGGACTCCATTCCTGTTGATGAACTTGTAGGATCTCTTCAGTCTTATGAGTTGGACCTATCCAAAACTAGCAAATCCAAATCAATGGCTCTTAAGTCAGTTGATGATGTTGAAGTTGGTGGATTTGATGATGAGCTCTTTGCTACAGAGATTGCTTACCTTGCCAAGAACTTTAGAAACTTTCTCAGAAATAACAATAGAAAGGCAAGAGGTGTGAACACTGCTGAACCTAGAAATTTTAGGAAGAATGATCCCACTAAGGTTAACAATATTGACAAACCTAGAGAAAAAGTAGGTCAATCTTCTAATAATTCTATGGGTCCTCAGTGTTTTGGATGTCAAGGGTATGGCCACATGAAATCTGAATGTCCTACTTACTTGAAATCTAAGGGTAAGGCAATGGCTGTAACCCTTAGTGATGGTGAAGTTTCTGATGATGAGTCAGAATGTGACGAGGATGGAAACTTCATTGCTTTCACAGTTACTGCTGTAGTGAGTGAAAGCATATCTGCTGAAGAGAACCCTTCTGATGGGGAACTCTCTGAAGATGTAGATCTACAATAAACTTTGCAAAGTTGCTGCAAAGGATGCTATGAATGTGGAACTTGGCCTGAAGAAAATTGAATCTCTTGAGCTTGATAAGAAGAATCTGTTTGTTAAACTGTTTGATGCTAATGAACTTTTGAACAATGTGAAAACTGAGAACATGTTATTACTTGATAAAGTTAAAACTTTGGAACTTGATTTATCTGATGCTAGATCTGTTAGTTCTAAACTCGATTAACTGCTAGGTGTTCAAAAGTCTCTTTCTGACAAATCTGGTATAGGTTTTGTTGAAAGCATCTCTGTGTCTGCTCCCCATTCCACACACTTTGTTCCTTCATCTTCTTCTGAACCTTCTGTGAGTGAAGTTGTGAGTGAAACTATCAAACCCCCTGTTAGTGAGGTAGTTAAATGCATTGAAGTTTCATCATCTAGGAAGATTAGGGTTGATCTGAAAGAATCTAAACCTAAGGTGTCTACCATTTCTAAGGACAAGGTGCATGGTAAGCCTGCTTGGGTGTGTCATTTTTGTGGGAAGTCTGGACACATTCGTCCAAACTGTTACAAGCTGCAAGCTACTAAGAGAGCAAATAAGCCAAAAGTGCCAGTGCCTCAAGCATAAGATCCTATAGCACTTATTGGTGAATTGGTAAAAACACTCAACCTTTATTCCAATCTTGGAGTTGTAAATCACTCTAATGTGAATACAAACTCCAATGCTCGTGGTGCATCTTTTGGATGCAAAAGACTCAAACTAACTGAATCTTTCTAACATGGTCCTTGTGCTTCATTGCTTTTCCTTTGTGACCATTGTTCTTTGGTTTTTGTGTTTTTCTTTTTTGTCTCTAGGATTTGCATTGCATTACATTCATGCATTTCATTCTAGGTGTTTTTTTTTTTTATTTAATATAAAAAATAAAAAATAAAAAGGAAAGAAAGGAAAGAAAAAGGAAGCACGTTATTGTTCTTGCACTATTCTCTTTGTTTTTGAAAACAAGGTTGGTCAATTTATTTTCACATGACATGTTTATTGTACTTTGTTTAGTTTTGATGAGCTTATTTATTGCATTTCACTAGTGGAAGCTTTGTAGAACATGTTGTGTGGGAAAGATGTTTATGGTGTTTTATCACTTTGTCTGTGTCTTGAAGTCACATGTTATTTAACTGTCAGACTTGATCCTTTTGAGAAAGGCATAAATAATCATCTCACCACTGTGCACTAGCCAATCATGAACATCTTAGTGCATATCATAAAATTTTGTGCTCAAGAAAGTGTAGCACATGCACAAAAAGAACATAAGGTGAAGCCTCGGTTTAAATGATAAATCTCTTACATTAAAAATTGGTGTATACTATTAGACTGAATGCCAAATCACTTAAATTAAAAATTGGTGTGTATATTATGAGGCAAAATTCAAGAAACTTACATGATTGCAAGCTTATGTTCTAGGAGATGTGGGAGTTATATGATGTAACTCTTTAAATGTTAGTCTCTTTTAAATTCTATGTGATGAATTGTGTAGACTTTGTGATTGATTTCTGTTCTCATATCACCTCACATGTATCTCAAACTTTTTGCTAGTTGCACACACAACACAATTCATGGTCTGACCAACCACGTTTGAAAAATACCTTGAGTTTTATGCAAAATTGTTTTTGTTGCTTTAAAAATGGGGGAGATTGTTTAAAATCTAAATTTCTGGAAAATTGGGTTTAAATCTTGTTTTTGGGAGAGCATTTCATCTCATACTCATGCATTTGTTTTGTTATATTCTATGCTTTGAGGTACGTTTTCCAAAAATCTGGTTTTTTCTCTCAAAAGCTGTTTTTCCAGAATTTTGATTGATCCAATCTATTTTTCGATCAATCAAAATCTTGCTTTAAAATTTATGTGAGCCTCTGCCTGGTTCGATTGATCGAACCTGTTTTTCGATCAATCGAAGATCGTATTTCAGGTTTTTTAAAAACAGTTCTTTGACTGTTTCAAAAACATCTTTTTCAAAAGTTTTTCAACTTTTCTTCTCTCTCTGACTTGGCAAGGCAGCACTACACATTTTTCGTCATTTTCTTCCTCAATTTTTGCAAGGTTTTCCTCCCTTAAGGCCGGTAAGACCATTCTATCCCTCCTTTTGGTTTTATTTTCATGGTTTCATGCATATTTTCATGCATTTAAAGGGCATTTTCGGACCTCCATGGATTTGGGATTTTTTTTTATTCAAGGCTTATTTTCTAAAATTGATCATTGGGTTTTGTTGGGATATTGTTATATTCATGATTGTTGTTGATTAATTTGATCAATTTGGGGTTTTATGAAAAATTGAAAATTCTAGGGTTTATGTTTGAATCCGATTTGGGGATTTTGTTCAATTGAGTTGAAATTGATGAAATTGGCTTGTTGTTTTGATGTAATTGATCATTCTAATTGTTTTCTAACTTGTGTAATGGTCAATTGGTCAATTTATTTTGAAAAATTAACAAGTGGTTGAATTGTTTTTGGGTTTTAGTTAGAAACTCTATGCTCAAGCCAATTTTATGAGTTTGAACTTATTTTGAACTTAATTTACTGCCTTAGCTCATGCATCATGTCATTTAATCTATTCATGCATCATATAGTTCTTCTTGTTCTCTATTTTTGTTGTGCTAACTTGCAGTCTGCCCTTGGTTTTTGTTTTTGTTTCTTATTCCTATTTTTTTTTTTTTTTGTGTGCTCCTGTTCCTTATTCTAGCACCATGCCTAGGAAGACTAGAGCTAATAGGGTTCCCTCTACCCCTGCTATGTCTCCTTCTAGAGTTCAGTTGTTTAGGAATGAGCGTGCGCGTGAGGCCTATGAGAAACTTAATAGTAAACGTAAGATTTGGGCTGAGCGTTCTGTGATTCTAGATGAGGTCGATCCAGCCATTAGGGCTAATCTTGAGTCTAGAGGTTGGCTGTCACTCTTAGAGATAGATCATCCACCCCCGACCGCTTTGATTAGAGAGTTCTTCTATAACCTCTCATGTCACATCTATGATTCTAACACCGTTGTTCGGAGTTGGATACGAGGTGAGGAGTTCACCATTACTCCTAGGGTAGTGGCTGAGGCTCTTGGGGTTCCAATTGTCACCGATCCGGTCTATCCCTATAATGAGTCACCTCCTATTGATGAGGTCATGTCACACATCACTGGATCATCTATCCAGTGGGGTTTTGATCCTCGAATCACGTCTTCTGCGCTTTCTAAGACCGCATATTTGTTTCTTAGAGTTGCGTGTCATTCCTTATGGCCCATTTCTCATCTCCACACCATCCCTCTGGAGCGATGTGTGTTTTTATATGCATTTATGTGTGGTGCTTCTATCAGTTTTCCTCACTTGTTCCTTCGTTCTTTGAACGAAGTTCATAGGAGTTCTGCCATAGGACATGCGCTTATATATCCTATTTTCATTCATAGGATACTTTTGTTTTTAGGGCTGGCTAACTTTCCCTCTAGTGAGCCTGTCCATGTTGTTGGTCCCCTAGGTGCTACTTTCCTTCGTCAGAGGGCTGCTCATTTGAGAGCTGATCCTTCGGTCTCTTGTGGTGCATCCTCTAGTAGTGTCCCCCCTCCTCCCTCCTCTACAGGTGCTGTTGAGACTTCTGGTGCTGCTGCTGCTACTGATGTTCCTTCACCAACTAC